>ML785665.1:491200-560628 GCA_009831015.1 Picea engelmannii | reverse complement strand
CGCAGCTAGCAGAACATGCGGCAATGTACTCTGCTTCCGTTGTGCTGAGAGAAATACTGGATTGCTTCCTACTCTGCCACGAGATCATGGCTGATCCCAAACTGAAACAACATCTGAAAGTGTTTTTTCTGTCAGCAACGCTTCCTTCCCAATCTGCATCAGTATATGCACTCAATGTGAAGTCATGATCTCCATCATAGCTGAGACCATAATCCATTGTACCTTTAAGATACCTCATCACATGTTTTGCAGCCACTAGGTGAACATGTCTGGGCTCTACCAGAAACTAACTCAAGGTGTTCACTGCAAAACAGATGTCTGGTCTGGTGTTCATTAGGTACATCAACGATCCAATAATCTGTCTGTACAGAGTGGCATCTATCAAATCTGACAAAGTATCGACCAATAGCTTCAGCTTTTCTTCCATGGGTGTATTCATGGACTTGCATTCTAGCATGTCGAATCTCTTTAAGATTTCCACTGTGTACTTCCCTTGGTTAAGGAAGATTCTTTCTGGACTCTGCCATACCTCAAGACCTAAGAAGTAATGCATTAAGCCAAGGTCTTTCATTTCAAATTCTGCGGAAAGTCTCTGTTTACATTCAGTGAAGAGCTTTTCTTCTCCAGTTAAGAATAAGTCATCCACATACAATAGTAATATTACTGGTTCATTATCCATGATCTTGAAGTAGAGATTTGAGTTTTCTTTACTCTTGCTAAAGTCTAAGCTCGTCAATAAACTGTCTATATGGCCATACCAAGCTCTGGGAGCTTGCTTCAATTGACAGACATGAGACTTCCTGTCTTCAATCTCAAATCCTTGGGGTTTCTCTATATACACTTCCTCTTCGATAACACCATTAAGGAAAGTTGTCTTTATATCCATCTGGTGTAGCTTCCACTTCATCTTGGCAGCAAGAGCTATAATGGTTTTGATCAAAGTGTATTTGGCCACAGGAGCAAATGTCTCTTCATAGTCAATACCTTCCTTCTGGGAAAAGCCACGAGTGACAAATCTTGCTTTATATTTTTCAATACTTCCATCGGCAACATGTTTTATTTTGAAGAGCCATTTTGATGATACGACATCCTTACTTTTTGGTCTGGGAACTATTTCCCATACATCATTCTTTATTATGGATTGGTATTCCTCTGTCATGGAATTTGCCCATTCCTTCTTCTAGATGGCCTCTTCAAAGCATGTGGGTTCTTCATCAAGTAAATTGCACATTAAATCCATGTAACTGGAGAAGGGATTTGGTCTTTTCACCTGTCTCATGGTTCCTTCCGAAACACCATACTTCTCTCCATCTTGAATAAGCTCTCTTGCCCAAACAAGATTTCTTTTATGGGAGAAGGTCATTTGAGGAGGTTCTTGAACTTCTATTATATCATGATCTTCATAAGTCTCCTCTTCAAGGGAATCTATGACTTCCTTTACAAGTTCTGCAGCTCTGGGAACTTCCCTCACAGATTCTGTAGTCTTGGGATTTACAGGTTCCTCTTCATATACTTCTTCAAGCTGGCATCTTCTCGATTTCTTAAGTGTTGCTTCTTCATCAAAGGTCATGTCCCTGCTGATCTCAATGTGGCGGTGACCAGGTATGTAGATTCTGAAGGCCTTGGATACCTCACAGTATCCCACAAATATTCACGTCTTTTCGGAGGGTTCTAGCTTGTTTCTTTTCTCTTTCGGTATATGAATAAATACTGGACAACCAAATATTTTGAGATGGCTTACCTCTGGCTTCTTTCTGGTGAACATTTCTTCTGGGGTCTTGAACCCAAGTGCACTATGGGGAAATCGGTTCTGCACATAAACAACTGCCATTGTTTCTCCTGCCCATAAGCACATAGGAAGATCTTGATCATGGATCATAGTCTTCACAGCTTCCAGTATGGTTCTGTTCTTCTATTCAGCTACACCGTTTTGTTGGGGATCTTGATGCCAACATCTTTGCAGAAGTTCACAAGCTCTTCTGAGATATATTCTCCTCCATTATCTAACCTGAGTATCTTAATCTTCCTTACAGAAGGGTTCTCTTATCAAGGCTTTGAATTCCTTGATCTTTTTGAACACTTCAAATATATCTAGGTCTTTTACGAGAATAATTATTAATGAATGATACATAGTATACATACCCATTAATGGAGGATGATGGCACATCTGAATGGATGAGTTCTGGGACTCCTTCTGTCTTGCTGTCCCTTTTCGAAAATGGGTTCTTGATGTTCCTCCCTTGTGCACATCCATTGCATACACCTTCATGGTCACCTTTGAGTTATGGTAAACCCGTGACATATTTGCATATGTATGGTATCGCCTTGTAGTTGATGTGAGCTAATCTTCTAGAGTTCACATGGATTCTTCAATAGCGTGGGCCATGGCAGCTTCTGAGTGACCCTATAGCTTATGCAAGTCACCTTCTTCTTTTCCACTGATGATTGCTTCATTTATGATCTCTCCTTTAGCATGTTGCCTTCTGCAACCTTCGTTATAGCTTCCTCATGTGACCTGGAGCAAGGTAAACAAAACAAGCAAGAATAATATCCTTCTTGATAATATAAAGCAATAGCACGAACAATCATCACAATAGCTCCTTTAGAGCTATCACTTATAATTTATCTGAAGTAAAGATTAAAGGTAAGGAATACAATACAAAATGAGGTCAACACTCTCATAGTGTTATGACCAAGCATTCTTCCATGGCAACCTGGAACTAACACACGAGGTTTCTCCTTGAGGAGGTGTTAGTCATATCAAGTAAAGTATTTACATTTATATTCTCACATGCTATCAAGTACAATATTTTACGATGATTGCTATATCAACTTGTCATGTGTACCTTTGAATCTTGATTAATCAAACCTGGAGCCCTATCCTCAAGAGTGAGTGCTTGCTTTTCTTCCAGGTCTCCTTCACTCAAGTGATGAGTGCTTTCTTCAACCTATCTTTTGTACTAAGACAATACGCTAACTTGACAAAAAGTTAGGTTAGAGGATAAGCTCTATGATCAACTTTCAATTCTTCTAATCATTTGATCATAGCTTCAACATGGAACACCGATAATGTCATGAAAAATAGATGTATATCAGAATAATCACACCTGGGTTGCATCGTTCCTCTAAATGTGTTGGATCTTAAGATCCTTTTGGATCTATGGCAAGAGATCACTTCTCCTGCAAATATTCTTTAGGGTTTTAACCATTAAACATATGTAAGTACATACCTTTGATAACATTTGTAGGTGGTGGCTCCATCTGGTAGCAGTGATAATCTTTACCAACTCTCAAGAAAACTTCAATGGTGATTGCAACTGGTCTTACGACTGCAACTGCAACTACAACTGGTTCTAAAACTGCAACTGCAACTTAAGGTTTTATGAGGAAACCCTAATTTTTCAAACTTCAAATTTTGAAATTCTGATGCAGGGGATAGATGCGCTGGGCTGAGGCGAGTTAGTTGGTGTAGTCGAAATTTCAAAAATCCAACTTTTACCCCGTCAAATCTGATCTGCGGATTCCTGGACTGGTGCTTCTGGTTTTTTGGTACTTTTGGTACTTCTGGTACTCTGGTACTTTTGGTACTTATGGTACTCTGGTTTTCTGGTACTTTGTGAAACTAGGGTTTCACTTTTAGGGAGATCTAGCCACTGAAAAGGTGCGCTCTAGGTGCCAAATTGATCCTTGGGGGAGGGCGCAGCTTTCTAGGAGGTTAGGGAGCTGAAAATAGATACTTCTTCAAAACCCTAATTTGCAGGTGTTGCAGCACTGATGTTTTTCCTCTTGCAAATAGTGTTTCCTTCAGGTTGGCTTTGATACCATGTTAATGTTTATGCCATTATTATAGTTCTTTTCATTTCAATAGATAAGAGCATCATAAGAACAAGATCACTGAGAAATACACATTCACAAGAGACACAACAATTATCCTGGGAAACCCTCTAGGGGAAGAAAACCTAGCAAAAGCTTCCTTATCATAAATAGCTTGTACAATGTTCAAGAGATAACTCAAACCAATACAGAAATTCTTCCCCAAGAGATGTGCCACTCTTTTCCTCCTCTCTTTGGTAATTGCAGCTTGCCTCATAAGAGAAATGAGCAAGTGAGTTCTGTGTTTGAAGTGAGGCACTAGCCTCTTATTTATACAAGACTGGCACATGTGAAAGGTCACAACTGGCAAGGCCGACCTATCACTCTGTGTGGGTAAACCCACCTTTAATTAATTCTGGGTCTTCCATAATAACTGTTGGGGCCGACTTCTTATTCTGCCCTTTATAATTGTCCGATGACCAATCCACAAAAGGGGATTTGGTCCTTATACAATTACCGTCATGATTAATCCACAATGGGGATTAATCCAATAACAATAATACTAATAATGACATGACTAATCCGCAATGGGGATTTAATCCAATAATAATAAGAATGCTCTTCGCAGTTACATTATTTCAACAAGTTATACATATTTAAACTGAGATTGATACAAGATATACAATATACTAACAAGTGCTTGAAATGTGTAGGAAAAGAAGATATTCATGATTAAATGACCATCAACACATCAAGAAAATCATGCTCACAATAGATAGAGTTCTATTGGACTGCTTATCAATGGCATAAAGACGCAAAGCACTCAAGACCCAGTCAAGAGAATGCCTCCAGGTGGATGCGCACTTCTGGAAGGATCACACCATAAATACAGGAATACAAGATAGATGAAATGCTTGAAAATGTAAAGTACTCCAGATGATAGATGTAACCACTTAGCTAATTACTCCACAACATATAAGATGACTTGCATGTAAAATAATAGATAAAGAGATCAATGTGTTTGCAAGTGTAAAATTATATTGCAGATGTTGTAGATGAAGGATTAAGTTAAGTGATTAATGTGATATTTATTTTAATCCTATCTAAGTGTCAACCCAAAAGTTTCCTGCCCCAATTACCAAGTGATTGTTGGATGCTCAAGAAGTTAGGCAATGAGTCCCAACCTAGCTTCACAGGTCAGCCCTAAGATTAGAGTACTCCCAGAAAGGACATCGCGTGCTGTGAGACTGTCCCCAGCCTAGCACCTCTCGTTGCCTTCCTCTGACCCAGTGTTAATTGGCGAAGATGGTTGGCAATGGTGTTCTATTAAGTCTAATAAATTGATTATTAAACCTATGAGCTAAGTGTGTAGTGTGTTTGAGTTCCTGTAGCTTGCTAAAAAATGATGCCAAATGTGAAAATGAAAAGTTGTGAAGGTTGAATTCCTTAAACCATGAGATTGCGCATGTAAAGTGTAAGAACTGAAAGTAACTTGCGAAATTGAAAAGTGATTAATTAAGACTTTAAGATATCAATGTTTGCATGCATGTTAGAATTAAATGCTAAAAAGTAAATGGCTTGCATGCAAAGTAAATGACGAAAGAAAAAGATTCACTATGCCTCCACGAGCTCTAAGCTAGCATCTAGGTGTGAGATCTACTCTAGATTATTTTAATTTTAGTCATTCATGTAGATATCACAACTAGCTAGCTAACTATGAAGTAAAGGCTGAAAATAAACTAATCTAGAATTTCGAAAGAAAAAACTGAAAAGAAAGAAATGCAAGCCACTTGGGTACACTCATTTGGGATTTCTTACATTGATTTAGTGTTAGATTTAGGGTAAAATTTAAGAAACAATAAATTCCTTTTAATTTCAATGCTAAAACAACTTAGATATGGAACTTAAATAGAGATAACAACATATATAAAGATAGATCTATAACAGACAGTAACAGTAGAAGAAGAAAACTCAGATCATATAGAATAAATCTCAGATCTTAGACAGTAATGAACAACTCTCTAAATACAACAACAGATCTATATAACTCAGTTCTGAAACTATGCTCAAATAGTAAACAAAGAGCATATCTTATAGATCCATACAATGCTTATTCTATAAAAAAAAAATCTATAATAAACTCAGATCTGAATCAAGGAGAAAAAAAGTAGGAAGCATACTTGGTACCTGCCTTACCTATGAAGATAGCACAAAACCACAATAGGTGTAGATCCTTGTAGTTATGCCCAGACAAAGGTTCAGTTCATGGATCAACAAAAGATATTTTATGCCAAAGATTGAAGGAACTTTCTTGCCACCAAGTCAAAATGTTATAGGGATAAAAACACAAGAGAATAGAGTTCAAACCCTCATAACAAAACCCTTACCCAAGAAGACTTTCAGATCTAAGAATACTAGACTGTGTGTAAACCCTTGTCACAACAGTGAGCAGTTTAGGAGCTTTACCAAAAATAACCCTTCAGAATTATCCTAGCTAGAGGGTAGCACAACAGACTAGGATAGGGTTACCAACACACTGCTCACACACTGAAAGATTAGCCAATGAAGACAAAGGGAGAATCACTTAAATAGCAGATCTGAGGAGGGCCGCTCCTATACTCAAACAACAATCACAACAGCAGTCTAAAACTCCCATACACAACAACTAGAACAAGCAGCAGCTAATAGGGAGAGGACGCGACACCTAGAGAGAGGTCACGGCAGCCTGTGGAAGACACATCAGCCAGGAGAAGGTCACGAAAGCCAGTAGAAGACACATTAGCCAGGAGAAGGTCACGGTAGCCAGTAGAAGAGATGCGGTACCCAGTAGAGGAGTCACAGTAGGCTCAGGAAGGTAACAACACCTAGCAGAGAAACAATGGTAGGTACACCCAGCAGAGAAATAAGAGGTCGCACCACACTTCTAATATCAACAACAAGATAAAGGACTGAGGGTCGCAGACTTAAAGAACCTCCACGCTATCACAAGTAGAATGAATGTATGTGAATAGGTGTAGGGGGGGGTTTCTTATATAGTAGTTAGAGTAGTGTTAGGGCTAGTTAAGTTAAATTAAAAGGTCACATGTTTAAATTTAAAATTTAAACATGTGACAATTATTTAATGTTTAACTTTAAAACATAACCCCTAAATAAACCAACAAAACCCAAATCAATCAACCAAGGGTAAAGGAGGGTTTGCAAGGTGGCATTACTCATTCCTTCAAATCATATGGTGAACCTATTACTTTATCATCACTGCATATGGGACTTATCCCTCTTGTGGTTCTGTCCTTCTTCAAGGAAGGTCATGTACCATCAAGTACTTGATTGAGCATCAAGTATCCCCAAGACTTTTCCTGAGGTTTTATTCACCAAGGTCAAAGACCAAGGATCAACCCATGCCCCAGGCATGGGTACCCTGGACCCAGTCCAGGGGCTCTAAACATATCTAGGGACTTTAGCATCTTGGTCCCAGACCAAGAAACCCATGCTCCAGGCATGGGTACCCTGGACCCTGTCCAGGGGCCCTAGATATATCTAGGGACTTCAAATACTTGGTCCCAGACCAAGAAATCCATGCCCCAGGCATGGGTACCCTAGACCCAGTCCAGGGGCACTAGACATATCTAGGGTCTTCAAAAGTGCTTGGTCCCAGACCAAGAAACCCTATGCCCCAGGCATGGGTACCCTGGACCCTGTCCAGGGGCCCTAGATATATCTAGGGACTTCAAATACTTGGTCCCAGACCAAGAAATCCATGCCCCAGGCATGGGTACCCTGGACCTAGTCCAGGGGCCCTAGACATATCTAGGGTCTTCAAAAGTGCTTGGTCCCAGACCAAGAAACCCTATGCCCCAGGCATGGGTACCCTGGACCCTATCCATGGGCCCTAGACATATCTAGGGACTTGGCCATCCTCCAGGAGAATGGCTCTCATAGCTGCATATAAATTTAACACTCCCTCTCAGCAAGAGAGGCATTCTTAGCTACACCAAGCTTGTCACAAAAGTGTACAAACTTTATCAATGGCAGTGGCTTGGTGAATATGTCTGTTGTCTGTTCTGCTGTCGAAACATACTGAAGGCTGAGAACTTTCTTCTAAATCATATCCCAGATATAATGATATCTCATTTCAATGTGTTTCGATCTGTCATGAAACACTGGGTTCTTTGTGATCTTTATACAGCTCTGATTGTCACAGTGAATAACTGTGGGCTCAAGCTCTGACCTGAATAAGTCTGAAAGTAGCTTCCTGAGCCACACTGCTTCTCTGCCAGCAGCGCTAGCAGCAATATACTCTGCCTCTGCAGTTCTTTGGGCTACGGAGCCCTGTTTCCTGCTGGACCAGGAAATCATAGCTGAACCAAGACTGAAGCAATATCCAGAAGTACTCTTCCGGTCCACTACACTGCCCATCCAATCTGAATCTGTAAATCCATGTAGCATCACACCTCCAATGGATGTGTATCTGAGACCATAGGCTATGGTCCCCCGAACATATCTCAGAATATGTTTTACTGCAACCATGTGTATATGTTTTGGTTCACACATGAACTGGATAAGAGCATTTACAGCATAGCAGATATCGAGTCTCGTATGTACGAGATACATCAAGGACCCAATGATCTGTTGATAAACGGTGGGATCTTCTGGATCTGTGCTTGTGACTTGATCTTGGAGTTTCTTTAAGTTGGAGATCATTGCAGTAGTCATGGACTTGCAGTCCATCATGCCAAATCTGCGAAGGATATCAATGGCATATTTACTATGTGTGAGAAAAATCTCTCCTGGTTTCTACCAAACTTCCAAGCCCAGAAAGTAGTGCATGAGACCCAAATCTTTCATTTCAAATTCTTCAGAAAGCTCCCTCTTAGTCTGAGCTATCAATTCTTCCTCTCCTGTGAGGAGAAAATCATCCACATATAAGACTAGTAGAACTAGATGATTTTGAATGATCTTTATATAGAGATTTGGGTTAGCTATGCTTTTGGAAAATCCAAGTCTTTGTAGAAAGTTGTCAATTCTCCCGTACCAAGTTCTTGGAGCTTGTTTCAGCCCGTACAAGGCTTTCTTTAGTTTACATACATGAGATCTTTTATTTTGTATTATGAAGCCTTTAGGCTGCTCAATGTAAACCTCTTCTTCAACTTCACCGTTGAGGAAAGAAGTCTTAACATCCATCTGATGTAGTTTCCAACCAAATACTGCTGCAAGTGAAATAATGATTCTGATAGATGCATACCTGGCAACAGGAGCAAATATTTCATCGTAATCAATACCTTCTTTCTGAGAGAAGCCCCGAGCCACAAATCTTGCCTTATACTTCTCAATGCTGCCATCTGTTGCATGCTTTATCTTATAAATCCATTTAGAAGTCACCACAGATTTGTTGTGAGGTCTAGGAACTACTGTCCAAACATCATTCTTCAAGATAGAGTTATATTCTTCACTCATTTCATCCTTCCATACTTGATGTTTAGAGGCATCAGCAAAAGTGGAAGGTTCAGAATCAATTACAATAGTTAATTTGGATATTAGATCGGAGTACTTATCTGGCTTCCTGCTTTCTCTGAAGGTGCCCTTCGGTGCTGAGTTCCTTTCTGCTTCTCTCAATATTTCACGACACCAAGCTGGTTTCCTTTTGACAAGAGGTAGCTCCATTGGGAATTCAATAGAGTCTCTATGGATCTGCTTCAATCTCAGAGGTTTCCTCCCTCTATTCATATGGAGAAGGAGAGTCATGTCTTGGAGCTTCCTGCTCCTCTGTATCACATAAAAGATCTCTGGCCCATCGGAATGATGTCTCTTCATGAAAAGTTACATCTCGACTTACTTCAATGAATTTTTGTCATGGGATGTAAATCCTATATGCCTTTGAAGTCTCATTGTATCCCACAAAAATTCCTTTCTTACCAGATGGCTCTAGTTTGGTCCTCTTCTCTTTTGGTATGTGTATGTAGACTGGACTGCCAAAGATTCTCAGATGCTCAACTGATGGTTTGCACCCAATGAAAACTTCTTCGGGAGTTTTCGCATCAAGAAATTTGTGAGGGCATCTATTCTGTATGTATACTGCAGTACTGGCAGCCTCAGCCCAAAGAGATAGAGGCAAATTTTGATCATGTATCATGGCCCTGGCTGCTTCATAGATGGTCATGTTCTTTCGTTCAGCTACACCATTTTGTTGAGGGTTGTAAGGCATGGTCAGCTCCCTCTTAATCCCAGAAGCTTGACAGAGTTCATCAATATTTGAGGGAGTCAAATTATTTGCCGTTGTCTGTTCTGAAAACTCGGATGCGCCTTCCTGTCTGGTTTTCAACAAGATTTTTAAAGTCTTGAAACCTGCTAAAAGATTCATCTTTAGTTTTCAAGAAGCAAATCCAAATTTTACGTGAACAATCATCAATAAAGATAATGTAATATATACAACCATTCATGGAAGGTGCAGACATAGGACCACAAAGATCAAAATGGATTAAGTCTAAAATTCCAAGTGATTTTCTGTTACTAAGAGGATAAGGTTTCTTTGTGTTCTTACCAAGTGAACAACCTTTACAGATGTTATTATGCTCAACAGAAAATACTGGCATACCTATCACCATCTTTTGCAAACCTGGGAGTGCATTGAAGTTTAGGTGTCCAAGTCTCCTGTGCCAAAGCTCACAAGGATTTATTGTCTCATGTACTAGAGCTTGAACGACTTGACCTGAAAGCTTATACAATCCACACTCACGAGTTCCAATTGTTATAACAGTACTTATATCTTTATTTGAGGACCATAAGAGGGCTTTGCCCTTTGAAAAAGCTATTGTATAACCTTTACTTTCTAAGACTGGAACAAAAATCAAATTCTTCTTTAAACCAGATACAAAAAGAATTTCATCAATATGAAAGATGTTACCTGAGTGAAACCGAAAAGAAGTAGAGCCAAAACCTTTTATATCGTATGTACTGTCGTCACCTAGTTCAACCTTTGCTTTGTATTTTCTGTCTTGATAATTTTCAAGGTTTTGTTTGAAGCCGGTCATGTGTTTTGAAGAACCACTGTCAATTAGCCAAATCTCCTCTGATTTGGTGATGGTGCCGGAAAGAGCAAAAATAAGGTAATATTCTTTCTGTAATTCTTTCTCTTTAGTTGCAGCCCTGGTTTGCCTTCTTTGAGGCTCTTCTTGAGGTTTATCCTCTTCATTGACAACTGAGGCTTGAAACCTTCCTTTTCTTTTCTGCTGAGAGGGAGGGTTCCTGCACTCTCTTGCATAGTGTCCTAATTTACCGCAATGAAAAATTTTCACTTTAGATAGATGAGGATTTAGGTGAGAGAACTTATCTTTTGGTTTTTACCTTTTCCTTTTGATTTTGGGAACTTCTTCCATTTCTTAGCCTTTGCTGCTAGAGCATGATCTTGTAGGATAGGATAGTCATTTCTGTTGTTCAATCTACCTTCCTCTTCCAAGCAGTCATGCCACAACCTTGCAAAGTTAGGTTGTGTTTCTCTTCCATTTACGGAGGCAAGAAAAACTCCCCAAGCAACTGGAAGTCCATCAATGGTTGTTTGAACCATGTCATCATCTTCTACAAGAACTCCTATTGCAATCAGCTGATCTCTAGTTTGAGATATTTTGGAGAAGAATGTAGCTACTGTGTCACTCTTTTCCATCTTCAAGGTACGTAACTGTTTCTTCAAGATTCTTTTCTGAGTGGGTGCCTTATTCTCATAGAGGTTGGCCAAGGCATCGAAGCATTCTTTGGCAGTCCTCAAAGGACCTATTAAAGGTATCAAGTTGTCTTTGATAGAATCAAAGATGATCCTTCTAGCCTTGGTCTGTTTTCTCTTATAAAAATCCCTAGCTGTGTTTGTTGTAGGTCCTTCAACTTCTCTCGTAAGAAAGTCTTCTAGATCATGTTCTTCAAATATGTTCATTATCCTGTATTTCCAGGCACTGAAATTTTCTACCCCTACAAGTCTGTCTTCAGCCTTGATTGATAAGGAAGACATGACTATAATCTGCAAAACAACTCTAAAAGAATGGATCTGTGTAGACTCAGGTTATTTTTTAGTACTGTTTACACCCTAAGCTCTAAAACCATGTTAGATTTAGGGTAAAATTTAAGAAACAGTAAATTCCTTTTAATTTCAATGCTAAAACAACTTAGATCTGGAACTTAAACAGAGATAATAGCATATATAAAGATAGATCTATAACAGACAGTAACAGTAGAAGAAGAAAACTCAGATCATATAGAATAAATCTCAGATCTTAGATAGTAATGAACAACTCTCTAAATACAACAACAGATCTATATAACTCAGTTCTGAAACTATGCTCAAACAATAAACAAAGAGCATATCTTATAGATCCATACAATGTTTATTCTATAAAACAATTCTATAATAAACTCAGATCTGAATCAAGGAGAAAACAAGTAGGAAGCATACCTGGTACCTGCCTTACCTCTGAAGATAGCACAAAACCACAATAGGTGTAGATCCTTGTAGTTATGCTCAGACAAAGGTTCAGTTCATGGATCAACAAAAGATCTTTTATGCCAAAGATTGAAGGAACTTTCTTGCCACCAAGTCAAAAGGTTATAGGGATAAAAACACAAGAGAATAGAGTTCAAACCCTCATAACAAAACCCTTACCCAAGAAGAATTTCAGATCTGAGAATACTAGACTGTGTGTAAACCCTTGTCACAACAGTGAGTAGTTTAGGAGATTTACCAAAAATAACCCTTCAGAATTATCCTAGCTAGAGGGAAGCACAATAGACTAGGATAGGGTTACCAACACACTGCTCACACACTGAAATATCAGCCAATGAAGACAAAGGGAGAAGCAATTAAACAACAGACCTGAGGAGGGTTGCTTCTATACTCAAACAATAATCACAACAGCAGTCTAAAACTCCCATACACAACAACTAGAACAAGCGGCAACCAACAGGAAGAGGACGTGGCACCTAGAGAGAGGTCACGACAGCCTGTGGAAGACACATCAGCCAGGAGAAGGTCACGAAAGCCAGTAGAAGACACATCATCCAGGAGAAGGTCACGACAGCCAATAGAAGAGATGCAGTAACCAGCAGAGGAGTCACGGCAGGCTCAGGAAGGTAACAACACCCAGCAGAGAAGCAACAATAGGTACACCCAGCAGAGAAATAAGAGGCCGCACCACACTTCTGATATCAACAACAAGATAAAGGACTGAGGGCCTCAGACTTAAAGAACCTCCACGCTATCACAAGTAGAATGAATGTATGTGAATAGGTGTAGGGGGGGGTTTCTTATATAGTAGTTAGGGTAGTGTTAGGGCTAGTTAAGTTAAATTAAAAGGTCACATGTTTAAATTTAAAATTTAAACATGTGACAATTATTTAATGTTTAACATTAAAACATAACCCCTAAATAAACCAACAAAACCCAAATCAATCAACCAAGGGTAAGGGAGGGTTTGCAAGGTGGCATTACTCATTCCTTCAAATCATATGGTGAATCTATTACTTTATCATCACTGCATATGGGACTTATCCCTCTTGTGGTTATGTCCTTCTTCAAGGAAGGTCATGTACCATCAAGTACTTTATTGGGCATCAAGTAGCCCCAAGACTTTTCTTGAGGTCTTATTCACCAAGGTCAAAGACCAAGGATCAACCCATGCCCCAGGCATGGGTACCCTGGACCCATTCCAGGGGCCCTAGACATATCTAGGGACTTTAGCATCTTGGTCCCAGACCAAGAAACCCATGCCCCAGGCATGGGTACCTTGGACCTTGTCCAGGGGCCCTAGATATATCTAGGGACTTCAAATACTTGGTCCCAGACCAGGAAATCCATGCCCCAGGCATGGGTACCCTGGACCCAGTTCAGGGGCCCTAGACATATCTAGGGTCTTCAAAAGTTCTTGGTCCCATACCAAGAAACCCTATGCCCCAGGCATGGGTACCTTGGACCCTATCCAGGGGCCCTAGACATATCTAGGGACTTGGCCATCCTCTAGGAGAATGGCTCTCGCAGATGCATATAAATTTAACATTTACAAGGAAAAGAAGAAGAGTTTAGAGTTACCACTTTTAGAAAGGAGATAGTTGAGGTGTGTTGTACTTGAAATTGGGCATCATGCACCCTTGTCCAGGCAAAAATCTGCAAAAATCAGTTGCTTGCTGATTTGTGCTGCAATGCACTCAAACAATGTTAAGAAAATTCATGTCTTTCAATAGAAATTCCCCACAATTAAAAAAAAGAAAATTAAATTCATTATTGACCTATCTAAGAAAGTTAGCAACTAAAATATGAAATGCATGAATGGAAAAAAATGAGTTGGAAAGATAGAAAGCTTCTGAAGTTTTTATGAACAGTGAGGGTAAATTCCTGCTTGAATTTATCCCAAAATGCTCTTGAGGCAACCTACAAACTTTAAACCAAATGTAAGATGAAACAATGGATAATATATTGCATGCACTAACAATATAACATAGTTTATATTATGAGCATATACAAAATATATAGATGAGCAACTATACTATTGCTTCACCTAGCCTAGTAAACTAGTTTACCACAGCATCTATTGAACAATTTACAAAAAATCAAGAATGATATCACCTCACAGTAGATAAGAACACCAAGAACAAGTCTCGCATTCCAGGATTCCTCCAAATATCTTTTTATTTCCAAAGGGAAGAGGTTGTAGCAATAAATTTTCTCCAATCTCTTCAAGAACAAATCCAATGAAGCAATGTGAACAATAATGAGAGAGAGAGAGAGTGGGATGGTGAGAAAATGGTAGCATAACAATACAGTAAAGAAAGGTAATGAATGAGGGAGTTAGAGGTCCCTTAAATAGCTTGAGAATCTAAGGAGACCCCTCTTGGATATTTGACAAATTTCAAGATCCAAGCTCAAATGACAACTCAAGAGAAGGTGGCGTGATTTTTTAGGGTAGGGGTGAATTTGGTATGTGAGGATGAGTAGAGGATGAAGTGGCATCACAAAGGATGCGCATTGGGTAAGAGGAGGCCCACGCATAATTTAAAGGAGAGTTTCTTGCTTTAATGAAATATGTTTCCATATTCACGTGAGCTTTATCCACTTTTTCAAAGATAAAGTGTTTCAAAAGGAAGGTGTGAGGTATGAGTGGGAGTGTGGAGGGATGTGTGAGGTTTAGTGAGGGTGTGTGCTTGGAGTGTGGAGTCTACACTCTAAAGTAGGACGTGCATAGAAGAGGGCGGTCTCACCTCATGAGGAGGGGCCCATAACTCACTTAAACATGAGTTACCAAATAAATGCATGGAGTGGGGACGCATTCCCTCAAAGGGGGTGCAAATCCCAAGGTAGAAAATTAATTAAAGTGGTGGGTAAAGGGGTGTAAAGGTTTGGAGGGGTCTGGGTAGGTTAGGTGGGGTCCCTCTCATCAATTTTCACTTTACTTTACCTTATTTGGTCATTAATTACAAAATTTGACATTTTCCCATGTCACGGGTTAGCAATTAAAATTGTTGTTATCTGACTAAAAACTCCTAAGTGGACAAAACCCTAACAAAACTTATTCGACTGAGTTGAAACTTGGACCAAGGGTGTAGGGGGTCTCATTACCTTTATTTTGAGTACAAATACCCCTATCAAAACCCAGGGACCTAAGTTTTTACATTATTACATCAGAATTAATTAATTAATTTAATTCCCAACCTTAGGAAAAATAAATAAATTAAGAAAAACCTATCTAGACTCGACTAAAAATCACGAAACTTGGTGTGTTGTATTATATGGTCATTTACATTGTTCATAAACACTATATACCATAGAATTACTTCATTAGAGTGCCTTTCACCACTTTGGAGGATTTATTGCTAATGGAAGTGAAAAACTCAAGGGAGATTAATAACGCTAGTTAGGCCTAATCAACCTCCCGAGGATAAAAAACACTCAGTGAAAGGAACTCCCCTAATGAAGAAATCCTAAGGTAACTGACCTAACTATGATCCATGTAGACCTATTACATTATAAACCCACACAAGGGTGCGGAAATCCCACTTATAAAACTGTGTGCTGGAGCAAAAAAATGCCCTGTAGAACCAAATATTCTTCGACATGTTTGCATCTGATGATGCATATCTTCATGGTACATGGAGTTGACCCTTGAGTTGAATAGGCGGTCAACAGGAGGGTTGTTCACCATCACCACAACAACTCTTCCTCACACTTTAGGCCGGTTCATTTCTTGCACAAGGGGGAAACCCTAGAAAAGATTTTTTAAGATGTTTTTTAGAATTTAATGCATGGTGGATTGCGAAGACCTTTCCTATCCAATTGGGTGAGGGAATTGGGATCAATGATCGAGAGGGTTTGAAAAAAATGGAAGGATATCTAGTTAGGTTGTTATAAATAAAATCTAACCAACCACATGGGTTTACTTCAATATGCTTAAAATTAAAGAAGGGCCCTTCCAAAGATGCCCCTCACAACAAGTACAAAATAAACTAATTAATAACACCCTACCATGGGAAATTAAAGAGAAGCCAGATATAAAACCATAAATGAAGTAGAGAAAGTGGGACATCATTCTTATTGAATGAAGAACAAACAATAAATCAAGTTTTCAAGTTTGATTTCAGCACAAGATCCAGAGGATCTAAACGTGCCACACTTAACTTTCATCCCTGGTTATGGAAATGCATGAACATGGTGTCATCAACCGTAAGTAAAACATTATAGAAGGAAATATTAACAATACAACGGGAGGGTTTCTCCTCAACCTTAATGTCTCCTTGTTGGAGGAAACATGCCCTTCTTCCAAGACTAAACTAGCAGATATTTACAAGATATTTCCAACCATCAAATCAACCTAAGAAAAACCAAGGAAAGATGAATATCCTTACATTGAAAGGCCCCTTAACTTCTTCCTACCAAAATATATTTAACTAAGATAGGAGGGTAACTTCCACACTTCCAACCATGGCTCTAGCAAATGAAATTCTCTTATATTTATAGGCTTCTACCTCGAGCTATTCCTAACTAAGGCATTCCTCCACAAAGCCCCAATAGTGTTTGACCATATTAAACATTCCATGTGGAGGCTTCATATCTAGGTCACACTTTTGAAGGCTTCTTGAAACCCTAGCAAACACTCTTCCTTTTTACACATGACCACTCAGTAATACCAGTGTAGATCTGTAACAACTTGTGGCTCAATTAAGGAAAAAAAAAAGTGTGTTGTTCTTGAGGAGCAGTCAAAATTGCAACAACTTACATAAATACACCAAAAAACAAAGAAAAAACTGCCAAGTAGAGGTGTTCTAGGGAAGATGAGGGTAAAAACCCAATAAACATGTTGTTGTTGAAAGATAAGGTGATGGAAGCCCTAATTTCATATCTGTAACAATCTTGAAGTAGAGTTGCAACCCAAATTTCAGATCTGAAAAAAAACGTTTTAAGAGTGTTGGATAGAGGAAGAAAAGTCCACACTAGCTTTGATACCATGTTATAAATCACATGGTAGAGGATCTATGATGAATTCTCCAAGAAACCCTAATCCAATAAGATAAACAAGCTGAAATATAATGCGGCATTAAGGATGAACACTTAATACTTCAAGAGAGTGTGCAACACAAGTAGAATGAAATAGTATAGGTGACCTTAGGAAAAAAAAGGAATAAACTCACTTGAATGATATGATGCTATAAATGAATAAGCTGGTGTATTTATACCACTCTGTCAAGGTAAAATTTCTATATCCAGGGAGAAGACTAGGCTGAACTTACTCTGAGATACAATAAAATACAACAAAGTGTAATAATGTGTGTCTCAACATTGTGAAGGCTCTATCAGTGAGATTGCATCCTTTTGTCACTACTAATAGCTTCGAACCTTGTACAACTTTTCTCTGCCATATTGACTCGTTCGGGTCTCTTTCATGTTACTTTTCTTTTTCTCTTTTGTTTTGTTGAGTGGGTTTTGATAAATGCAAATATCAACAAGACAAAGGTAGGGTTTCCCCTCAGCCCTAATGTCTTCTTGTTGGAGAAAACTTGCCCTTCTTCCAAGATTACACTAGAATATATTTACAAGTAATTTCTAACACCCAAATCAACCTAAGAAAAACAAAATAAAGACAAATATCCTTACATTGAAACACCTCTTGACTTCTTCCTTCAAAAGATCTTTATCTATGATTGGATGGGAACTCCCACACTTCCAACCATGCCTCTACCAAATGAAATTCTCTTATATTTCTAGGCTTTTACCTCGAGCAAGTCCCAATTAAGGCATTACTCCATAAAGCCCCTGTAGGGTTTGATAGATCTTCAACATGCCATGTGGAGGCTTCTAATGCTAGGGCACACCTTCCAAGGCTTCTTGAAATGCTAGCACACCCTCTTTCTCTTTACACATGAGAACTTAGTGATAAATGTTGTAATTCTTCATTGTGTTGACGATGTTTCATAGACATATGGATGATGCAATTTCGATGGATGCTTGACCTCGGTTAGATTGCTAGAATAGCACCCTTACCTAGGAGGTTGTTACCCTAATCAACATGATGAATATTCCATTGGGTGCACACAGTGGAGGAGTCAGTTTCTTGATTAGGAGTGGTACCTACCTAGGAGGAGGAGCATTAAGCACTTGGAGGAGGGAATTTAACCTTAGGAGCATCGGACCATGTGCCATACACCTTAGAGGTTATACACTTGAATCGAGGACACTTGGGTTGAGGAGAATACTTCATGGAGGTTGTTTTTGGAGTTCGATATCGATACTGAAGACAAGCATTAGAGCATGATAATTACATTGGCAGAGATGAAGAAGCATTAGGCACATTGGAGGGCATGTGGCACATAGTTAGAGGGGGAATGCATTACATGAGGACACTTGGAAGCCACCGTGCAAGAGGTAGCATTGGAGTAATAACTTGTTGGAAAGCACACCATCCTAGAGGAGAGGTGTTGAGCCCTAAGAGAATCATGCTTAGAAGATGTTTGATCTTAGTGGTTGGATAAATGCGAGTATGAAACTTGTACATCTGTGTACTGTAGAGCGCTCCATGTGGGGTTTCCTTGTTGGTTACATGTATGGACATAAGCCTTTGCTTTATGTTCGACTCCATCACCTACTGTATATTTGAAGGGAGGAAAAGTCTATGTATCTTTGTAATTGTCTTGGAGAAGTCTTGGAAGGAGAAAGAATCTAGGGTTTGTGATGTAAACCCTAGGAGAATGCATGAAGAAGAGAGGGATGCCTTAGATATTCTTGGAGAGTTTTCTCTTTTGAGACTATAGGGTTTGTGCTATGCAATTAAACTCTAGAGATAAACATGACTTTAGAGGAAGTGATGATTTGTCTTGTAGAGCTAATTTCTCAGATGATATTGTAGCCTTGTTCTTGTTGATGCAAGATCATGAAGAGCCTACCTATATGAGTCTTGAGATTGGCATGATGCCTTGCTTGAAATAAGACTTGTTTATTGTAATCTTCATTCCCTAGATATCTTGGTGCTTGCGTTGACGAAAGAGTGTACAAATTAGGTCTTGAAGACTCAAAAACCTAGCTTGACTTGTACCAGCTTTGTGATAATGTTGTGTTGTGTACTTGTATTTCATCACACACACACACACATGAGTTGTGTACTTGTAAATATGATTTTTTGCTTGTGTTATCTTCATGATTGGGTAGATTTTGGCCTTGTTTATGCATATACTAATTTGACATAACATAGAGCTAAAATTAGTTAAGTGATTTAACACATGTGGAAGCTAAGAAGGTAGATTTACCACTGCTATAATCTGCTGTGATAAGTATTTTCAAATTTATTATATGCTTGAGAAGTGTGCCCTAAGGGATGAACATTGTTTCATTTAAGTACACTTGTTTGGTTTTTATTTTCTTGGGTGGCGTTGTGAATTGGGTTAAAGAGAAGTTAAGTATTCGCTGCTATAAATTTATATTTCAGATTCAGCCGTAAGGTTGAAAGTTCACAGGGAATTGATTTGAGAGACCTTATGGTTGAGGTGAAATTTGAAATTTGCAATAATTGTGTGATTCTCAAAATTTATACAATAGGGTGTGCAAGGAAAACCCAAACCTGCTTTGAAGTTTTTCTATTTATGTGATGGACGATGTGAGGTTCCATGTACAGAGTGATCAATCCAAGAGCTTAATCCTTCTACAAACATATGAGATCATACCTATCATCAATCACAACTGAAAATGGCTTCTCCAAATACATCTAGAAATCTTTAAAGTGAAGTAGAGCTGCAATTTGAGCAACCAATGCATGATTCTTAACCTCATTGAGGCGGGGAAAAACTATTTTCCATTAATTGATGCCACAATACCAGTGTATATCTGTAACAAATTGTGGCTGAATTAAGGAAAAAAAATGTATTGAACTTGAGGAGCAACCAAAATTCCAACAACTTACTTAAATTCACCAAAAAACAAAGATAAAACTGCCAAGTAGATGTGTGGTATGGGAAAATGAAGGTAAAAACCCATAAAACTTGTTGATGTTGAAAGATAAGGTGTTGGGAGCCCCAATTTCGGATCTATAATAATCTTGAAGTAGAGCTGTAACTCTAATTTTAGATCTGGAAAAAACTATTTGAACAGTGTTGGATAGAGGAATAAAAATTCACACTAGCTTTGATACCATTCTAGAAATCATGAGGATGAGGATCTATGATGAATGCTCCAACAAACCCTTATCGAATAAGACAAGCAAGAGGAAATATAATGTCGCTTAAATGATGAACGCACAAGACATCAAGAGAGTGTGCAACAAAAGTAGAGTGAAATAGTATAGGTGACCTTAGGAAAAAAAATGAATAGACTCACTTGAATGAGATGATGTTATAAATGACGGAGGTGTGTATTTACGCGTAAAATTGCTATCTCCAAGGAGAAGAATAGGATGAACTTACCCTGAAATACAATAAAATACAACAAAGTGTAATAATGGGTGTAACAACTCACAACTACCCCTAAGTAGATCCATAAAGGGCCTCAAATACCCACATAGTGGGCTAACACGTGGCCATGAGGGAATATTAGCCAAAATATCTCAAGATTGTGAAGGTTCTATCGGTGAGATTGCATCCTTTTGTTGCTACTAATAGCGCTTTGAACCTTGTACAACTTTGCTCTACCATATTGACTCCTTCGAGCTTCTTTCACCTTACTTTTATTTTCCTCTTTGTTTTTTTTAGTGGGCTTCATTACCTCCTAGATTTGCACTCAAAGATATTCAAGTCCCTGAATGAAGTTTAACCCTAGAGGTGGTTAGGAGGGTTTTCCACCGTCAGCACAACAACTCTTCCTGTCAGTTTAGGCCGATTCATTTTTTGCACAAGGGGGAAACCCTAGAAAAGATTTTTTAAGATGTTCTTTAGAATTTAATGGATGGTGGATTGAGAAGACCTTTCCTATCCAATTGGGCGAGGGAATTGGGATCAATGATCGAGAGGGTTTGAACAATATGGAAGGAGATATAGTTAGGTTGTTAGAAACAGAATCTAACCAACTACATGGATTTACTTCAATATGCATAAAATTAAAGAAGGGACCTTCGAAAGATTCTCCTCACACCAAATACAAAATCAACTAATTAATAACGCCCAACCATGGGAAATTAAAGAGAATCCAGATATAAAACCATAAATGAAATAGAGAAAGTGGGACATCATTCTTATTGAATGAACAACGAACAATAAATCAAGTTTTCAAGTTTGATTTCAGCACAAGATCCAGAGGACCTAAACGTGCCACACTTAACTTTCATCACTGGTTATGGCAATGCATGAACATGGTGTCATCAACCGTAAGTAAAAAATTATAGAAGGAAATATTAACAAGACAACGAGAGAGTTTCTCCTCAACCTTAATGTCTTCTTGTTGGAGAAAACTTGCCCTTCTTCCAAGATTACACTAGTAGATATTTACAAGTAATTTCTAGCCATCAAATCAACCTAAGAAAAACCAAAGAAAGATGAAGATCCTTATATTGAAAGGCCCCTTAAACTCTTCCTTCCAAAATGTCTTTAACTAAGATTGGAGGGTTACTTCCACACTTCCAACCATGCCTCTAGAAAATGAAATTCTCTTATATTTATACGATTCTACATTTAGCAAGTCCTAACTAAGGCATTCCTCCATAAAGCCCCAGTAGGGTTTGACCATCTTAAACATTCCATGTGGAGGATTCATATATAGGGCACGCTTTCGAAGGCTTCTTGATACCCTAGCACACCCTCTTCCTTTTTACACATGAGCACTTGGTAATACTAGTGTAGATATGTAACAACATGTGGCTCAATTAAGTAAAAAAAAGAGTGTGTTGTTCTTGAGAAGTAGTCAAAATTGCAACAACTTACATAAATTCACCAAAAAACAAAGAAAAAACTACCAAGTAGAGGTGTTCTAGGGAAGATGAGGGTAAAAACACATTAAAAATGTTGATTTTGAAAGATAAGGTACTGGAAGCCCTAGTTTCAGATCTGTAACAATCTTGAAGTAGAGCTGCAACCCGAATTTCAGATCTGGAAAACACGCTTCAAAAAGATCCTTATTTCTCCTTGTGGCTTCCCTGGCCACTGAAAGTCACTTCTAGCCATCCCATCCTATAGTGTTTCTCCTCCTGATTCCAATGTGCTATTACACTGAGAGGTTCCTCCAAGTAATGTGCCCAAAATGACCTCTTCAGTGAATTCAATTAGCTTATAGCTCAAAATAGTCAAAATCATAGAAATCATCGGAATGCAACGGAACCAAAGCCAACCTATGCGGAGTGGCTCATAATGATGAGATATGATGAGAAATGCAATCTGGACCTCACAATGCCTCTCAATAACCCCTGTACTCTATATAACACCCATCTGGCTACTCTGGTCATCATAATCCTCTGCACTGTGATGATGTCCCAAAGTGGGGACATTACAGTTCTCCCTGCAAGAAAATTGCTTGTCCTCAAGCAATAACCAAATCCACTCAAACAAAATACCAGGATCCCATGTCCACCTGTGGGATACACAGTAGAACCCATCCAAAGACTAACAATAGTACACTCCACCCCCTAGATCCCATATCAGGAAGTGAATTACAATACTCTGCGAAGCATAGTCCTGAAAGATATCAACCCTGTGAACCTCCTGCACATGACACATGGCCTCATCTCGGAATGAGTCCATCCTCCAAATCTCTACCAATATCCACATGACCTCCATAAACTACACATGTTGATGCCATCATGAGGTACCGCAAGACCTCCGTGAGACACCCTCAAGCGTTGTGCTCCCCTCAACACTGAAGCTAAATGGAAAGTTAGAACAACTTTCCCCTGCAAAGGTCCACTCGCCCCTGTCAGTCGGTGAAATGTTCAACCCTGCAATCCTTGGGTCCCATGCTAACCTCTGTCGAATATCTCTATGCTGGCCTTGCACTACTCTGACCATGACTGTCTGTCCCCTACATACATACTAGATCCTTCTCTTCTGGATCCTCAAGTTGAAATACCTATGACCACCGGACTTGTTGTCCAGAAACTGTATCTGTAAAGACATCTATGTAGAAAAAGTACCTATTCACCCATCTCCACGTCTGATCATGATGATCAAGAGTGAAAAGTTGCCTCGCTCTATCGAACAAATCCCTGCAGGCCCACTCCAGACCGATCCTTGGTGGAGTGTGTGGCTCTCGGGTGTAACCTGGATCATCATGTAGTGAAATGTCCAGCTCACCCAATGAACTCCTGGATCCCATGGAAAACTTGGAATTTTATCACTTCCAATCTCGTCGAACTGCTTCTGTGTGAGACTGATCACTGTCAAAATCCCTCTGTGCTCATATGCTATCCTCCTTATGCTGTTGTCAATGATAAATGTGTCAGAAAAGAATAACAGACATATATGCAGCTGACTGTAGAATTGGAAGGCATCACATGCTTTGGTCAATCCCAAGGATTCGACCAGAAGCTCGTCCATCGGTATCCATGATAGATTCTCTCCTGTGGTCATCACCGAATCCCAACCATCCAGTACAACCGAAAGTAACCCCTTCGACTGCTGGTCAACCAACCTCCATCTCTCATCTCCCATGCAATTGCTGAAATGGTGAAGGTGATCCCCCTCAACTATGTGCTGCTACAAATGATTGACATCTGCATGCTCCCCTAGGTGTGTCTCCTCCCTACAAGGCACTATACCCCTTTGAATCCCACCATGCATCTCGACATGTCTCTGTGAGCTATCACTCATCACTGTATGCTATGGAATACCCATGTTGTCTCCCGTAGACTCATGCTGTCTCATAGATCTTGGGCGTACTGCTGGATCAACCTCTACATGGAGGCCAACCACTCTTGGAAGACAAGTGGAAGTGTCATCCATCATCTGGTGCTCCTTTGCTAGTTCGTCAACATCTCCTAGCAATGTGACTTAATGATATATCTGAGTGTTTACTAAGACAGATGAAGTGGATCTCTGAAGAATCTCCTCAAGAGACTCATCTGATCTAGACTTCGATTCTTGAAGGGTTGTCTGTGTGCCTCTCAAGAATCCTCAAGTGCTCTCCAACTCCTGAGTGAGTCGGTCCATCTCCAACTCTTGCTCCCTCATAGCCTCATGATACATCTCACCAATCCTCAATAGGTAGTCCCTGTGAGTCAACAACTGTTGGTAATCGATCCTCATCATAGATACTCTCTCCCTGAGAGTATGAAAGTCATATGTAAATTCCCTCATCTGCACTACCATGTGCCACTGACGCTCTCCAACAATAATTTGCCATCAATGCATGCATGTCATCACTGCGCCTGGTGGCTGCCATGATCATATCCTCACTGACTCACAATTGTGCTGCTAAGTGGTGTGACTCCTGATCATGGTCATGCTGAGGTGCTACCTCATATCCCTCACTGCCACTGTCAGTCCTGCTAATGTCAACTCTAGTGTCCCCAAAGACACTCTCTGCATAAGATAACGTGTTGAGATGCCCACTGTCTACTGTGCTGCTGGGTACTCCTGTATGCCACTTCACCCCATCACTAGATGCTATCTCCTCCTTAATCACATTGTACCCTATATGAGAAGTCATATCCTCCTATGCACTCAACCTGCTACTATCATTTGCGCATGGATCCCATAGAGATGTATCCAGACACGTGCTATGGTCATCCTGACTGCTAAAGAGTGCATCCTCATCACTATAAGCCGATCTTGGAAGTAAGTGCTCCATCAACCTGTCAGCCTTTGCAATCTGCTCAACTAATGGAGTCTCCAATAGTTGTGACTCAATCTCCTCAGGATGATCTATATGTGTAAGGTCCCCTGTCTATACTCCCTGTATCTCCTCCTGGATCGGTGGATCTACATGTCTGGGTTGTGCATCCCTCACACAAGGCTCATCAACCCTATCTAACATGCCATTGACCTCCTCATGTGATGTGGCTATCAGGGGTATCTAGAGGGATGACATATGTGTGGCCATCATAGGGAGCTCATCATCTCTAGGTACTAACACGTGTGGATCCTCACTAGTGTCACCCCTTTGTTGAGGCATAAGGTCCTCAATAGTATGTGATATGTCTGCTGAGACACTGGTGCTATCATCCTGTCCTTCTAGTTGTCTATCTATTATACAAGGGTCACTATCCTCCTCAAGTGTGCTAGAATCGTCATCCTCTATGCAAGAGTCACTATCACTAGTCCCTGTGCAAGAGTCACTCTCATCATCAGACTGCTCCAGATAATCCTCAATCGATCCATCCTCACATGCCTCATCATCACTGTCCTCTCGTAACTCAAAAATATGCTTCTTACCCTTACCCCTACACCTATGATCAGGTTCCCAAGGCACCTTGCAACTATAGAAACATTGTGTGCTCCTAATGGGTGTGGGGTTTCTCTGTTTTTCCCTCCTAATGGGTGTGGGGTTCCTCCCAAAGGCTGCTCTAATTTCCTCCCTTGCCTTGAGCCAACCTGCAATCTTCTTTTTGTTCCAAGTAGGATTTTTATAGGATAGGAACCATCGGAATGTTAATTGCCCCCTGAAAGTATTGATGGTTTCATATTCACTTGCACACTCCTCAATCCTATTAACAATATCCATATTCATTGTAACTCTGCTAATCCCCACTGGTTGGCAGGAATCTAAGTCTGATGCCACTGTAATGATCCCAAGCCATTATTCTAGGATCATCACGGTTTTGGTGTCTTTTTAAAACTTTTCTGGTTGTGGCATTTCGTCAAACACTTTGCTGAATTACTTGTTTAGATGTGTTTACTTGTTGAATGGCCTCTTGATTTCGGCCTTAGGGTTTACTGATATGTTTATATGAATGTTTGCAGCAAATAACAAGAAGAGACAACCATGGAACATACCTCAATTATATGCAATAGGATAGAAAAGCCAAAACATCTCAAATATGATTTTATTCCTGAAATAGAGGAACCTGCTACAATGAAGATGTCGATCTGTAATGCCCAACAGATGGCTCCAAGATAGAAGTATGGGCTGCTACAAAAATCTCCCGACAATACAAAATAAGCCTCCAAAGGCTGGATAAGAGATGAAAACCAATACCAAGGTAGATCTAGCCATATGAAGTGCAAAAACTCTAACTGGATGATGCCACGTCCTGCTGGAATGCTAAAACTCCTCAACAATTCGGCCCTTCTGCCAAAAGTGTCCAATCACCCCAGTAAATATGCCAACTGATAGATTGGACAACTGTAAGGATAACCCATGTGTCCAAATCTCCAAATCCACTCACAAACCTTGTAGATTTGAAACTCCTCCATTGAATGGTGTGCCCCCCTGGATGGCTAAAACCCTAATAATTTGGTCTGGATGAATGAGGCCTCCAAACCTCTTGAAATTCTCCAAAATGATATATCGGAGCTTGGTTACTTCCCTGGTGAAGTCCCAATCGAAATGATGAAGGTATGAACTAGAAAATGACTGAAACCAATTTTTGAAGTTTGCTCCTCTCCTCCAATTCGTCCCATGCATCTAATAAATTAAATAGCACCTGAAACTCCTCATGAATGGACTAGATCTGATGTACAAGGCCCTGCAATGAAAACCCAAGTGATAGAATCTCCAAAAGCCCTGCTAATCATGGAAACCCCCAATGGTGCACCCTCCTTTTCCTGTGCCTGTGGCTATGTAGAACCCTCCTGCACTGATGTAGAACCAAAATAGAATGGCGTGGGAGAGTATTGCATCTCCGAGACCAAGCTTGGGACAAGATAGGTGGAATCTTTCACCATCGAATCGTCCTCTAGGGTTTGTTAAGTCAAAACCCTCAAAACCCCCAAGAGATGGGCCCTCTAGCTAGAAGCCAGAAATCCAAAAGATAAACATACATGAATGAATGAGTAGAGGCCCTTGCCTTCCTTTTATAATTTTTGGCTCACTTTGTCCCTCCAAAGTGACTTTCATTTTATTAATATTTAATTAATTAATTAAATCACTTTAATTAATTAATTAACCTTTTTACCTCCGAAAAGCTCCTTATTTCTCCTTGTGGCTTCCCTGGCCACTGAAAGTCACTTCTAGCTATCCCATCCTGTAGTGTTTCTCCTCCCGATTCCAATGAGTTATTACATTGAGAGGTTCCTCCAAGTAATGTGCCCAAAATGACCTCTTTAGTGAATTTAATTGACTTATAGCTCAAAATAGTCAAAATCATGGAAATCATCGGAATGCAATGGAACCAAAGCCAACCTGTGTGGAATGGCTCATAATGATGAGATATGATGAGAAATGCAAGCTGGACCTCAAAATGCCTGTCAATAACCCCTGTACTCTCTATAACACCCATCTGGCTACTCTAGTCACCATAAGCCTCTGCACTGTGATGATGTACCAAAGTGGGGACATTACATTTTGCTGGAGAAAACTTGCCCTTCTTTTGAAATATTCTAAGTTGGAAAGATTGAAAAAACCCTTGAATTTGGTGTTGGACTTTTGTCAAACAGTTTTGTTAAATTTATAAGCAGCTGTGAGAGCCATTCTCCTGGAGGATGGCTAAGACCCTAGACGAGATCTAGGGCCCCCAGTGCACTCCTGGGGTATTTGGTCTGGGACCAAACAGTCAGTGCCATGGAAAAAGACCCTTCTTAGGGCCCCCAGTATATGACTGGGGTTCTTGGTCTGGGACCAAGCAATTAAATCCCCTATATATGTCTAGGGCCCCTGGACATGGTCTAGGGTACCCATGCCTGGGGCATGGGTTTCTTGGACTGGGACCAAGCAGTTAAAGCCCCTAGATATGTCTAGGGCCCCTGGACATGGTCCAGGGTACCCATGCCTGGGGCATGGGTTTCTTGGTCTGGGACCAAGCAGTTAAAGTCCCTAGATATGTCTAGGGCCCCTGGACATAGTCCAGGGTACCCATGCCTGGGGCATGGGTTGATCCTTGGTCTCTGACCTTGGTGGATAAGACCCCAGGAAAAGTCCTGGGGCTACTTGATTCTCAATCAAGTACTTGTTGGTACTTGACCTTCCTTGAAGAAGGACATAACCACAAGAGGGGTAAGTCCCATATGCAGTGATGATAAAGTAATAACTTCACCATGTGATATGAAGGAATGAGTAATGCCACCTTGCAAACCCTCCTTTACCCTTAATTGATTGGTTTGGGGTTTTGTTGGTTTATTAAGGGGTAATGTTTTAAAGTTAAATACTAAATATTATTGTCACATGTTTAAATTCCAAATTTAAACATGTGACTTTTTAGTTAACTTAAAATAGCCCTAACCCTAACCTAAATACTATATAAGAAACCCCCCCCTACACCTATTCACCTATCATTCTTGCTTCTTGTGATAGCGTGGAGCCTCTCCAAGTCTGTGGCCTCTTTATGTGGACATCTACCTTTTCATTTGCTGTTGATGCTTGATGTTGTTGTGATCTCTCTGTTGGGTGCCACGTCCTCTCTCCTGGCTGTCGTGACCTCTCTTTTGTGTTGTTGGCTACCGCATCCTCTCTGTTGTTTTTTTGGCTGTCGTGTCCTCTCTGTTGTGCTATTGGTTGCCTCCTCCTCTTTGTTGTGGATGAGCCTACAGTTGTTGCCCTCTTTGCAGCTGTGTATGAGTGCTCTAAGCTGCTACTATTCTTCTCTTTCTTGATTGTTGTTTGGGCATATTTAGGTGCGTCCTCTCCTGAGTTTGAAGAAGGTACAGGTGCGGCCCTCTTTGGATCTGCTATTGTTTGCTAGCCACAAGGGTAGGTACATCCTCCCTTGCATTCGTTGGCTGGGTATTGAGTTTCAACAGTGGACCTTGAGATTATAGCCCTGTTGTGTGGTGTTGATACCCCTATCCTAAGTCTGCTGTGCGGCCCTCTAGCTAGGGTAGTTTCGTGGGGGTACTGTTTACTGAAGCTTCTTCACTGATCAATTTACATCATTGTTGAAACAAGGGTTTGCACACAGTCTAGTGTTTTCATATCTAAAGGTTTCTTGGGCAAGGGTTTTTACTGTGAGGGTTTGGTCTCCTTTTGTTTTATGTTTTTATCCCTGTGGCCTTTGGGCTTGGTGGCAAGAAATAGAGATCCACACTTGATCCATGAACTGAACGTTTGTATGAGCATACAAACATGATCTATACCTATTGTGTTTATTGGGCTGTCTTCAGAGGTAGGTTGTTGTACCAGGTATGCTTCCTATTTATCTCCTTTAGATTTGGATCTGATTTGATTACAGAATTGTTTAATATGGTAAGTATTGTACAAATCTAGAGATATGTTTATTGTGAATTTATTAGGTAGAGTTTTAGATCTGAAATCCTTGTTTAATCATATAGATCTACTGTTGTATTTAGATCTGTTCATTGTTACCTTAGATCTGATATATATTCACATATGTTCTGAGTTTAGATTTATATGTTTTTAAGGTTGGATCTATATGTTCTGAGTTTAGATCTGTGTTTTTAAGGTTAGATCTATTTACTCTGAGTTTAGATCTGTATACTCTGAGTTTAGAATTGTGCTTAACTTCAAATCTGTATTGCAGCCTTACCTTTCAGGTCTTCTAGATCTGTATGAACATAGGAGACCAATGTTTAAACTCTGATCTATTTATCTTACTCCATAAAATTTTAAAAAGATATTACTGTTATGTTGTCCATCTCAAATTCCAACAAGTTTGCATGCTTCTGAGTTTATGGCTGTAGGTGAAAATTTGATCAGACAACGATATGCTTCTTGGTTTTGTTTTCTGTTTAGTGTTTTTCTAGACCCTTATAGCTCCCCAATGAAGTGCCAATGGTCGTATTTTAATATTGAACAAAACCCACAAAATAATGATGCATACAATCACATTTAAATGAACAAATTCATTGAATATTGGTTGAGTCAATATCAATCAAAACTAGATAGGAATACCTCTCAACAGTGATGAGGTTATTTGCTATAGGAAGATGGAATCCACGCAGCTCTTATAGTCACAAGAAAATGGCCCAAAACTGTCCCCCACGAGCTCATAGGAAGGGCGACTCTTGTACAGCCTATTTGTTGTTTGTCTTGAGGGAGATGATAGCCCCAGCTCAAAGGAAGACCTCCTCTCTGCAATGCAGTGTACAACCATAAGGAAATGGTCGACTAGAAGCCACCAAGCACTTGTCTCCCACGCAACCACAAGAAACATGTAGTCCCTTTGGAGGAGACATGACCAGCAAGGAGAAACGCGGCCTTTGGGAAGAGAACACAACCAGCACCAAAGAGAATCGACTAGCAACAAGAGAAGTCGACCAACAACCCCTTTGCTTGGCACCCCACGCAGCAATGGAAGAACTCGCAACCTGTGGAAGAGAGAAACGACCAGTAACAAGGCAACACACAGCCACAATGGGAGAATGCGCCCAGCACAAAGGGAACACCCAATCCATCCACACGTGCCACAGAAAACTCCTCCTCTTCTCCACCACTGATAATAAAATCAATCTCAGACAATTCTCCTTGGCTCACAATGCCAACTATCCGCAAATGAAAATCCTGAATGGCTTCTCCGTTCTTCAGCTAGGAAGGTATTGTTTCAACCTCGAAACCAAATTTTCTCTCCAAGGGTTTTGAAACCCTCATCTCAAGCTCGCAAGCTTTCCCCCAAACAATTTTTTCAAAATGATTAGTCAAATGATCCTCTCCAATCCTCCATCATCCTTTTTGTCCTTCACTTTCCTTTTTTCTTACATTGAAACGACCCTTGACTTCTTGCTTCATAAATATATTTATCTAGGATTTGAGGGGAACTCCCACACTTCCAACCATGCCTTTACCAAATGAAATTCTCTTATATTAATAGGCTTTTACCTCAAGCAAGTCCTAATAAAGGAATTACTCCATAAAGCCCCTGTAGGGTCTGACGAATATTCAACATGCCATGTGGAGGCTTCTAATGCTAGGGCACACCTTCCAAGGCTTCTTGAAACCCTAACACACCCTCTTTCTCTTTACACATGAGCACTCATTGATAAATGTTGTAATTCTTCATTGTGTTGGCGATGCTTCATAGACATATGGATGACTCAATTTCGATGGATTCTTGACCTTGGTTAGATTTCTAGTATGGCACCCTTACCTAGGAGGTTGTTAACCTAATCAACATGATGAGTATCCCATTGAGTGCACACAATGGGGGAGTCAGTTGCTTGATTAGGAGAGGTACCTACCTAGGAGGAGGAGCATTAGGAACTTGGAGGAGGGCATTTGGCCCTAGGAGCATCAGACCATGTGCCATACACCTTGGAGGTTATACACTTGACTCGAGGACTCTTGGGTTGAGGAGAATACTTCATGGAGGTTGGTTTTGGAGTTGGATATCTATGCTCAAGACAAGCATTGGAGCATGCTAATTAAATTGGCACAGATGGAGAATCATTAGGCACATTAGAGGACATGTGGCACATAGTTGGAGGGGGAATTCCTTACATGAGGACACTTGGAAGACTCCATGGCAGAGGTATCGTTGGAGTAATAAGTTGTTGGAAAGCACAACATCTTGGAGGAGAGGTGTTGAGCCCTAAGAGAATCATGCTTAGAAGGTGTTTCATCTTGGGGGTTGGATAAACGCAAGTATGACACTTGTACATTTGTGTATTGTAGAGCACTCCATGTGGGGTTTCATTGTTGGTTACTTGTTTGGACATAAGACTTTGCTTTATGTTAGACTCCCTCACCTATTGTATATACGAAGGGAGGAAAAGTTTGTGTATCTTTGTAATTGTCTTGGAGAAGTCTTGGAGGGAGAAAGAATCTAGGGTTTGTGATGCAAACCCTAGGAGAATGCATGAAGAAGAGAGATATGCCTTATATATTCTTGGAGAGTTTGCTCTTGTGAGACTCTAGGGTTTGTGCTATGAAAGTAAACACTAGAGACAAACATTACTTTAGAGGAAGGGATGATTTGTCTTGCAGAGCTAATTGGTCAGATGATATTGTAGCCTTGTTCTTGTTGATGCAAGATCATGAAGAGCCTACCGAGAGGAGTCTTGAGATTGGCGTGATGTCTTGCTTGAAAGAAGACTGGTTTATTGTAATCTTCATTCCCTGGAGATCTTGGTGCTTGCGTTGATGCAAGAGTGTACAAATTAGGGTTTGAAGACTCAAAAACGTAGCTTTACTTGTACCATCTTTGTGATGAAGTTGTGTTGTGTACTTGTACTTCATCACACACATACACACATATATGAGTTGTGTACATGTAAATATGATTTTTCGCCTATTTTATCTTCATGATTGGGTAGATTTTGGCCTTGTTTATGCATATGCTGATTTGACATAACATAGAGCTAAAATTACTTAAGTGATTTAACACATGTGGAAGCTAAGAAGGTAGCTTTACCACTGTTATAATCTGTTGTGATAAGTATTTTCAAATTTGTTATATTTTTGAGAAGTGTGCCCTAAGGGATGAACATTGTTGCATTGAAGTACACTTGTTTGGTATTTATTTTCTTGGGTGGCGTTGTGAATTGGGTTAAAGACAAGTGAAGTATTCGGTGTTATAAATTTATATTTCAGATTCAACTGCAAAGTTGAAAGTTCACAGGGAATTGATTTGAGAAACCTTATTGTTGAGGTGAATTTTGGAATTTGCAATAATTGTGTGATTCTCAAAATTTCTACAATAGGTTGTGCAAGGAAAACCCAAACTTGTTTTGCAGTTTTGCTATTTGTGTGATGTACAAGGTGAGGTTCCATGTACAGAGTGCTCAATCCAAGATCCTAATCCTTCTTCAGACATATGAGATCATAGCTATCATCAATCACAACTGAAAATGGCTTCTCGAAATACATCCAGAAACCTTTAAAGTGAAGTAGAGTTGCAATTTGAGCAATCAATTCATGATTGTTAACCCCATTGACGTGGGGAAAAAACCATTCTCCATCCATTGATGCCACAATACGAGTGTAGATCTGTAACAACTTGTGGCTGAATTAAGGGAAAAAAGTGTATTGATCTTGAGGAGCAGCCAAAATTCCAAGAACTTACTTAAATTCACCAAAAGACAAAGATAAAACTACCAAGTAGATGTGTGGTATGGGAAGATGAGGGTAAAAACCCATAAAATTTGTTGTTGTTGAAAGATAAGGTGTTGGAAGCCCCAATTTTGGATTTGTAATAATCTTGAAGTAGAGTTGCGACTCTAATTTAAGATCTAGAAAATCTCTTCGAAGAGTGTTGGATAGAGGAAGAAAAATCCACACTCCCTTTGATACCATGCTAGAAATCATGAGGTAGAGGATCTATGATGAATGCTCCAACAAACATATATGAGTTGTGTACTGGTAAATATGATTTTTTTCCTATGTTATCTTCATGATTGGGTAGATTTTGGCCTTGTTTATGCATATGTTGATTTGACATAACACAAAGCTAAAATTAGTTAAGTGATTTAACACATCTAGAAGCTAAGAAGGTAGATTTACCACTGTTATAATCTGCTGTGATAAGTATTTTCAAATTTGTTATATGCTTGAGAAGTGTGCCCTAAGGGCTGAACATTGTTGCATTGAAGTACACTTGTTTGGTTTTTATTTTCTTGGGTGGCATTGTGAATTGGGTTAAAGAGAAGTGAAGTATTCACTGTTATAAATTTATATTTCAGATTCAGCCGTAAGGTTGAAAGTTCACAGGGAATTTATTTGAGAAATCTTATGGTTGAGGTGAAATTTGGAATTTGCATTAATTATGTTATTCTCAAAATTTCTACAATAGGGTGTGCAAGGAAAACCCAAACCTGCTTTGCAGTTTTGCTATTTGTGTGATGAACAAGGTGAGGTTCCATGTACAGAGTGCTCAATCCAAGAGCCTAATCCTTCTTCAGACATATGAGATCATAGTTGTCATCAATCACAACTGAAAATGGCTTCTCGAAATACATCCAAAAACCTTTAAAGTGAAGTAGATTTGCAATTTGAGCAACCAATGCATGATTGTTAACCCCATTGAGGTGGGACAAAATCATTTTCCATGCATTGATGCCACAATACGAGTGTAGATATATAACAACTTGTGGCTGAATTAAGGGAAAAAAAAGTGTATTAATCTTGAGTAGCCAAAATTCTAAGAACTTACTTAAATTCAACAAAAGGCAAAGATTAAACTGCCAAGTAGATGTGTGGTATGGGAAGATGAGGGTAAAAACCCATAAAACTTATTGTTGTTGAAAGATAAGGTGTTGGAAGCCCTAATTTCGGATATGTAATAATATTGAACTAGAGCTGCAACTCTAATTTCAGATCTGAAAAAAAATCTTCGAAGAGTGTTGGATAGAGGAAGAAAAATCCATACTAGGTTTGATACCATGCTAGAAATCATGAGGTAGAGGATCTATGATGAATGCTCCAACAAATGCTTATCGAATAAGACAAGCAAGTGGAAATATAATTCCGCTTAAATGATTAACATACAAGACATCAAGAGAGTGTGCAACAAAAGTAGAGTGAAATAGTATCGATGACCTTAGGAAAAAAAATGAATAAACAAACTTGAATTAGATGATGTTATAAATGAAGAAGCTGTGTATTTACGCGTAAAGTTGCTATCTCCAAGGAAAATACTAGGCTGGACTTACCCTGAAATACAATAAAATACAACAAAGTGTAATAATGGGTGTGACAACCCACAACTACCCCTAAGTCGATCCATAAAGGGCCTCAACTTCCCACATAGTGGGCTAACACGTGGCTACGAGGGAAGATTAGCCAAATATCTCAAGATTGTGAAGGTTCTATCGGTGATATTGCATCCTTTTGTCACTACTAGTAGTGCTTTGAACCTTTTACAACTTTTCTTTGCCATATTGACTCCTTCGATCTTTTTTCATCTTACTTTTCTTTTCCTCTTTGTGTTGTTTAGTGGGCTTCATTACCTCCTAGATTTGCACACAAAGATATTCAAGTCCCTGAATGAAGTTGAACCCTAGAGGTGCTTAGGAGGGTTGTCCACTATCACCACAACAACTCTTCCTCTCACTTTAGGCCGGTCCATATCTTGCACAAGGGGGAAACCCTAGAAAAGATTTTTTAAGATGTTCTTTAGAATTTAATGGATGGTGGATTGCGCAGACCTTTCCTATCCAATTGGGTGAGGGAATTGGGATCAATGATCGAGAGGGTTTGAATAATATGGAAGGATATCTAGTTAGGTTGTTATAAACAAAATCTAACCAACCATATGTATTTACTTCAATATGCATAAAATTAAAGAAGGGCCCTTCTAGAGACGCTCCTCACAACAAGTACAAAATCAACTAATTAATAACGCCCAACCATGGGAAATTAAAGAGAAGCCAGATATAAAACCATAAATGAATTAGAGAAAGTGGGACATCGTTCTTATTGAATGAACAACGAACAATAAATCAAGTTTTCAAGTTTGATTTCAGCACAAGATCTAGAGGACCTAAACATGCCACACTTAACTTTCATCCATGGTTATGGCAATGCATGAACATGGTGTCATCAACCCTAAGTAAAAAATTGTAGAAGGAAATATCAACAAGAAAAAGGGAGGGTTTATCCTCAACCTTAATGTCTTCTTGTTGGAGCAAACTTGCCCTTCTTCTAAGATTACACTACTAAATATTTACAAGTAATTTCCAGCCATCAAATCAACCTAAGAAAAACCAAAGAATGTAATGATCCCAAGCCGAAATTTTCACTTGAGATCACTAACTAGCTCGGTTGTGTATGATGTGCAGGTGTTTTATTGAAGTTTCCAGATATTAAGTATGTTCATACAAGATTCATTCAACACATGAAGATCACAATATACTCAAGATATAAAACGCAAGCAAAGATCTGACCTTTATTATAGAAGCAAAAATCAGTTACAATATAATGAGTAGATCTGGAATAATCTTCAGATGGCTCTAGTAGACAACAAGTATGAGCTGCTACAAAATGCTCCTGTCAATACAAAGAAGCCTCCAAAGTCTGGATAAGGAATGCAGACCAATACCAAGCAGATTTGAATACAAACCCTCCAGTTGAAGAAGCCACGCTCCAAGAGAAGACTAAAGCCCTCAATAATTTGACCCTGATGGAAGATGACTCCAAATGAGCCCAAACTTGGTCAAATGATAGATTAGGGTAGTGGGATCCTCCTCCTGAAGTCTCAATCCCAACATCCAAGGCCAACCTCTCTAAATGTTGAATCTTCCAAGGGATTTGCGCCCTCCTGAATGGCAGAAACCCTAGGCAACTCGTCCTTGAAGAAATATACCTCAAAATGATGTGAAACTCTCCAAGAATGTATATCGGGCTAAGAGAATCCCATGGGAGAAGTTTCAAATCCAAATATCAAGAAAATCTCTCTAGATATGAGAAATACAGAAAAGTGGGACATCCTCCTAACCTCCAAATCGTCCCAAACTGTTGTTGAAGATTGAGTGATGATAACTCCTCAAAGAAACCCTCAAAATGATGATGGAGCACCTGCAAGTAAAACCCAACTAATGGAATTCCCAACGCTCCTCCTGATTGGCTAGATCGAACCCTTCTCAATGGTATGGTGCGCCCTTGCTGGAAATTTCCCAAATAGTGCAGCCCTGCTATCTTTTCAAGCTCTAGAAGGAGAGATGTTGAGAATAGAATGGTGTGGAGGAATCTTTCATCCTCGAGACCAAGATGTGGAACAAGGTGAGTGGATATTTCACCACTGAGTTGTTCACAAGGGTTTGTACAACAAAACCCCCAAACTGAATGCTCAAGAGCAATAACAAGCAATACACCAAATTCAGAATGAATAATAGGTGCACCCCAACCTCTTACTTATACTTTTCCTTCTAATTCTCTGTTGAGTTAGGTTAACTCCCAGGGTTAACTTCTATTCTTCTGCTGAGTTATCTTTTACTCCTTTTATCCCTTTCCTTTCTCAAGACAACTTAAATTATAACTTTAGCTACGTTGACCTCCCCCCTCAGTGTGAGACTATGACCTAGTGGGGGTGCCTAGGCCACTGAGTCTCCTCATCACCTCTCTAAGAGGTGGGGGACATTATAGTCTCCCCTGCTCGAAATTGCTTGTCCTCAAGCAATTCCAAACCTGCTTCTCTTACCACGTGCTCCTGTTCCCAAGTGGCATCCTTAATGGGGAAATCCTTCCACCTGATTAGGTACTCCTTGATGCTTCGGTTTCTGAGCCTCTTCTCTTGGACTTCTAAGACCTCCTCCAGAATCAAAACAAGTTGTCCCTCCTCGTCCATGGGGGTAATACCTCAATAGGTCTGATGTGTTGACCGAGGGCTTTCTTAAGACAGGAGACATGGAAGACATTGTGTATCTTGCTGCCCTGTGGAAGCTCCAGCTCGTAAGCTATGGTCCCTATCCTACTGTTGACTCTATAGGGCCCAAAGAAACGTGGCTGCAGTTTCTCCGCTTTGCTTCTTTTAATGGAAGCCTGCCTTTATGGTTGTAGCCTCAGATAGACTAAATCACCAACCTCAAAAGTACGGTCCACTCTGTGCTTGTTTGCTTTGACCTTCTGTTGGTTCCGTGCCCTCTGTAGATGATCCTTCAGTTCCCTGAGAATGTCTTGGCTCTGCTGTATCCAATCATGCACCATCGGTGCCCTACTGTCACCGAAAGAAATCTCCACAAATGATAAAGGATCATATCTATAAAAGGCTCTGAATGGTGACATGCCAATGGACATATGCTGGGTGGTGTTGTAGAAATATTCTCCCAGATGCAACCATCTGACCCATGCTTTTTGTTGCCCTGCCACATAGTTTTTGAGATAGCCCTCCACCCACTTGTTGACTATCTCTGTCTATCCATCTGTCTGAGGGTGATAGCTGGTGCTAGGGGTCAAGGCCATACCAACCAACCTGAATAACTGTTGCTAAAAATTTCTCATAAACCTGCTATCCCTATCGCTGACAATGGTCTTGGGTAGGCCGTGCAACCTGAAGATCTCCCTGAAGAATAGTTCGGCCACCTGTGCTGCACTGAAGTTGGTAGCTATGGTGAAGAAGTGTGCAAACTTTGTTATCCTGTCCACCACTACAAATATGCAGTCCTCCCCTTGCGTCTTTGGTAGCCCGGTGATGAAATCCATAGATATGATTTTTCCATTTGTACTCTGGAATGGGCAAGGGATGCAATAGTCCTGCTGGGTGCGTGTGCTCATCCTTGTTTTCCTGAAATGTAGTACACTCTTTGACATGGTTAATCACATATTCCTTGAGCCCCTTCCAAGAGAATCTTTCTCTCACCTGCCTGTACGTCTTGCTGATCCCCTGATGTCCTGCCATTGGGGAGTCATGGGACACTTGCAATACCTTGTCCTTGAAAGCTGATCTAGGAACCAAGAAGATTTGGTGCTTGTAGTAGATGAGGTCATTAATAACCTTGAAATCTTCATCTTGTACCTATCTATCCAGTAGCTAGCACACAAACTGATCCTCTGCATACTCCATCACCAACTAGTCTTTCCAGTCAACTGTTACCCCTGTTATGGAAAGGATGGATGGCCTCCTAGATAAGACATCAACCACCACATTGTTCTTCCCTTTGACAAATTCAATGTCAAAGTCATAGGCCTGTATTCTGCTTACCCATTTTTGTTGTCTCTCATTCATGTCCTTCTGTTCTAATAGATATTTGAGGCTGTTATGATCCGACTTGACAACAAACCAAGCACCTACCAAGTATTGCCGAAATTTGGCTAGTGCATGCATGATAGCTAGCATTTCTTTGTCATAAATGCTATAAAGTAGCTTAGGCCCCCAGATTTTTTGTATCTCGTAGGCAAGAGGGTGCCTCTTTTGCATCAGTACGACCCTTATTCCTTCCCTGGATGCATCACACTCCAAGGTAAATGGGAGGCTGCAATCTGGAAGGGCTAAGACTGGGCACGTACTGATCACCTTCTTCATATTGTCCATCATTATTTGAGCCTCCTCGTCCCACTTGAATGCTCCCTTCTTAGTCAAATCGGTCAAAGGTGCACACAGTTGAGAGAACCCTTTGACAAACTTCCTGTAATACGTGCACATTCCCAGGAATCCTCTCAATTCTGTGAGTGTCTTAGGAGTGGGCCATTTTATGATGGCTTCAATTTTCTCCTGATGTACCTGTACCCCCTTTGCTCCGATAATGTGTCCTAGATAAAGGACCTCCGTCATTCCAAACTCACAATTGGAATCCTTAGCATATAGTGACTATTCCTCCATAATTGAAAAAATCTGATCCAAATGCCTAAGATGCTCCTCCCATGTCTTGTTGTAGATAAGAAAGTCATTAAAGAATACCAACAGGTGCTTCCTCAACTGCTTGTTGAATACATGATTCATACATGATTGGAATGTAGCAGGGGCATTGGTTAACCCAAAGGGCATCACCAAAAACTCATAATGGTCGTAGTGACATCTAAAGGTTTTTTTTGAGATGTCTTCCTCCCTCATCTTGATTTGATAATAGCCATAACGAAGATCAATCATGGTGAACTAGACGACCCCATGCAATTCGTCCATCAGCTCATCAATCCTTGGTATTGGGTATCTGTTTTTGATGGTCTTTTTATTCAAGGCCCTGAAGTCAATGGACATCCTCATAGTGCCATCCTTCTTCTTCACCAACACTACTGAAGAAGCAAAAGGGCTATTGTTGGGTCTGATGTGCCCCATGTCCAGAAGTTCCTTGATAGCCTTCTCTATCTCATCCTTGTACTTCTTGGGGTGTCTGTATGGTGTGGTAGTGACTGGCTTGGCCCCTTCTTCTAGCTCGATAATGTGCTCAAATCCCCTATCTGGAGGTACCCGTGGAGGAATAGGACCGAACACCTTGTGGTGTCTGTCAAGGATTTCTTTGACCTCTGGTGTGTAGTGGACCTTGCCCTGCTCATCCTTATGTGTTATAATCCTACATTCAGCTACGTATACTATCTCATCTCTCCAAATTATGGCCTCCATCCTATTGGCCATGACTACCTTTGCAGCATTCCCTGTCATACCCCATAGCACTACCTTTCATCCACCCTCCTCTGTGAATGACATTTCCATGGTTTTGTAGTTGGTAGTGATAGGCCCCAATGTACTGAGCCACTATACTCCTAGGATGATGTTGGTATCTGGAAGGTCCGTGACATAGAATTCATGTGTCAGCTCATGCCTGCCCAAGGTAAGCTTTAGGCCTGGAATGTATCTGTCGCAGGGCATAGTGCTTCCTCCTGCAACCTCCACCTTGAATCCTTCAAATTCTACTGTGGGTATGTGCCTCCTTTTTAGTAATGCCGCATCAATGAAGTTATGGGAAGCTCCTCCATCAATCAAAACTGACACCTTTTGTCCCTACAAGACCCCCCTCATTTGGAAGGTGTTATACTTGGGCACTCCACTGATAGATGCCAAGGTGGTAATACTATCTTGTGCTGTGATATGTTCCTCCTCTACTACCTCAGTGGTTTCTGCCTCCATGTTCTGTATCTGGACCATCTCATCGTCTTCTTCGTTATCTGAAGTGACCTCGATGTAGTGCACTTGTCCACATCCCATGCACTTGCGTGACGAATTCCATGGTTCCTTGCATGTGAAGCAGAGTTTCTTCCTTCTCAGTTCTCTCCTGGTGTTGTCATCTATTCTGCCACGACCCCTGTCATATCCCTTAGGGTCACATCCTCCCTGGTTTATTGGAGGCCTTTGATCTCTTCCACCATTGTTAAGAGGTGGTCTAGGTATGAATTTTGTTTTGGCAGCTGGACCCAAATCCCTTGTCTTCCAAATGGCCTCCTGTAGGTTGGTAGGCTTGAAGGCCTTTACCCAACCCTTCAAGGGTTCCATCAACCCTTCTGTGAAAAGCATCATGACCCTAGTTGGGGACATGTTTTGCACCATCACTGCCAACCTCTAAAATTCATCAATGTATGCCTCAACCATACCTATTTGCTTGAGTTGGGTGAGTTCCCGAAAATGTAACTCAGGATCTCCTCGATCAAATCTATCAATGAGCCTCTGAGTGAATTCTGTATAGGATACAATCTGATTTTGGCCAAGTGTGGTGAGCCCATGATACCACCAGTCGTGGGCCTTTCCATCCAAGTACATAGTGGCAAACTTGATGGCCTCCATCTCTCTCATGGGGTTAAGTTGTAGGTAAGTATCCAACTTTTTCACCCACGAATGTGCTGTCATCTTGGTCGTACTATCAAAGTATGGAATCTCTATCTTTCCTGCCCTTCGTTCAAACTCAAAACTTCCCCTATGGTTTGTCCTAGGCTGATTTTTGAACCTGAGTTGGCATTACTGATCTAGGGACATCTGTCTTTGAACCCTCACATCCAAGATGTAGTATTCCTTGGTACTCCTTGCCAATTGTTCCACAAAGTCTTCAACCTGTTCATGTTTCCCTTGCTCATCTGTGAATGTGGGCATGTATGGTCTGGGGTTAGCTCTGCTACCCAAGTTTCGTCCTAGCTGTTCATCTGTGAACACTGGCATGTATGGCCTAGGATTGACCCTGCTACCCATCTGACCATGGGACGTGCCACCTCCCAGACTTCCTTCGGATCTCGGTGATTTCTCCGGGTTATATCTGATCTCCTCATGGGTTCCACCGGAACCACCAGCCTCCTTATTCCCATACGTATCAGGGTCCTTCCCCCGATGGGTTACTTGCATTAGAAGGTCAGTTATCCGAGATTGGTTCTTGTTCATCTTTTGCATATTCTTGTCAACCTTCTTCAAGGTTTCAGAAATTTCAGCCTGTCCCCTTCTGCTGGTTTCCTGGTACTCATCCAAGTGTTGGACCAATGTGCTTTCTGTGTGGTTCATGTTTTGCTGGAACTTATCGAATTCGGCTACTAAGAAATCCAAGTCTTGAGGATCATGGTCATCCATTGACCCTTCCATTTCGGCCTCTGTTTCACTGTTGTTTTTCCTCCTCCAACCCATAACAATTCCACTGTACCTATGCATGTGCCGATCCTTCCAAAGGTTTGGAGGATCAAAGCTCTGATACCACTGTAATGATCCCAAGCCAAATTTTTCGCTTGAGACCACTAACTAGCTCGGTTGTGTATGATGTGCAAGTGTTTTATTGAAGTTTCCAGATATTAAGTATGTTCATACAAGATTCATTCAACACATGAAGATCACAATATACTCAAGATATAGAACACAAGCAAAGATCTGACCTTTATTATAGAAGCATAAATCAGTTACAATATAATGAGCAAATTTGGAATAATCTTCAGATGGCTCTAGTAGACAACAAGTATGAGCTGCTACAAAATGCTCCCATCAATACAAAGAAGCCTCCAAAGGCTGGATAAGGAATGAATACCAATACCAAGCAGATCTAAATACAAACCCTCCAGTTGAAGAATCCACGCTCCAAGAGAAGACTGAAGCCCTCAATAATTCGGCCCTGATGAAGATGACTCCAAATGAGCCCAAACTTGGTCAAATGATAGATCAGGGTAGTGGGATCCTCCTCTTGAAGTCTCAAGCCCAACATCCAAGGTCAACCTCTCCAAATGATGAACCAAGGGAGTTGCACCCTTCTGAATGGAAGAAACCCTAGGCAACTCGTCCTTGAAGAAATATACCTCCAAATGATGTGAAACTCTCCAAGAATGTAGATCGGGCTAAGAGAATCCCATGGGAGAAGTTTCAAATCCAGATCTCAAGCAGATCTCTTTAGATATGAGAAATACAGAAAAGTGGGATGTCCTCCTAACCTCCAAATCATCCCAAACTGTTGCTGAAGATTGAGTGATGATAACTCCTCAAAGAAAGCCTCAAAATGATGATGGAGCACCTGCAAGTAAAACCCAACTGATGGAATGCCCAACGCTCCTCTTGATTGGCTAGATCGAACCCTTCTCAATGGTATGGTGTGCCCTTGTTGGAAACTTCCCAAACAGTACGGCCCTACTATCTTCTGAAGCTCTAGAAGGAGATATGCTGAGAATAGAATGGTGTGGAGGAATCTTTCATCCTCGAGACCAAGCTGTGGAACAAGGTGAGTGGATATTTCACCACTAAGTTGTTCACAAGGGTTTGTACAACAAAACCCCCAAACTGAATGCTCAAGAGCAATACCAAGCGATACACCAAATTTAAAATGAATAATAGGTGTGCCCCAACCTCTTACTTATACTTTTCCTTCTAATTCTCTGTTGAGTTAGGTTAACTCACAATGTTAACTTCTATTCTTTTGTTGAGTTATCTTTTACTCCTTTTATCCCTTTCCTTTCTCAAGTCAACTTAAAATCATAACTTTAGCCTAGTTGACCTCCCCCCTCAGTGTGAGACTATGACCTAGTGGGGGTGCCCAGGCCACTGAGTCTCCTCATCACCTCTCTAAGAGGTGGGGGACATTACAAAGAAAGATGAATATCCTTACATTGAAAGGCCCCTTAACTTATTCCTTCCAAAATATCTTTAACTAATATTGGAGGGTAGTTTCTCTTATCCACCAGTTTGCACAAGCTAGATTTCCTGAAGAGTCGCCAGAGAATGAGCAATCAGTGCTCATATTTGCAGAGTTCAGAGTTCATCCGTTCTTGTAAAAGACCCATTTTTTCCGCATTTCCACCATTATAATAAATGTGCTAAGTATGAGATATTGTAAAAGGCTATTGGCCACCCAAGACCAAGAGTGAGCACAAACTTTGGAGTGTTTTTTTCTACTTGTTAATTATTTTTTCCGCTTGCCTTAGTGAGTGATTAAATAATTTCTAAGTTTTTTCACTCAGAAGACTAAGCTTCAAAGCCGGAGTATGTGCTGGCAAGCAGGTTTTGGCATGGAAAATACAATTTCTAGTGTCTAAATGTATATAATCTCATACTAGGACATAGTGATTGAGTCATTTGGAAATTGTGGCTAGGTTTGATAGGTTTTTTTTAAGTTTTCAGTGAATTAATTAAATTCCCGCAAAATTGGAATTTATTAATTCTGATTCAATAAATGTAAAAAATATGGCATCAAACATTGCCAGATGCCATATTTACAGTCATTTTCTAGTCTAGAGTATCATGTAAACCCCTATTTCCCATTTTTCGAGGCAAAAAAGTGATTATTATCACTAAAAAATCAAAATTACTCGAAAATTACTGAAAACGGGTAATTAAATTAATCTCCTAAATTTTAGGAGAATTGGGGAACATGATTGAGACATGTTTTTTCATGTCCCCAGTTGACTGGAGGCCCTGGGTGAGTTTAACTGAGGTAGGGTCCACTTGATTGAGGTGACATGGAGTTAGGAGGAGATCCCAATGTGGGAACTCGACCCTTTCTCCTAGGTGGCACATTCCTAGAGCATGGTGCATCCCCTAAAGGGCCCTCGCATTCCCTAACTAAACCTTCACTCCCCCTCCATCCCACTCTCACCTCCCATCACTTTCCTTCACTCCACATTAACCTGCATCACTCCACATCCACTACACTCATCTCCTATTCACTCCCACACATCTACTCATTCACTAGTGCGCCACTCCCTCATCACCCACACATTACGTAAACCCTAAACCTAACCCTAACGCATGCTCACTTAGGAATTGTCACCTCAAATGCGATATAAGAAAGGGTCGATCTCTCCTCAAGTTAGTTCAGTCTTGGGCAAGCTATTGTACTACTGTTGTAATCATTTTGGAATAATAAAGACTTCGGAGCTATTTTGGTGTGGACTCAAATGTGTGGATGCTTTGATCTAAATGCAAATTTTCTCATGAGGTAACATGTATCTTTTACATTTTGGTTTTGTGGTTAATTGCTAAAGCCTTGTAGGTATGTTGTCATATAATAGGGTAAGAATAATCTAGCTTGATTGATCTTACTACTTCTTTACTTCATAGACTTTTACACTGCATGCTTTATTTTCAGTTAAATTAACATGCGTGTGTGAGCTGTGTTGTGTAGGGAAGATCTTTAACAATTTTTTGCAGGATTGAAGTGTACAGCTGTAGGTTCCTCAAGATTGGAGGATTGATAGGTGGTGGTTTCCATCGTCTTCGTCCAAAAGATTCCAAGATCAAGCTCCCTCTTCTTCATACCAAGAGAATCCCATAGCCCAAAAGTTCCAGGCTCAGACGGAAGCTCCAGAAAAACTGATAAACTTCTTTTCCCCATTCTTTTCTTTGATTGCATGCAACTTAGAACAAGTCTATATTTCATTTTTAAACATCTAAAGTCTGCATGCATTATTTGCTAGATCTAAGCTAGAATTTGTCAAATTTCAAAGGATAGATCTAGGCAAGTTTTAGGCAACTTTTTTTATCTTTTCATCTAGAATTGGGATCATTTTTGTTGCTTAGTTTTAAGTTTTTGATAAAGCTAATTGGATTCCTTATGTTTTCTGTTTTAAAACAGAAAACAAAGGCATCCAAAAGAGCCTAAGTTCGGACCATGCAAACTGTTCAAAAGTCTTAAAATTTTTTGCATTTTGCCTTGAATTTTTTCCAAAACTTTTGATAAAATATTTTATTGTCTAAAATATTTTTTGGTCATTTTATAACTTTGTTTACTTGTTTTTTACTTGCAACAAATACATTTTCAAGAGGAGGTTCTGCCAGTTTTGGGCAAAATCAAGGCTCCTGGGGGACCCTGGGTGGTTTTAACTTCGTCTGACAAAGTTTTCCTTTTCTATCTTTTTCTTCTATTCCTCTAAAATGATCCAATTATAAGGATCCCTTTCTTTCTAAACAAGATAAAAGCTTAAAGAGAACATTGGTTCTCCATTGTAATAGTGCAATAAAAGAGGGCCCTTTGTGCCCAATTTCTTCATCCCCGTTAGGGGGATTCGTGCTGTTGGTGTGGTTTTTATTTTTGTGATTGATGCATGCTTAAAATCTATTAATAAAATACACAAGTCAAATACATCAAACACACTACAACACTCTAATTCTTTATTCATGTTAACCAAATATTAATCTTTTATGCATGCTTAGTTAGCTTTGCTTCAAGTACTTTCCTTTTTCAAATCAATCTTGCAATAATGTTTAAATTTCCAATAGTATATTGTAAATGTTTTCTCAACTACAAAGCAGGGTAGATACATTTAATTGTTGCAATTCTATCTTTACACTTTCAAGTGTTTGTTCAAGTACTTCATTTACAAAGAAGGGTGTGTGATCTATCTATTTCAATCTTTTATCAAGTAATTGAACCTTGCTAGTTTAATAGGATAATCTCTTAAGTTGCTAGTTCATTGGGAGTAAAAGGCTTAAAAGTGACATGCAAAGTAAGATGATTTACCGTGTTGTACATCCAACACTTTTGATGAGTTTACTGGTGAGACCATTGGGTTTCAGTAAACTCTCAGCAAGTCCAAGAAAAGAACAAGCTTCCTAAGGGGCCAAACACTCTTCCCTAACTAAATACAAAATTTACCTTAATAAAATCTTCGATCTACATTGCCCACGACTCCTTTTAAGGCATTGGTTAAAAGTACATTCAATTTACCTTATGTGAGTGGTTACACTTATGCATATTGTCTAATCTTCTTGTATGCTCTTGGATATTGCAAATATTGTATCCTTTGATTTATGAATGTCTTATGAGCAAAGTATTATTATGATGATGATAAATGCTAAGTGTTGAATGATCTAATTTTATTTCAAGAAATAAACTCCTAGATTAAGTGTCTTTTCTTTATTAGTTTAGAAAATCCATAGATTCATTTTTATAGGGACTACCCCCCTTGGCTTTGCTAGGAGTTGGCCTAGACGGAGGAGTTGAGGATCAGGTGACAGCACCTTGATTCAAGACTTTCCCCCAAGGACACACCAAGTGGATTGAAGGTTTATTCCACATTAACCCAGGTGTGTATTAGGATGGCAACAACTCCCACACTTCCAACCATTCCTCTAGCAAACAAAAGTCTATTATATTTATAGGCTTCTATCTTGAGCAAGTCCTAACTAAGGCATTCCTCCATAAAACCCCAGTAGGGTTTGACCATCTTAAACATTCCATGTGGAGGGTTCATATCTAGGGCACGCTTTCGAAGGCTTCTTGAAACCCTAGCACACCCTCTTCCTTTTTACACATGAGAACTCAGTAATACCAGTGTATATCTGTAACAACTTGTCACTCAATTAAGGAAAAAAAAGAGTGTGTTGTTCTTGAGGAGTAGTCAAAATTGCAACAACTTACATAAATTCACCAAAAAACAAAGAAAAACCTGCCAAGTAGAGGTGTGCTAGGGAAGATGAGGGTGAAAACCTAGTACACATGTTGAAAGATAAGGTGATGGAAGCCCTAATTTCATATTTGTAACAATCTTGAAGTAGAGCTGCAACCCGAATTTCAGATCTGGAAAAAATGCTTTGAAGACTGTTGGATAGAGGAAGAAAAGTCCACACTAGCTTTGATATTGTTATCACACAGTTTGTATCTAGGAAGAAAGACTAGAATATAGACGGCCAAACTAGCATAACATGAACTTATCCCACCCAATGTCACCACGATGGGAAGGTTCTTTCTCTTTAGGGAGGTGAGGCCCAGGGGAGACGTCCCTGATGACCTGGGGTTTTGAAGAGGCTAAAGGATGATCAGACAATGACAAGTTTCCCCTTTCACAGATCACCACCAAAACAAATAGTCCAGCTTATAGCCAACAAAGATAACCAAGTAGAATCCCTACCCGAGAACAAAGCAACAATAAACTGATATATGCAGGCTCTGGTTAGTACTTCATGTATATCAAAGACTATCTGACATTCAATATAAGCAATTTGAAAGTAAACGTTGACGAAGTCAATGTTTACAAAATAACAATAAAAGTAATGTCACTTCACCGATAGATACTACAACGATATGGCATTCAATGCAACCAATCAATACTCAACTCAATTAATGCCTTTAACTACCATTCAATTGATCATAAAATAAAACATTGTTGCATTAAGATGTAATAACCAAGGATGACGTCAACAACTTAGGGTTAGTAGGGTTAGCTAGAGTTAGGGTTAGTGTATTTAGGGTTTCAATTCAAAAGCTTTGAGAGAGTTTAGAACAAGTTCTACTTCAACGTTTGAGGTCTTAGATCAGTGCCTTAGAGTAGAATGGAGTCAATAAGTGAAGGATGCACAAGTCGAAAGAAGCAAGATTTCAAGGACTAGAGAGAAGAGTTTTGAGGTGTTGCTAAGGCACGACCCCAAAATCAAAACCCTAGGGGAGAGAGGTTCACTCTGGTGTTGCTAAAGCAAGGCCTCGTTCTCTCTCCTCCTTCTCGACCTGGGATGTCTTCCTCCTCTTGGATTCTAAATGGTACGTCTAGCACAGGGGAAAGAGAAACAATGAGTGTAGCTATGACTAGGCTCTCTTTCTCTCTTTCAATGGCTGAAAGTTTCTCTATCAGGGGACATGAGACAAGGACCTACTTGTGCTCTTGTCACCTAGGGTTTTGATTCAGCAAAATAAATAAACATATGCAATAAATTATACTACAACCATTCATTCAAAAAATTTTGTAGAAAAATACTTACAATTCATCAAGAAATAACCATGCAAACCCTAGTTGTAACACCTTCCTTCAAGAGAAACACCATAAAATGCCAAAATTTGTCTTCCTTCAAAAAGTGCGCCTCACTAGATCAGCCAAAACCCTAGAATAGGGTGCAAATTTCAGACCTCGCCAAGTGGTGAGTGAAATATGATAAAATGAGAGCAAAACCCTCAATATATAGTGTATCAATGACCTAATTTTACTTTTTAGATCATAAAAAGGTCGACAAGGCCATAATACCAAAATAATACTCTACATTAAATTTTCAAATTAAAACCCTAATTGAGCTACAAAGAGAGTAAAATCCCTTTCAAAGGAGGCGCTAGCCCTTTTTAGGAAAAATGAGACATCTAGGAGAAAACCGTTAGCCCCCCAGGGGCCTCTCCAACATGCCACACATGCCGCTGCTGCCCAGTCTGACTCCAAAAGCGTCCATGAAGTTGGATGATGTCATGGTGAATATGGGGACGTCCTAAGCCTTCCAAGGCTAGTGTTCCACTGAAAAGGCATCATTCCCCCTAGGTCTAGGCCTACCGGAGTGTCTCTGGTGGAATGTCCTCTTCCTCTCAGGTGAAAAACCCCTGATCAAGATCTGTCCTGTCTTTGCCCCTTGATGGGGTCTCAACATCCATCTGGTGGGCTCTTTAGCCCCATGGAGGTCCAAACTGGTCATCTCCCCATGTGTACTGGTCCAAATGGTACCTGTCCCTTGGGCATGTTCCTACACATCAAAAGCTACACCCTCCATGGGTTCATCAGTCACAGGGATCATAGAAATTTCAATCACATCTCATCATCAATATTATTAAACATATGCATAAAACCCTTAATACATCATTCAATAGCTCAAAGATATTACAAAAACCCACAATACAAGATTGGAGAAAAGGTCAAGGCGTCCTATTGGGCTAGTGTCCACAAGAAAATGAAAGTTCCCAGAAAGATCTCATCCAAGCCATGTAAGTAAGGTGATGTGGCTAGGGATGTCCAAACATGTGGGTGTAGTGAAGGCCAAGGATGCATAAGTGTTACCTGTGGGTGCCTTTGTAGAAGGCAAGTTGTACCTGTCATGGATGCATTTTTTCTAAGTGTTACCTGTGGATGCATTTGTAGAAGGCGAGCTGTACCTATCATGGATGCATTTTTTCCAAGCCCATTCTTGCCTTTATTCTTGTTTTATTCTTTTATTTTCCTTTTTTGTTCAAGAACTAACCAAGGGAAACTGCCTTGGCATGGTGACCAGAGCTGATAATGTTACCCACAAGTACTTTCATAGAGATGAGAAGGTTGGCTTGTGATGAGACCCCCTTTCCCTTGGCCATGCAACCAAAAGTCACTGCCTTGGCATGGTAACTAGATGGTGGAAATGTCATACTATTAGGTACCCATGGACCTGATAGGTTGGCTCATGATGAGACCCCCTATCCTCTGACTAGGTCTTGTTTTGTTATTTCCCGGGTCCCTCTTGTTTCTTGCTGAGAGAGTTTTTACTGCCTTCTTGGGCATCCCTGGGCGAAGCATCTCGAGGTTTTATTTCTAGGGTTTTGTCTTTTACCAGATGATTTTACCTTCTGGGCCTTTAGCCCCTTCTTCCCACTAGATAAGATGCAATCTTGCAAATAGGTCAACCCAATGCCCGGACAAAGGGAATGGGATAAATGAGCGGGAGATAAGATGAAACAATGGTGCTATGATGGGAGCAGACGCTGGCTTTTCAGAAATTCTTCCAGTGGAAAACCAAGACCTATGGGCACAAGCTTGCTAGGGCACCCTGTCAATTTCCTCAAGCATGGTCAAGTGGGCTAATGTAATATCCAAGAAGTTGTTAGAGATAAAAGGAATCAGATGCATATATTTAAAGGTCTCAATGATCAAAAGTGACACATACCATGATACCTAGACCAATTACCTCATGGAGCAAGAACCTCTTCTGATACAGGATCAAGCCGATGGTGATGGATGTTTCTGTTGTTGACAATACAAAAGATGATGAACAAGGAAAAGGTGGGTCCTCTAGGGCCATGCTCAGGTCAATCCTGCTCTCGATACTCCATGTCTAAGACCTGTGGGCATCGAGACATGATCTCCTAGTTTTCCCTAAAAAGTGGGGATACCATATACCATGTTAGAAATCACATGGTAGAGGATCTATGATGAATTCTCCAAGAAACCCTAATCCAATCAGATAAGCAAGTTGAAATATAATCTCGCTTTAAGGATGAACACATAAGACTTCAAGAGAGTGTGCAACACAAGTAGAATGAAATAGTATAGGTGACCTTAGGCGAAAAAAGGAATAAACTCACTTAAATGAGATGATGCTATAAATGAAGGAGGTGGTGTATTTATACCACTCTGTTAGGGTAAAATCGCTATATCTAGGGAGAAGACTAGGCTGAACTTACACTGAGATACAATAAAATACAACAAAGTGTAATAATTTGTGTCTCAACACTGTGAAGGTTCTATCGGCGAGATTGCATCCTTTTGTCACTACTAATAACTTCGAACCTTGTACAATTTTGTTTTGCCATATTGACTCGTTCGGGCCTCTTTCACATTAATTTTATTTTTCTCTTTTGTTTTGTTGAGTGGGTTTTGATAGATGCAAATATCAACAAGACAAAGGGAGGGTTTCCTCTCAGCCCTAATGTCTTATTGTTGGAGAAAAATTTCCCTTCTTCCAAGATTACACTAGCAGATATGTACAAGTAATTTCCAGCACCCAAATCAACCTAAGAAAAACAAAAGAAAGACGAAGATCTGTACATTGAAACGCCCCTTGACTTCTTCTTTCGAAAAGATCTTTATCTAGGATTGGAGGGGAACTCCCACACTTCCAACCATGCCTCTACCAATTGAAATTCTCTTATATTTATAGGATTTTACCTCAAGAAATTCCTAATTAAAGCATTAATTCATAAAGCCCCTATAGTGTTTAACGGATCTTCAACATGCCATGTGGAGGCTTCTAATGTTGGGGCACACCTTTCAAGGCTTCTTGAAACCCTAGCACACCCTCTTTCTCTTTACACATGAGCCCTCAATGATAAATGTTTTAATTCTTCATTGTGTTGGCGATGCTTCATAGACATATGGATGACTCAATTTCGATGGATGATTAACCTTGGTTAGATTTCTAGTATGGAAACCTTACCTAGGAGGTTGTTACCCTAATCAACATGATGAGTATCCCATGGGTACACACAATGGGGGAGTTGGTTGCTTGATTAGGAGAGGTACCTACCTAGGAGGAGGAGCATTAGGTACTTGGAGGAGGGAATTTATCCCTAGGAGCATTAGACCATCTTCCATACACCTTAGAGGTTATACAATTGACTCGAGGACGCTTGGGTTGAGGAGCATACTTCATGGAGGTTGGTTTTGGAGTTGGATATCGATGCTGAAGACAAGCATTGGAGCATGCTAATTACATTGGCACAAATGGAGTAGCATTAGGCACATTAGAGGACATGTGGCACATAGTTAGAGGGGGAATGCCTTACATGAGGACACTTGGAAGCCACCGTGGAAGAGGTATCATTGGAGTAATAATTTGTTGGAAAGCACACCATCCTAGAGGATAGGTGTTGAGCCCTAAGAGAATCATGCTTAGAAGGTGTTTCATCTTGGGGGTTGGATAAACACGAGTATGACACTTGTACATCTGTGTACTATAGAGTGATCCATATGGGTTTTCCTTGTTGGTTACTTGTATGGACATAAGCCTTTGCTTTATGTTAGACTCTGTCACCTATTGTATATATGAAGGGAGGAAAAGTCTATGTATCTTTGTAATTGTCTTGGATAAGTCTTGGAGGGAGCAAGAAGCTAGGGTTTGTGATGTAAACCCTAGGAGAATGCATGAAGAAGAGAGAGATGCCTTAGATATTCTTGGAGAGTTTTCTCTTGTGAGACTCTAGGGTTTGTGCTATGCAAGTTAAATCTAGAGACAAACATGACTTTAGAGGAAGTGATGATTTGTCTTGTAGAGCTAATTGCTTAGATGATATTGTAGCCTTGTTCTTGTTGATGCAAGATCATGGAGCCTACCTAGATGAGTCTTGAGATTGGCGTGATGTCTTGCTTGAAAGAAGACTTCCTTAATGTAATCTTCATTCCCTAGAGGTCTTGGTGCTTGCGTTTATGCAAGAATGTATGAATTAGGGTTTGAAGACTCAAAAACCTAGCTTGACTTGTACCAGATTTGTGATAAAGTTGTGTTGTGTATTTTCCTATACACACACACACACACACATATATGAGTTGTGTACTTGTAAATATGATTTTTTGCCTATGTTATCTTAATGATTGGGTAGATTTTGGCCTTATTTATGCATATGCTGGTTTGACATAACACTGAGCTAAAATTAGTTAAGTGATTTAACACATCTGGAAGCTAAGAAGGTAGATTTACCACTGTTATAATCTGTTGTGGTAAGTATTTTCGAATTTGTTATATGCTTGAGAAGTGTGCCCTAAGGGTTGAACATTGTTGCATTGAAGTACACTTGTTTGGTATTTATTTTCTTGGGTGGCGTTGTGAATTGGGTTAAAGAGAAGTGAAGTATTCACTGCTATAAATTTATATTTCAGATTCATCCGTAAAGTTGAAAGTTCACAAGGAATTGATTTAAGAAACCTTATGGTTGAGGTGAAATTTGGAATTTGCAATAATTGTGTGATTCTCAAAATTTCTACAATAGGGTGTGCAAGGAAAACTGAAACTTTCTTTGCAGTTTTGCTATTTGTGTGATGGACACGGTGAGGTTCCATGTACAAAGTGCTCAATCCAAGAGCCTAATCCTTCTTCAGACATATGAGATCAGAGTTGTCATCAATCAGAACTGAAAATGGCTTCTCGAAATACATCCAAAAACCTTTAAAGTGAAGTAGAGTTGCAATTTGAGCAACCTGTTGCCGTCCTTATACACACTTGAAAATGTGAGCTAAGTCCTACTCACTTAGTGTGTCCTCGGATTCACAATGCCTAGGTTTAAATTCCACGCTATCACTTTGACTTGAACCTCGTCCGTCTAGGCTAATTCCTAGTGAAGCCAATGGGGGTAGACCTTAGTTACTAGATGAGATTTCGAGCTTAAATGTTCTAGGATTTGGTTTTAATTGTTAAATGGTCAGGGGAATCTAGCCTATGATGTTAAGCAGCAAATGCAAGATGCAATAAATAAAGTATGAATAGTCAGGCTATTTCCTAGGACAACTAAGACTAGTCCCTAAGATTGGGCAAGGGGTCAACTAGATTAATGGGAGATAGATTACAAAATGTTACAAGTTTACAAATGTTACAACAATATCAAAGTACAGATTAGATACAACATAATATGTAAGATATACAAAGCTAAATTAGACTAGATACAAGACATACATATATTCTAACAAGTGCTTGAAATGTGCAGGAAACAAAGATATTCAAGATGACACAAGTATTCAACACATCAATCCAAGCATGCTCACAATAGATATTACTCTATTGGACTGACTATCAATGGCATAAAGATGCAAAACACTCAAGAGAATGCCTCTAGGTGGATGTGCACTTCTTGAAGGATTACACCACAGATACAGGAACACAAGAATAAAGATGAAAAGCTTGAAAAGAAAAGTGCTCCAAATGACAAAGACATAACCACTTAGATGATTATTCTATAACATATAAATTGACTTGCATGTAAATATAAAACAAGATCCGAATGCTTCCAAGTGTGAAATGTAAATCGCCAATGTTGTAGACCAAAGATTGAGTTCAATGATTAAATGATATTTATTTTAATCCTATCTAAGTGTCAACCCAAAAATTTCCTCCCCCAATTACCAAGTGACTGTTGGATGCTCAAGAAGTTAGGCAACAAGACCCACCCTAGCTTCAGAGGTCAGTCCTAAGATCAGAGTACTCCCGAAAAGGATGCCACACGTCGTTAGACCATCCCCGGCCTAGCACCTTCCGTTGTCTTCCTCCGACCCTATTTTAAATGGCGAAGATGGTTGGTAATGGTGTCCTAATAAGTCTAATAAATTAATTATTAAACCGATGAGCTAAGTTGAAAAGTGTTTGAGTGCTTATAGCTTTCTCAAAAAGTGCCAAAGTACTGAAACTGAAAGATATGAGTGTGAACTCTTAAATAGTGAAATTGCAAATTAAATTCTTAAGTTGTTGAATTATCGCACATAAATGTTAAGAACTGAAAATGCTTGTGAAACTGAAAACTGAAAGTTGTGAAGGCTGAAGGCTTTAAATGACGAGATTGCAAGTTAAATGCTTTAGTGAGATTATTGCATGTGAAACATAAAGCAATGGAAATAACTTGTGGAAAAGTAAAAAATGATTACTTTAAGCTTTTAAGATACCGGTGTTTAGCATGCATATGTGTAAGATAAAGATTAGAGAAATTGAAACTTGCATGCAACGGAAAATAAAGATCTAATCTAAGCCACCGCGGGCTCTAAGCTAGCATATGTTATGTTGGATCTACTCTAGATAATTTTCCTTTAAGCATGCATGTAGATATCAACGATTAAACTAGTTAAGATATGAACTGAAAGATAGAAAGGAAATCTAACTAAAGCATGCAAAGTAAAGACTGAAATGAGAATGAAAGCCACTTGGGTACACTCCTTTGGGCTTACAGTTTCTAGAAGGAAGAGAAGAAAATAAATTGTTACCACTCTTGAAAGGAGGACTGGAAAGGTGTGTTGTACTTGAAATTTGGGCAGCATATACCCTTATCCTGGCGAGAAACTGCAAAAATCAGCAAGCTATTGCTTGCTGATTTGTGTTGCAAGTTGCAACACACTCAAGAAAGTTATGAAATTTCCGTTTTTCAACAGAAACTTCCCACATATAAAAACCAGAATTTTATATTGATTAAATTGTCCTATCTAAGCAAGTTAGATACCAAAAACTGAATATGATAGAAGGAGGAAGAAGAACAGAAAATGCTTGTGAAGTTTAAGTGAAGATGAGGGTAAATTCGTCCTTGAACTTATCCCAACAAATCCTTTGAGATGACCTGCAAAACTTCCAATAAACTGTGAAATAAAAGTAACAATGGACTGCATGCAATCAATAATACAACAAAGTTAGTATTAAACATGAATGCAATGCAAATAGGTAAGCAAACACAGTTTTACTTATCCTAGCCAAGCAAACATAGTTTTACTTATGTGATACTACTTAATAACACAAAAATATTGAAAACAATGAGCAATATCACCTCATACATAAGTGGCACATCCAGACAAATATTGAACACCACAGTTTCTCCAAAGCTATTTCTTCTATTATCCAATGGGAAGAGGTTGTAGAAACAAAGTTGCTCCAAGCTCTTCAAGAACCAAAACCAGTGAAGCAAGATGACAATAATGAGAGAAAGAGAGAGGGAGATGGAGAGAATTTGGTAGCATAACAATACTGTGAAGAATGTTCAATAATGAGGGAGTGAGAGGTCTCTTAAATAGCATGAGAAGTTAAGGAGACCCCTCTTGGATCTTTGACAAGTGTCAAACATCCAAGGGAAAAGACAACTCAATGAGGAAAATCAACCAATGAGGGCGTGAGATTTTAGGTTGAAGAGAAATGAAATGTGAGTGAGTTGGAGAGTGAGAAAGCAAGGCAAGAGAGGTGTATTGGTTGAAGAGATGACCCACATTTTCCTTCCAAGTAATTTCCAATTTCAAGCTTGATGGTTCCAATTTCCAAACAGAGAAAGCGTGAGTCTCAAAGGAAATACGTGAGTATTAGGAAGGAGTGTGGAGGGATGTGTATGACACATGCCTAAATGGAATTTCAAAGGTGGAGGAAGGGCGCATATGTGGAAGAAGGGACCCATGCTTCAATTTGAGGGAGTTTCCAAATCTCACGTGGGAAGGGGGACGTATTCCCCATACGGGGGCGCAAATCCCAAGGGTGATTTAATTAAATGAGTGGGTAAATGGGTAAGTAAGGTTAGGAAAGCGTAAGGAAAGGTTAGGTGGGGTCCCTCTTATCAATTTTCACTTTTACTTTACCTTATTTGACCAATTATTACAAAAATGACATTCTCCCATGTCTTGGGTTTAGCAATTAAAATTGCTTTTATCTGACTAAGACTCCTAAGTGGACAAAACCCTAACAAAACTTTTCCGACTGAGTTGAAACTTGGTCCAAGGGTGTAGGGGTCTCATTACATTTCTTTTGAGTACAAATACTCCTATTAAAATCCTAGGGACCTAATTTTTACATTATTTCATCATAATTAATTAATTAATTAATTAATTAATTCCCTAGAAAAGATTTTTTAAGATGTTCTTTAGAATTTAATGGATGGTGGATTGAGAAGACCTTTCCTATACAATTGGGTGAGGGAATTGGGATCAATGATCGAGAGGGTTTGAAAAATATGGAAGGAGATCTAGTTAGGTTGTTATACACAAAATCTAACCAACCACATGGTTTTACTTCAATATGCATAAAATTAAAGAAGGGCCCTTCCAAAGACGCTCCTCACAACAAGTAAAAAATCAACTCATTAATAACGCCCAACCATGGGGAATTAAAGAGAAGTCAGATATAAAACCATAAATGAAGTAGATAAAGTGGGACATCGTTCTTATCGAATGAACAACGAAGAATAAATCAAGTTTTCAAGTTTGATTTCAGCACAAGATCCAGAGGACCTAAACATGCCACACTTAACTTTCATCCCTAGTTATGGCAATGCATGAACATGGTGTCATTAACCCTAAGTAAAAAATTATAGAAGTAAATATTAACAAGGCAAAGGGAGGGTTTTTCCTCAACCTTAATGTCTTCTTGTTGGAGCAAACTTGCCCTTCTTCCAAGATTACACTAGAAGATATTTACAAGTAATTTCCAGCCATCAAATCAACCTAAGAAAAACCAAAGAAAGACGAAGATCCTTACATTGAAAGGCCCCTTAAATTCTTCCTTCCAAAATGTCTTTAACTAAGATTGGAGGGTAACTCCCACACTTCCAACCATGCCTCTAGAAAATGAAATTCTCTTATATTTATACGATTCTACATTGAGCAAGTCCTAACTAAGGCATTCCTCCATAAAGCCCTAGTAGGGTTTGACCATCTTAAACATTCCATGTGGAGGCTTCATATATAGGGAACGCTTTCGAAGGCTTATTGAAACTCTAGCACACCCTCTTCCTTTTTACACATGAGCACTCAGTAATACTAGTGTAGATATGTAACAACATGTGGCTCAATTAAGTTAAAAAAAGAGTGTGTTCTTGAGGAGTAGTCAAAATTGCAACAACTTACATAAATTCACCAAAAAACAAATAAAAAACTGCCAAGTAGAGGTGTGCTAGGGAAGATAAGGCTAAAAACCCATTAAACATGTTGATGTTGAAAGATAAGGTGTTGGAAGCCCTAGTTTCAGATCTGTAACAATCTTGAAGTAGATCTGCAACCCAAATTTCAGATTTGGAAAACATGCTTCGAAGAGTGTTGGATAGAGGAAGAAAATTCCACACTAGCTTTGATACCATCTTAGAAATCACATGGTACAAGATCTATGATGAATTCTCCAAGAAACCCTAATCCAATAATATAAGCAAGCTGAAATATAATGCTGCATTAATGATGAACACATAAGAGTTCAAGAGTCTGTGCAACAAAAGTAGAATGAAATAGTGTAAGTGACCTTAGGCAAAAATAGGAATAGACTCACTTGAATGAGATGATGCTATAAATGAAGGAGGTGGTGTATTTATACCAATCTGTCAGGGTAAAATCGCTATATCCAGGGAGAAGACTAGGTTGAACTTGCTCTGAGATACAATAAAATACAACAAAGTTTAATAGTGTGTGTCTCAACATTGTGAAGGTTCTATCGGTGAGATTGCATCCTTTTGTCACTACTAATAGCTTCGAACCTTGTAAAACGTTTATCTTCCATATTGACTCGTTCGGGCCTCTTTCACGTTACTTTTCTTTTTCTCTTTTGTTTTGTTGAGTGGGTTTTGATAGATGCAAATATAAACAAGAAAAAGGGAGGGTTTCCCCTCAACCCTAATGTCTTCTTATTGGAGAAAACTTTCCCTTCTTCCAAGATTACACTAGCAGATATGTACAGGTAATTTCCAGCACACAAATCAACCTAAGAAAAACAAAAGAAAGACGGAGTTTCGTACATTGAAATGCCCCTTGACTTCTTCCTTCGAAAAGATCTTTATCTAGGATTGGAGGGGAACTCCCACACTTCCAACCATGCCTTTACCAAATGAAATTCTGTTATATTTACAGGGTTTTACCTCGAGAAAGTCCTAATTAATGCATTACTCCATAAAGCCCTGTAGGGTTTGACGGATCTTCAACATGCCATGTGGAGGCTTCTAATGCTGGGGCACACCTTCCAAGGCTTCTTGAAACCCTAGCACACCCTCTTTTTCTTTACACATGAGCAATCAGTGAAAAATGTTGTAATTCTTCATTGTGTTGGCGATGCTTCATAGACATATGGATGAATCAATTTCAATGGATGCTTGACCTTGGTTAGATTGCTAGTATGGGACCCTTACCTAGGAGGTTGTTAGCCTAATCAACATGATGACTATCCCATTGGGTGAACACAATGGGGGAGTCGATTGCTTGATTAGGAGAGGTACCTACCTAGGAGGAGGAGCATTAGGCACTTGGAGGAGGGCATTTAGCACTAGGAGCATCGAACCATGTGCCATACACCTTAGAGGTTATACACTTGAATCAAGGACTCTTGGGTTGAGGAACATAATTCATGGAGGTTGGTTTTGGTGTTGGATATCGATGCTAAAGACAAGCATTGGAGAATGCTAATTACATTGGCACAGATGGAGAAGCATTAGGCACATTAGAGGACATGTGGCACACAGTTAGAGGGGGAATGCCTTACATGAGGACACTTGGAAACCATCGTGGAAGAGGTAGCATTGGAGTAATAAATTTTTGGAAAGCACACCATCCTGGAGGAGAGGTGTTGAGCCCTAAGAGAATCATGCTTAGATAAAAAGACAAAGATAAAACTGCCAAGTAGATGTGTGCTATGGGAAGATGAGGATAAAAATCCATAAAACTTCTTGTTGTTGAAAGATAAGGTGTTGGAAGCCCCAATTTCAGATTTGTGACAATCTTGAAGTAGAGTTGCAACCTTGATTTCATATCTGGAAAAAATTCTTCGAAGAGTGTTGGATAGAGGAAGAAAAATCCACACTAGCTTTGATACCATGCTAGAAATCATATTAGAGTAAAATAGTATAGGTGACCGTAGGAAAAAAATGAATATACTCACTTGAATGAGATGATGTTATAAATGAAGAAGATGTGTATTTACACGTAAAATTGCTATCTCCAAGGAGAACACTAGGCTAAACTTACCCTAAAATACAATAAAATACAACAAAGTGTAATAATGGGTGCAACAACCCACAACTACCCCTAAGTCTCGATCCACAAAGGGCCTGGGATAAAACGTGGCCACGAGGGAATATTAGCCAAAATATCTCAATATTGTGAAGGTTCTATCGGTGAGATTGCATCCTTTTGTCGCTACTACTAGCTTCAAACCTTGTACAACATTGCTCTGCCATATTGATTCATTCGGGCCTGTTTCACGTTACTTTTCTTTTCTTCTTTGTTTTATTTAGTGGGCTTCATTACCTCCTAGATTTTCACTTAAAGATATTCAAGTCCCCAAATGAAGTTGAACCCTAGAGACGCTTAGGAGGGTTGTCCACTGTCACCACAACAAATCTTCCTCTCACTTTACTTTGGTTCATTTCTTGCACAAGGGGGACACCCTAGAAAAGATTTTTTAAGATTTTCTTTAGAAATTAATGGATGGTAGATTACGGGGACTTTCCTATTCAATTGGGTGAGGGAATTGGGATCAATGATCGAGAGGGTTTGAAAAATATGGAAGGAGATATAGTTAGGTTGTTATAAACATAATCTAAAAAACCACATTGATTTACTTCAATATGCATAAAATTAAAGAAGGGCCCTTCCAAAGACACTCCTCACAACAAGTACAAAATCAACTAATTAATAATGCCCAACCATGGGCAATTAAAGAGAAGCCATATATAAAACCATAAATGAAGTAGAGAAAGTGGGGCATCATTCTTATTGAATGAACAACGAACAATACATCAAGTTTTCAAATTTGATTTCAAAACAAGATCAACAGGACCTAAACGTTCCACTCTTAACTTTCATCCTTGGTTATGGAAATGCATGAACATGGTGTCAACAACCCTAAGTAAAAAATTATAGAAGGAAATATTAACAAGACAAAGGGAGGGTTTCTCCTCAACCTTAATGTCTTCTTGTTGGAGAAAACTTGCTATTCTTCCAAGATTGCACTAGCATATATTTACAAGTAATTTCCAACCATCCAATTAACCTAAGAAAAACCAAAGAAAGACAAATATCCTTAAATTGAATGGTCCCTTAACTTCTTCCTTCCAAAATATCTTTAACTAATATTGGAGGGTAACTCCCACACTTCCAACCATGCCTCAAGCAAATGAAATTCTCTTATAATTATAAGCTTCTACCTCGAGCAAGTGCTAACTAAGGCATTCCTCCATAAAGCCCCAATAGGGTTTGAGCATCTTAAACATTCCATTTGGAGGCCTCATATCTAGGGCACACTTTCGAAGGATTCTTGAAACCCTAGCACACCCTCTTACATTTTACACATGAGCACTCAGTAATACCAGTTTATATCTGTAACAACTTGTGGCTCAATTAAGGAAAAAAAAAGAGTGTATTACTCTTGAGGAGATCTCAAAATTGCAACAACTTACATCAATTCACCAAAAAACAAAGAAAAAACTGCGAAGTAGAGGTGTGCTAGGGAAGATGAGGGTAAAAACCCATTAAAATTGTTGTTGAAAGATAAGGTGATGGAAGCCCTAATTTCAAATCTATAACAATCTTGAAGTAGAGATGCAACCCTAATTTCAGATCTGGAAAAAACTCTTCGAAGAGTGTTGGATAGAGGAAGAAAAGTCCGCACTAGCTTTGATACCATATTAGAAATCACATGGTAGAGGATCTATGACGAATTCTCCAAGAAACCCTAATCTAATGAGATAAGCAAGTTGAAATATAATGCCACATTAATGATGGACACATAAGACTTCAAGAGAGTGTGCAACATAAGTAGAGTGAAATAGTATAGGTGAACTTAGGAAAAAAAAAGGAATAAACTCACTTGAATGATATGATGCTATAAATGAAGGAGGTAGTGTAGTTATACCACTTTGTTAGGGTAAAATCGTTATATCCAGGGAGAAGAATAGGCTGAACTTACTCTGAGATACAATTAAATACAACAAAGTGTAATAATGTGTATCTCAACATTGTGAAGGTTCTATCAGTGAGATTGCATCCTTTTGTCACTACTAATAGCTTCGACCCTTTTACAACTTTGCTTTGCCATATTGAGTTGTTCGGGCCTCTTTCACGTTACTTTTCTTTTTCTCTTTTGTTTTTTCTTTGTTTTGTTGAGTGGGTTTTGATAGATCCAAATATCAACAAGACAAATGGAGGGTTTCCTCTCAACCCTAATGTCTTCTTGTTGGTGCAAACTTTCCCTTCTTCCAATATTACACTAGCATATATGTACAAGTAATTTCCAGCACCCAAATCAACCTAAGAAAAACAAAAGAAAGATGGAGATCCTTACATTGAAACGCCCCTTGACTTCTTCCTTCGAAAATATCTTTATATAGGATTGGAGGGGAACTCCCACACTTCCAACCATGCCTCTACTAAATGAAATTCTCTTATATTTATAGGCTTTTACCTTGAGCAAGTCCTAATTAAGGCATTACTCCATAAAGCCCTTGTAGGGTTTGACTGATCTTCAACCTGCCATGTCGAGGCTTCTAATGCTAGGGCACACCTTTGAAGGCTTCTTGAAACCCTAGCACACAGTGTTTCTCTTTACACGTTAGCACTCAATGATAAATGTTGTAATTCTTCATTGTGTTGATGATGCTTCAGAGACATATGGATGACTCAATTTCAATGGATCCTTGACCTTGGTTAGATTATTAGTATGGCACCCTTACCTAGGAGGTTGTTACCCTAATCAACATGATGAATATCCCATTGGGTGCAAAAAATGGGGGAGTTGGTTGCTTGATTAGGAGAGGTACCTACCTAGGAGGAGGAGCATTAGGCACTTGGAAGAGGGAATTTAACCCTAGGAGCATCGGACCATGTGTGATACACCTTAGAGGTTATACACTTGACTCGAGGACACTTGGGTTGAGGAGCATAATTCATGGAGGTTGGTTTTGGAGTTGGATATCGATGTTGAAGACAAGCATTGGAGCATGCTAATTACATTGGCATAGATGGAGAAGCATTAGGCATATTATATGACATGTGGCACATAGTTAGAGGGGGAATGCGTTACATGAGGAGACTTGGAAGACACCATGGAAGAGGTAGCATTGGACTAATAACTTGTTGGAAAGCACACCATCTCAAAGGAGAGGTGTTGAGCCCTAAGAGAATCATGCTTAGAAGGTGTTTCATCTCATGGGTTGGATAAACACGAGTATGACACTTGTACATCTGTGTACTATAGATCTCTCCATGCGGGGTTTCCTTGTGTGTTACTTGTATGGACATAAGACGTTGCTTTATGTTATACTCCCTCACCTATTGTATATATGAAGGGAGGAAAAGTCTATGTATCTTTGTATTAATTAATTACATTGGCACTTATGGAGAAGAATTAGGCGCATGAGATGACATGTGGCATATAGTTAGAGGGGGAATGCCTTACATGAGTACTTTTGGAAGCCACCATGGAAGAGGTAGCATTGGACTAATATCTTGTTGAAGAGCACACCATCATGTAGGAGAGGTGTTGAGCTCTAAGAGAATCATGCTTAGAGGGCATTTCATCTTGGTGGTTGGATAAACACGAGTATGACAGTTGTACATCCTTGTACTATCGAATTCCCAATTTGGAATTTGCACTAATTGTGTGTTTCTCAATATTTCTACAATACGATGTGCAAGGAAATTCCAAACCTGCTTTGGAGATGTGCTATTTATTTGATGGAGAAGGTCAGGTTCCATGTACGATGTGCTCAATCTAAGAGCCTAATCCTTCTTCAGACACATGAGATCATAGATGTCATTTATCGCAACTGAAAATGGCTTCTCCAAATACATCCAAAAACCTTTAAAGTGAAGTAGAGTTTCCATTTGAACTACCAATGCATGATTGTTAACCCCATTGAGGTTTGGAAAAACCCATTTACCATCCATGGATGCCACAATCCCAGTGTAGATTTGTAACAACTTGTGGCCGAATTAGGGAAAAAATAGTGTATTGATGTTGAGGAGCAACCGAAATTGCAACAACTTACTTAAATTCGCCAAAAGACAAAAAAAATACTGCCAAGTAGAGATGTTGTTGTTGAAAGATAGGGTGCTCAAATCCCTAATTTCATATTTGTAACAATCTTGAAGTAGAGTTGCAACCCTAATTTCAGAACTAGAAAAAACTCTTCTAAGAGTGTTGGATAGAGGAAGAAAAATCCACATTAGCTTTCCATACCATATTAGAAATCATGAGGTAGAGGATCTATCATGAATTGTCCAACAAATCCTTATCGAATAAGATAAGAAAGAAAAAATATAATGCCACATTAATGATGAACACATAAGACATCAAGAGAGTGTGCAACAAACGTAGAGTGAAATAGTATAGGTGGCCTTAAGCCAAAAAATGAATAATTTCACTTGAATGAGATGATGTTATAAATGAAGGAGGTGGTGTATTAATGGTTAAAATTGCTATCTTCAAGGAGAAGACTAGGCTGAACTTACCCTGAAATACAATAAAATACAACAGAGTGTAATAATGGGTGGAACAACTCACAACGACCTCTACGTCGATCCATAAAGGGCCTATTATCGCATAGTTTGTACTTGGAAGCAAAGAAAAGGTAAAAGAAAGATAAACTGACGAAACTGGAGACTATCCTATCACTGTCACCTTAATAGGATAACTCTTTATATTTAGGGTGGCAGGCCTAGGGGAGACGTCCCTGATGACCTGGGGTTTTGAGAAGGCAAAGGTTTATGGCTAAGTAAAAGATTCCCCCTCACAAGTCACCACCAATCAGAAAGTCCGGCTAAACAACCAATAAAGATAAATAGTAACCAAAAACGTACCTGCTCGGAATAAAGCAACAAGAAACTATATATTCGAAAGATCACTTGTTGGTTAGTACTTCATATAATTGGACTTTCTAAAGTAAAGCAATTGACTAATATTATTGATGAAGCAATCAATGATGTATAATGCAATAGTCATAATACATTAGTTCACAATTAATGCTTTTATCATCAATGTCACAATATAAACATTCATTAGAAGCAAAGATTACTATGCATTATCCAATCTTTCAATTGCTTTAAAGAAGTATTAAGTGTTGCAAAGTATAATCATAAATCAAATGGATGATAGCAACAAATAGGGTTAGTAGGTTAGTGATTGTTCAAAGGTTTTGAAGTTTGTGATCAAGGCACTTAAGCATAAAGGTCTTCGATTAGTGTGTTTATAGGGAAATGGAGTCAAAATAGCGGCAAGAGTTGAAGGATAATATGATAATGTAAAGGCCAAATACAAGAGGAGTTTGATGGTGAGGTGTTAGTAAGCCAAGGCTTCAACCATCAAACCCTAGGGGAAAACGGTTTACTAAGGTGTAGGCAACCCTAGGCCTTAGCACGTTTTCCTCCTTCTATAGCTCAATGACAAAGTAAAATCGGCTTAGATGAACAACAAAGGTAGGGTGTTGCAATGGCAAGGCCCCAAGAATGTCTTCAACAGGTAAAAACTTCCTTGGCACAATCTTAGTAGGGAATTAAATAAGAACACCAACATGTGCTTATTTCCTAGGGTTTATTCCAACAAATTTCATTAACAGAATGCAAGTAAAAATACCATAACCATTCAATTAAGGGAAGGATTGCATAAATTCACAAACATTTACCAAGCATTCATCAAGCAAAACCCTAGTTGTAAACCTTCCACGAAGAAAATTGCCAAAAATAGCAAAAATAAGCCTCCTTCAACAAGTGCGCACTAGTAATTTCAGCCAAAAATCCTAAAGGAGCCAAAAATTTCAGACCTCACACAAGTGTGAGTGAAAGATGATGAATAAAAGAGAGTTTTAGCTCTCTTACTTATACCATACCAATGGCCTTAATTAAATATTAGGTCACAAAAGGCTGATAAGAAAAAAAATACATAACAATATTGTTTTGCATTAAATTTCATAATAAAACCCTAAATCAAGCATAAATGAAGACGTCATGCCCTTTTAGGGTGACGTTAGCCCCTTTTAGGGCAACATTGGCCTCCTGGAGCAAAACATCATGCCCCTGTGGGCCTCCGAAAGCTACCACAATTTCCACAACTGCCTCCCAAAACCTCCACAAGAACTGGATGACGTCACGAGTGTCCTGGGCAACGTCATGGGCCTTCCAAGGCCAACGTCTTGGTGGAAATGGCACAACCCCTGTGGGTACAGGCCTGCTAAGCTGTCTCTGGTGGAACGCCCTCCTCTTCTCTGGTGCAAGCCCTCTGATCTATCTTTGCCCCCTACTGGGGTCTCAGCATCCATCTGGTGGGATTTCAATTGTAATGTTATTGAGCCAAGATGCCAGGAACATCACGTTTTGCATGAGTTTTTAAACTTTTTCTGGTTGTGGAATTTTTTCAAACACTTTTCTTATTATGGTCCTTTAGGTTGTGCTAGGGCTATACTGATGATTTTAATGTGTGTTTGCAGCAATAATAAAGAATATACAACAATGGAACATACCTCAACCAGATGCAATGTCAACAATACAAGAGATAACTCAAAATACCTTAGATCTGATCTTTATTCATAGTAGTAGAAGAACTGATACAATAGATCTGCATATCTGGTACAATATAGCATAAGAGAGCATAACAAAATGAGGATGGCCCTCAATCAATTTCAAGAGAGAAGATACAAGCCTCCAAAGGCCACCGGACTACCATGCATGAATAAAAGGACGATATCTAGGATGTAGGAAGTGCCAAACCCGCAACTGGATAGGTCACGCTCTGCTGGAAGACTGGATAACCTCAACAATTTGGCCCTGCTGCCAAAGACCACCAAACCCTCTGATGAATATGCCAAACTGTAGATAGGGTCAATGCCGAACCCCTGGCGAAGTCTCAAGATGAATAATGAAGTTCTGCACCACTAAATGCACAAAAACCTAATCTGGCTTGCGCCCTCCTGGATGAATGAAGATCAATAATTTGACCTCTCTCCTAGAGACCTCCAAACACTCCCAAAAACCACTAAAATGATCAATCAGGACACTGCAAGGAAAACCCAAGTGCTCAAATCGCCAACAGCCCTGTGAGACTCTTAGATATAGCCTCCCTCCAAAGAATGATGTGCCCTCCTCTTGGGGAAATTGTCCCATTCTCAATGTAAATCAAACCTCCACCAAAATACCCCCTGAAAAGACCAAGAATGGCGCTATGGCACCTGAAAAGAAAACCCAATAACTGGAATTCCCGAAATCTCTTCTCCTCAGCCAAAACAAATGGTTCTAGCTCCATAATTGTGCCCCCCTTACTGGAAACCCTCAAGGGTGTGCCCTCTCTCTTTCTGTACCTGTGGTTGGTGTAGAACTCTCTTGAAACTGAGTAGATTTGATGTAGAATGGCGAGGGAGGAATATTTCACCCCCGTGACCAAGCTTGGACCAGGTTGGGTGGGATCTTTCACCACCGAGCTAATCTCTAGGGTTTGTTAAGTCAAAACCCTCAAAACCCCCTAGGCATGGGCTCACTATCTAGAAGCCAGATATCAAAACTGATAATCACATGAATGAGAGAATAGAGGCCCTTTCCTCTCTTTTATCCTTCCTTCTCACCTTGTCCCTCCAAAGTGACTTTTGCTTTATTAATTATTAATTAATTAATTAAATCACTTTAATTAATTAATTACCTCTTTTACCTTTGAAAAGCACCTTATCTCTCCTTGTGGCTTCCCTGGCCACTGAAAGTAACTTTTCATCATCCTATCCTGTAGTGTTGTTCCTCCTAATTCCAATGAACTATTACATTGAGAGGTTCTTCCAAGTATTCTACCCAGAATGACCTCTTCAATGAATTTAATTAAGCTATAACTCAAAATACTCAAAATCATGGAAATCGTCGGAATGCAATGGAATCAAAGCCAATATGTGCGGAATGCATCATAATGATGAAATAGGGTGAGCGATGCAAGCCAGACCCCAAAATATCCCTCGATAGATTTTGTACTCGCTATAATCTCCATCTGGCTACTCTGGTCATCATAACACCCTGTAATGCCCTGATGTCCCAAAGTGGGGACATTACAGTCCTCCCTTATAGAATATTTCTTGTCCTCACGCAATAACTGGACCCATCCAAATACAATACTGGTGTCCCATGTCCACATGTGGGACACACAGTAGGTCCCATCCAGAGATGAACTATCATACACTCCACCCCCTTGGTTCCATATCAGGAAGTGAATTGCAATACCCTGTGAAGCATATTCCTAAAATATATCAACTCTGTGAATCTCATGCCCATGGCACATAGCCCCATCCTGTAATGAGTCCATCCTCCAAGTCTGTACCAATATCAACATGGCCTCCATCAACTGCACATGCTGATGGTAGAATGAGGTATTGCAAGACCTCTGTGAGACAACCTCAAGTGATGTGCTCTCCTCAACATTGAAGCTCAATGGATAGTCAAAACAAATTTCCCCTGCAAAGGTCCACTCGCCCCTATCAGTAAGTGAAACTCTCAAACTTGCAATCACTGGGTCCCATGCTAGTCTCTATCGAAGATCACCATGTTGGCGCTGCACTATGTTGACCATGCCTGACTACTCCCTATATATATATTGGATCCCCCACTCCTGGATCCTCAAGCTGAAATACCTGTGGCAATTGGACCTATTATCCCCGATATCTAGGGATAACTAGGAGATCATGTCTCGAGGCCCACATGGTCCTAGACATGGAGTAACGACATCAGGAGTGACTTGAGCATGGCCCTGGAGGGCCCATATTTCTTCTTCTCAGCCAGATTTCTCCTGTCAGCAGTAGCAGCTTCCATCACTACTGGCCTGGCCTTGCATCGGAGAGGACTCTTGCTCCATGAGGTAATTGGTCCGAGGTATCATGGTATGTGTCATATTTGATTATTATAACCTTCTTATGTATGCATTAGGCTCCTTTCATTTCGGATGACTGCTTGGATCTTACACTAATCCACTTGACCATTGTTGGGGTGATTGATGGGGCAACTTAGCGAGCTAGTATTCATGGGTTTTGGTTAGCCACCAAGGGGGGTTTGCAGAGCCATCGTCTGCTCCCACCATCTTATCACTTTTACATCTTACACCCCGCTCATCCATCCCATTCCCCTAGTCTGGCCATTAGGATGACCTCTCAGGGTACATCTTGTCTTGTGGGAAGAAGGGGCTAAAGGCCCAGGGGGTAAAAGCAGTTGGTAAAAGATAAAATCCATAGGAAATAAAACCTAGAGATGCTTCGCCCAGGGGATCCCCGAGAAGGCAATAAAAATCCTCTCGATAAGA
>ML785665.1:469272-489464 GCA_009831015.1 Picea engelmannii | reverse complement strand
TGCTCTTCATGAATTTGTAAGTACATTTTGCATGCAAAACTTCTTTATTGAATGGTTGTAGGTAGAATTTCTTACTTGTATTGTTACATTGTTATTATTTGCTTAATCACTAAAACCCTAGGGAGCCAACACACAAGTAGGTCATGGCTTCATGTCCCCATGATAAAATCTTGATAGCCATTAATTAAAGAAGGTTTAGCCTAGCCATAGCTACACTAGCCTTTCTTTTTTCTGAGTTAGTTTGAATCATAGATTGAAGAAAGAAGAAGTCCTAGGCCTAATTTGTTTTACACCTAGGGTTTGGCTTCTAGGGTTTGGAAAGCCTTGTCCCCAAGAAACACTTTTCAGCCATAGGTCTATGTTTTATAGCTAGCCGTTTTGCCAAAGAGTCTTAAGGAAAGAGGGAGGAGCATGAGGCCTAGCTTTAGCTACACCGGAATGAGCCTCCTCCCCTTAGGGTTTTGATTTGGTGGCCCTGCCATTGCAGCACCATTAAACCTAACCCTCTTGTCCTTAGGTTTAAGTCTTTCCAAGCCATTAGACTTTCTCCACTTGACTCCATTTACCCAAGGCACTAGTCTAAGAACAAAATTTTGAGGTTTTCATGCTCAAACTTTCTTTCAAACTCTCTTTATTTGAAACCCTAACTAACCCTAACATCTAGACTAACCCTAATTGATGATGACGTCTTGCCTCTTTTAAACTTGTGCTTGGACCAAAAGTTGTGGCTGACTCATCTCTTTGTAGCCATAGAGGTTTCAAGTATTTTCATTGGTTGATTTGTCAAAACGTCCACCTCTTTGACTAGCTAACCCTAACCCTAAAACATCAACAATATAGGTGACATCATACTTATTAAAAAACATTGTTTGGCACAAAACGTTTTGACATTTGTCACCCTTTTTGATAGACTTTTAGTTGTTGATTGCATCCATAAGCTTGTTTGACAAAATGTCCTACTCATTGTCTTCTTCTTTGACCTAATACTAGGGTTGACGTCACCCTATTTCTGCAATAGTGACGCAGCAACAATATTTATATGAGCAAATTTGCATTGTGATAATACAAAGATTTGATTTTACACATTGGATGCCTATATATTGTGTGTATTTATTGAAGAAGTGACATCAAATATAAGTTTTAATTGCAATCATTGACTTCGTCAATAATTACACTCATTATTGCTCATATATGTTAAAAATAGTCATTAATACTTTGAAGTACTAACCACTGCAGCACAATTTCTAGCTTTATTTGTCTTGTCTCGCAAACAAGTGCCATTCAGTGGAAGATTTTCTCCTTGACTATCTCTCTTGGCAGTAATCTGTGAAAGGAAACCCTTATCTTGATCCTAAAATACCTTTAGACCTTTCAAAACCCCAGATTACTAGGGATGTCTCCCTTGGGATTAGCCACCCTAAATAGAAAGAGCTCCCCATCGAGGTGACAGTGGGTGGGGAAGCTCCTGATACGCCAGTTTGAAGCCTTGAATCAAGCTACCTAAACCTTTCCTACAAACTATGCGATAACATGACATGTTGTCCAGAAGTTGCATCTATAAAAATATCTTTGTGGAAGCAGTACCTGCCCAACCATCTCCATGCTCGATCATGATGATCGAGAGGGAGAAACTGCCTCGCTCCATAGGACAAGTCCCTGCAGGCCCACTCCAAACCAACCCAAGGTGGAGTATGTGGCTCTGTGGCGCAACCTGGGTCATCATAAAGTGAAACAATCTACTAACAAAATGAACTCTCGGATCCCATGAAAAACTTGGAAGTTTATCACTTGCAATCCCTTCTAACTTCTTATGTGTCCTCTGCCACCGTCTATCTTTCCTCATGTTTTTGTCTATGATAAAAGTGTCAGGAAAGGATAACAGAAACATCTATAGCTGACTATAGGATTGGAAGATATCACATGCTTTTTTCAATCCCAAGGATTCGACCAGAAGATCGTCCATCGGTATCCATGATAAATACTTGTCTATAGTCATCACCCAATCCCAATCATCTAGTACAACGGAAGTAACTCCTCCAACCACTGGTCCACCAACTGTAGTGATCCCAAGCCAATTTTTTGCTCGGAATCACTAACTAATTACTGATTTGATTATTATATGTTGTGTATGTAGGTTGGCCTTGAACATTTTGGCCTTAGGGTTTATTCAGTTATTCAGCCACAGATTTATACAAGCATCATTGTAATCACATGAAGATCATCAACACTACACAAGATAGGAACCACAAGCAAATAGATAAAATTTATTATAAGAAAGAAAGCACCTGATACAATAGAGAAGTAGATCTTAAGTAGATGACTTCAAGACAATAATGGAGTTGCATACAAAATGCTCTCGGAGATATAAATCAAGCCTCCCAAATGCTGCAATAGAAGATGAACGCTCAACTGCAAATCCAGGGTTTCGGCCTAACCCTCAAGCAACTGGTACGGCCTGTTGAAGACAAAAAGCACCAAGGGCTCGACCCTCCTGAAGAAGAAGCCCTCCAAACACTGCCAAACCCTCCTCAATGATAAATCAAGACACTGGAAGTCTCCTCCTGAAGTATGGCACTCAAACACTAAAGCTTCTCCTCTAATCTGCAGAAACCCTAAGATGGTACGACCCTCCTGAAACCCTGAATATGGCCAATAGTATGACCTAGATAAATGTGGGCTCTGAATAGTATGAAACTCTCCCGGATGATAGATCGAGCATCTATAAGCACTTGAGAGAAGTTTCAAGGTCAGATCTAGCCTCTAGCCTTCTATATATGAGAAATATTGAATCACAAGTTGTACCCTTCCTCCTGAAATTGTCCCAACCTACAGTAGATGATAGGGACATGATAACTCCTCCAAGAATCACTCAAAATGATGAGAAAGGGATTGCAAGCAAAACCCTAATGCTGGAAACACCTCAAGCTTATTCCAAATGTTGGATCGAAGTCTTCCTCAATAGTTGGTGCACCCCTGCAAGAAAACCCTAGCTGGTACGACCCTGCTGACCCAACTGGTACAACCCTGCTAGTCCTCCTGAACAGATGATGGTGATAGAATAGTGTGGGTGGAGTATTTCATCTCCGAGACCAAGCTTGGAGCAAGGTGAGTGGAATATTTCACCACTGAATTGCTCACTAGGGTTTGTAATATCAAAACCCTCAAAACTATATGCTCAAGAGCATCAACAAGCAAATACCAAAATCTAGAATGAATAATAGGTGCGACCCAACCTCCTCTTTATACTTTTCTTCTATTTCCATGTTGAGTTAAGTTAACCCCTATGGTTAACTCCTAACTCAACCTCCAATGCTTATATTCCTTCATTGAGTTATCTTTTAATTCTTTTTCACATTTTTATCAAGTCAACTTAAGAATATAGCCTTAGTTTGGTTGACCCTTCCCCTCGGTGTGAGACTATGGCCTACTGGGGATGCCTAGGCCACTGAGTCTTCTCAAAACTTCTTCATTAAGAGGTGGGGGACATTACAGTCTCCCCTGCTATAAATTTCTTGTCCTCAAGCAATTCCAAACCTGCTTCCTTTACCACTTGTTCATTTTCCCACGTGGCATCCTCATTGGGTAGATCCTTCCACCTGATCAAGAAATCTTTGATACTTCTCTTCTTGAGCCTCTTCTCCTGAACCTATATTATCTCTTCCAGAATCAAGACAAGTTGCCCCTCTTCATCCATGGGAGGTAGTATCTCGATGGGCGTGATGTGTTGGTCGATGGCTCTTTTTAGGCAAGACACATGGAAGACATTGTGTATCCTACTGCCCTATGGAAGCTCCAGCTCATAAGCTATGGCCCCTATCTTCCTGCTAACCCTGTAAGGCCCAAAGAAATGTGGTAGTAGCTTCTCTGCTCTGCTTCTTTTTATAGAAGCCTATCTGTATGGTTAGAGCCTTAGACAGACTAAGTCACCAACCTCAAAAGTACACTCAACTCTGTGCTTGTCTGCTTGGACCTTCTGCTAGTTCTGTGCTCTCTGTAGATGATCCTTTAGCTCCCTAAGAATATCCTGGCTCTATTGTACCCAATCATGTACTATAGGTTCCCTGCTATCACCGAAAGCAATCTCTACAAAAGATAGTGGATCATAGTTGTATAAGGCTCTAAATGGTGTCATGCCTATGGACACGTGCTGGGTGGTGTTGTAGCAGTACTCTCCTAAATGCAACCACCTAGCTAACGCCTTCTGCTACCCTGCTACTTAATTCCTGAGGTACCCTTCTACCCACTTGTTGACTATCTCGGTTTGTCCATCCATTTGAGGGTGATAGCTGGTGCTAGGGGTCAAAGTTGTACCAACCAATCTGAACAATTCCTGCCAAAAGGTACTCATGAACCTGCTATCCCTGTCGCTGACAATAGTTTTGGGTAGGCCATGCAACCTGAAAATCTCCCTGAAGAACAATTCGGCCATCTATGCTGCACTAAAGTCTATGGCTATGGAGAAGAAGTGTGCAAACTTCATCAGTCTATCCACCACTACAAAAATGCAGTCCTTCCCTTGTGTTTTTGGCAACTCGGTGATGAAATCCATGGATATGCTTTCCCACTTGTGCTCTAGAATGGGTAAGGATTGTATTAATCCTGCTGTGTGAGTGTGCTTGTCATTGTTCATCTGGCATGTAGTACACTCCTTGATGTTCTTTATTACATCCTCCTTGAGGCCCTTCCATGAGAACCTCTCTCTTACCTGCCTGTATGTCTTATTGATCACCTGGTGCCCTGTCATTGGTGAGTCATGACACGCCTGCAACACTTTGGCCTTGAAGGTCAATCCAGGAACCAAAAATATTTGGCCCTTGTAGTAGATGAGGTCATTTATAATACTGAAGTTATCATCCTGTACCTATCCATCCAATAAATGAAAAGAAAACTGATCCTTTGCATACTCCATCACCAAGTGGTCCTTCTAGTCAACCGATACACTTGTCATGGAAAAGATGGATGGCCTCCTAGACAATGCATCAACCACCACGTTGTTATTCCCTTTGACAAATTCAATGTCAATGTCATAGGCCTATATTCTTCCTACCTATTTTTGTTGCCTCTCATTTAAATCCTTCTGTTCCAATAGGTATTTAAGACTGTGATGATCTGATTTGACCACAAACCATGCACCTACTAGATATTGCCAGAATTTGGCTAGTACATGCATGATAGCTAGCATTTCTTTGTCATAAATGTTGTAGAGTAGCTCAGGACCCCTGAGTTTTCGGCTCTCATAGGCAAGAGGGTGCCTATTCTGCATTAGTACGGTCCCTATCCCTTCTCCTGATGCATCACATTCTAAGGTGAAAGGCAGGCTGAAATCTGGAAGGGATAAGATTGGGTACGTGCTCATCACCTTCTTCATCTTGTCCATCATCATTTGAGCTTCCTCATTCCATTTGGAGGCTCCTTTCTTATTCAAATCTGTCAAGGGTGCACACAGCTGAGAAAAACCGTTGATAAATTTCCTGTAGTACGTGCATATGCCTAGAAATCCTCTTAACTCCGTGAGTGTCTTAGGAGTAGGCCACTCCATAATGGCCTTTATTTTCTCCTGATGTACTTATACCCATTTTTCATCTATGATGTGCCCCAAGTAAAGCACCTCTACCATTCCAAACTCACATTTGGACTCCTTAGCATATAGTGACTGTTCCTCCATGATTGATAGAATGTGATCCACATGTTGGAGGTATTCCTCCCACGTCTTGTTGTAAATGAGCAAGTCATCAAAAAATACAAACAGATGCTTCCTCAACTGCTTGTTGAGCACATGGTTTATGCAATATTGGAACGGGACAGAGGCATTGGTTAACCTGAAGGGCATCACTAAGAACTCATAATGGTCGTAATGACACCTAAAAGTTGCTTTTGAGATGTCTTCCTCCCTCATCTTGATTTGATGATAGCCAGAATGAAGGCCAATCTTTGTGAAGTAGACAGCTCCATGCATTTCGTCTAGCAACTCATCAATCCTTGGTATTGGGTACCTGTTTTTGATGGTCTTTTTATTCAAGGCCCTAAAGTCGATACACATTCTCATAGTTCCATCCTTCTTCTTAACTAGAACTACTGAAGAAGCAAAAGGGCTAGTGCTTGGCCTGATGTGCTCCATGTTCAAAAGTTCCTTGATGGCCTTCTCTATCTCGTCTTTGTACTTCTTTGGATGCATGTATGGTGTGGTGATGATTGGTTTAGCTCCTCCCTCTATCTCAATAATATGCTAAAACCCCCTGTCTGGTGGCACCCCTGGAGGAATCGGGTCAAACACCTTGTGGTGCTTGTCAAGAATCTCTTGGATCTCTGGGGTGTAGTGAAACTTAACCTACTCATCGACACGTGCTAAAATCCTGCATTCTACTACGTATACTATCTCATCTCTTTGGAAGATGGCCTCCATCCTCTTGGCCATGACTACCTTTGTAGCATTACCTGTCATGCCTCAGAGCACTACCTTTGTTCACCCTCCTCTGTAAATGACATCTCCATGGCTTTGTAGTTGGTGGTGATAGGACCCAACGTACTGAGCCATTGAACTCCAAGGATGATGTTGGTATCTGGGAGGTCCATGACATAGACATCCTGTACTAGCTCATGCCTACCCAATGTTAGCTTCATGCAAAGAATGTACCTGTCACAAGGCATAGTGCTTCCACCTGCTACCTCCACCTTGAGGCCTTCAAATTCTACTATGGGTATATGCCTCCTTTTCAACAATGCTGAATTAATGAAGTTATGAGAGGCTCCCCCATAAATAAGAACTGATACCTTCTGTCCCTGCAAGACTCCCCTCATCCGGAAGGTGTTATATTTGGGAACTTCGCTGATAGATGCCAAGGTGGCTTTCTCCTCAGTTGTACTGTCCTGTCCTGTTATCTCCTCCTCTGCTGTCTCAATGGTTTCAAACTCAATGTTATGTATCTGGTCGATCTCCTCCTCTTCCTCGTTGTCTGAAGTGACTTCTATGTAATGCACTTGACCATGACCCATGCATTTGTGTGCTGGGTTCCATGGTTCTTTGAAAGTGAAGCAAATTTGCTTCCTCCTTAGTTCCCTCCTGGTGTTCTCGTCCACTCTGCCATGACCCCTATCAAAACCCCTTGGGTCACATCCTCCTTGGTTCATTGGAGGCCTTTGGTCTCTCCCTCTTGCGTTAAGAGGTGTTCTAGGTATAAATTTTGGCCTAGCAGTTGGTCCTAGGTCCCTCATCCTCCAGATAGAATCCTATAGGTTGGTAGGCTTAAAAGCCTTTACCCAACCCTTCAAGGGCTCCATCAACCCCTCAGTGAAGAGCATCATGAGTCTGGTTGGTGATATATCTTGCACCATTATGACCAACCTCTGAAATTATTCAATGAATGCCTCAGTCGTACCTGTTTCTTTAAGATGTGTGAGCTCCTTGAAGTGTAGCTCTGGATCCCCTTGATCAAATATATCAATGAGCCACTGAGTGAATTTTGTGTAGGACACTATCTAATTGTGGCCTAGTGTGGTGAGTCAATGGTACCACCAATCATGAGCCTTGCCATCCAAGTACATGGTGGAAAATTTGATGGCTTCCATCTCCCTCATGGGATTAAGTTGTAGATAGGTATCCAACTTTTGCACCCATGCCTGTGTTGTTATCTTGGCCATACCATCAAAGTATGGGATCTCTATCTTCCTTGCTCTTCGTTCAAACTCAAAACTGCTCCTGTGGTTCAAACTGGGCTTATTTCTGAACTTGAGTTGGAAATATTGATCCAAGGACATCTGCCTCTAAATGATCATACCCATGTCGTAGTACTCCTTAGTACACTGTGCCATCTACTCCACAAAGTCGTCCACCTACTCCTGTTGCACCTATTCATCTGTGAATGTGGGTAAGTATGGTCTGGGGTTAACCCTGCTATCCATTTGTCCATATTATGTGCCTCCTCCATGGCTTCACTCGGATATGGGATTTTTCTCTGAATTATATCTAATTTCCCATGGGATCCACCAAATCCACCAACCACTTTTTTTCTATACATCTCAGGCTCTTTCCCCGGATGAGTCATCTGCATCAATAGCTGGGTTATCATCATCTGGTTCTCATCAAACTTCCTTAGATTCCCATCTACCTTCTTTAAGGTCTCAGTGATTTTGGCATGTTCCCTTTGGTTTGTCTCCTGGCTTTCCTGCAAGTGATGAACCAATTTTCTTTTTGTAAGATTTAGGGTCTTTTGGAATTCAACTACTAAGTAGGCCAAGCCCTGTGGCTCATGGTCATCTCATGAACCCTCCATTTCGGCTTCTGTTTCACTGGTTTGTTTTTTCCTTCTGCCCATAAAGATCCCACTGTACCTCTGCATGCGCTAATCCCCCGCAGGTTTGGAGGATCAAAGCTATGATACCACTGTAATGATCCCAAGCCAATTTTTTGCTCAGAATCACTAACTAATTATTGATTTGATTATTATCTATTGTGTATGCAGGTTGGCCTTGAACATTTCAGCCTTAAGGTTTATTCAATTATTCAACCACAGATTTATACAAGCATCATTGTAATCATATGAAGATCATCAACACTACCCAAGATAGGAACCACAAGCAAATATTAGAACTCTATTATAAGAAAGCAAGCACCTGATACAATAGAGAAGAAGATCTAAAGTAGATGACTTCAAGACAATAATGGAGCTACATACAAAATGCTCCTGGAGATATAAATCAAGCCTCCCAAAGGCTGCAATAGAAGATGAACGCTCAACTACAAAACCAGGGTTTAGGCCTAACCCTCAATCAACGAGTACAACCCTACTGACTGTTAGTACAGCCTGCTGAAGACAATAAGCACCAAGGGCTCAGCCCTCCTAAATCTGAAGCCCTCCAAATGATGCCAAACCCTCCTCAATGATAGATCAAGACATTGGAAGTATCCTCCTGAAGTATGGCACTCAAACACTAAAGCTTCCCCTCCAATCTGCAGAAACCCTAAGATGGTATGATCCTCCTGAAACCCTGAATATGGCCAATAGTATGACCTAGATGAATGTGGCTCTAAATAGTTTGAAACTCTCTCGAATGATAGATCGGGCATCTATAAGCACTTGAGAGAAGTTTCAAGGTCAGATCTAGCCTCTAGCCTTCTAGATCTGAGAAATACTAAATCACAAGTTGTACCCTTCCTCTTGAAATCATCCCAACCTACAGTAGATGATACATATGTGATAACTCCTCCAAGAAGCACTCAAAATGATGAGCAAGGGCTTGCAATCAAAACCATAATGTTGGAAACACCTCAAGCTTCTTCCAAATGCTAGATCGAACTCTTCCTCAATAGTTGGTGCACCCCTACAAGAAAACCCTAGCTGGTACAACCCTCTTAACCCAACTGGTACAGCCCTGCTAGTCCTCCTGAATAGATGATGGTGATAGAATGGTTTGGGTGGAGTATTTCATCCCCGAGACCAAGCTTGGAGCAAGGTGAGTGGAATCTTTCACCACTGAATTGCTCACTAGGGTTTGTAATATCAAAACCCTCAAAACTATGTGCTCAAGAGCATGAACAAGCAAATACCAAAATCCATAATGAATAATAGGTGTGCCCCAACCTCCTCTTTATACTTTTCTTCTATTTCCCTATTGAGTTAAGTTAACCCCTAGGGTTACCTCCTAACTCAATGTCCAGTGCTTTTATTCCTTCATTGAGTTATCTTTTAACTCTTTTTCACCTTTTTATCAAGTCAACTTAAGAATATAGCCTTAGTTTGGTTGACCCTTCCCCTCAGTGTGAGACTATGGCCTAGTGGGGATGCCTAGGCCACTGAGTCTTCTCAAAACTTTTCATTAAGAGGTGGGGGACATTACACCAACCTATACCTCTCATCATCGATGCAACTGCTGATACGGTGAGGGTGATCTCTCCTAGCTATGTGATGCTGCAAAGGAGAGGCATCTACATGCTCCCCTAAGTGTGTCTCCTCCATGTAAGGAAATACACCCCTCTGAATCCCACCATATATGTTGGCATGTCTCTGTGAGATACCACTCACCATTGTATTCTCCGTCATACTCATGTCATCTCCTGTATATTGATGTTACATCGTAGATCCTGGGTGTACTACTACATCAACCTCTACATGAAGGTCAACTTCTCTCGAAACACAAATGGAAGTGTCCTCAAAACTGTCCCTGGATCTGGAGTCCCCATGCGTAGGTGAGTGCTCTACTATCTCAAAAATCCTCGTGGATGGTATCTCCCGTGCCTCCGAATCACAACTCTCCATACTCATTAGTGACTCTCGATATTACTCATGCTCCTCCATCCACTAGTGCTCCTCTGCTCTGGAATATGATTCTTAAAGGTCTATCTATGTGTCTCTCAAGAATCCTCGGGTGCTCTCCAACTCATGAGTGAGTCTGTCCACCTCCAACTCCTGCTCCCTTAAGGCCCTCTGATACATCTCGCCAATTCCTAGTAGGTAGTCCATGTTTGTCAACAACTGTTGGTAGTCATTCCTCATCATAGACACTCTTACTGAGAGTATGAAGGTCATCCATGGAAAATCCATCATCTACATTACCATGTGCCACCGATGCCCTCCAAAAGTAATCGACCACCAATGCATGTGTGTCATCAAAATGCCTAGTGGCTTCCATGATCATATCCTCACTGACTCTCAACTGTCCTGCTAAGTGGTGTGATTCCTGATCACAATCATGCTGAGGTGCCACCTCACATCTCTCACTGCTAGTGCCAACACTGGAATCCCCAACAACACTCTTTGCAGAAGATAAAGTGTTGAACTACCCACTGTCTACTGTGATACTAGGTCTTCTTGTATGCCACTGCACCCCATCACCAGATGTTATCTCCCTCTAAATCACACTGTATCCTGTATGAACAGTTGTATCCTCCTGTGCACTCACCCTGCTACTATCATCTGCGCCTATATCCCATATAGATGTGTCCAGACACATGCTATGGTCATCCTAACCAATAAGGGGTACATCCTCATCACTGCAGGATGGTCCTAGAAGTAAGTGTCCCATCCAACTGTTAGTCTCTCTAACCTGCTCAACTAATGGAATCTCCAAAAGAGGTGACTCAATCTCCACATGCTGGTAGGTAGGCATAAGGTCCATTGTCTCTAAGTCATGTCTCTCCTCCTGGGTTTGTGGGTCCACATGCCCATGGTGTGCATCCCTCACACAAGGCTCCTCCATCATATCTGACATGCCACTAATATCCTCATGTGATGTGACAATCATGGGTGTCTAAACGAATGACAAATGTGTCACGATCATCATGGGAAGCTCATCATCTGTAGGTTATAACACGTGTGAATCCTCACTAGTGTCACCACTCTACTGAGGTGTAAGGTCATCAAGAGTAAGTGATATTACTATTGAAACACGGGTGCTATCATCCTGTATATCCCATTGTTCGTCCAATGTGCAGGGGCTACGGTCCTCCTCAAGCATGCAAGAATCACTAGCCTCTGTGCAAGAGTCCCTAACATCATCAGACTGCTCCAAATAATCATATATCTCTACATCCTCACACACCTCATCATCACTGTCATAGTGCACCTCGATGATGTGCTTCTTACCTCTACCCCTACATCTATGATTTGGTTCCCAAGGCGCTTTGCAATTGTAGCAAAGTTTTTTGGTCCTAATGGGTGTGGGGTTTCTCTTTTCTTCCCTCCATCTAGCTATGTCGGATCTGTGTCTCTTTATACTGTCGACCCATTCTATGACCTCATCTTGGCTCCACCAAGGATTTTTTATGGCTAGATACCGTTGGAATGTTATATCAACCCTAAGTCTCTCACTACGAGCGTAGTATTCCCGTTCACAACGTACAACCTCTTTAGCAAAATCTGTAAGCTCCATCTTGACATATGGAAGATCCCTTAGGTTGGCATGAATCTCAACTCTGATACCACTGTAATGTTCCCAAGACAAGATGTCAGGAACATCACATTTTTGCATGAATTTTAAATTGTTTTGGTTGTGGCATTTCGTCAAACACTTTGTTGATTTACTTCTGTTTGGGTGTTTACTTGCAGGTTGACTTCTTTAATTCGGCCTTAGGGTTTCTATTCAATTATCTCACATATATCTGAAGATATAATCAGAGGAAATACATTATGCACCAGATATGGAACCAATAACAAAGATCTGACCTTTATTAATATAATGAGCAAGAACCTGATACAAAAATGATGCAAATCTGGAATGTTCAACAGATGGATCCAATAAACATCATAGAAGTTGCTACAAAATGATCTCAGGAAGAAGATGAAAGCCTCCAGAGGCTGAATACACAATGAATACCAAATACAAGAAGAGATCTAGGCCGTATGCAATACCAAACCCCCAACAGGAAACACCACGCTCTAGTAGGAGACTGAAACCCTCAATAATTCGGCCCAACACAAGAAATCATCCAAATGAGTCCAAACACAGCGGAATGATAGATCGGGGTGATAGGACCCCCCTCTGGAAGTATCAGGCAGAAATTCTATGGATAACTCCTCAGTAATGTTCCCAAGCCAAGATGCAAGGAACATTACGGTTTTGGGTGTCTTTTTAAAACTTTTTTGGTTTTGGCATTTCGTCAAACACTTTGTTGATCTACTTGTTTACATGTGTTTACTTGTAGGATGGACTCTTGGTTTTGGCCTTAGGTTTTTAGTGATGTGTTTATATGTGTGTTGCAACAATAAACGAGAATATACAAGCATGGAACATACCTCAACCATATGCAATATGATAGATAAGCCAAAACATCTCAAATCTGATTGTATTCATGAAATAGAAGAACCTGCTACAATGAAGATGTGGATATGGATAACTAAATAGATGGATCCAATAACATAATGGGAGATGCTACAAAATTCTCCAATAGAAGATGCCACAGGCCTCCCAAGGCCGAATACTCACAGAAGACCAATGCAAGAGTAGATCTAGACCGTAGGAAATGCTTAACCCTCAAGTTGGAAGATGCCACGCCCTGCTAGAATGTTGAAGCTCCTCAACACTTTAGTTCTGCTACCAAATATGTTCAAATGCTTTGATGAAGATGCCAAACAATAGATCGGGTGATGGAAAGAACAACCCAGGTTCTCAAATCTCCAAAGCCACCCTCAAACCCTATGGATCTGAATCTCCTCCAAGGAATGGTGCACCCCTTGGATGCCTGAAACTCTAGATAATTTGGCCTCTCTCCTAGAGATCTCCAAAAGCTCCACCAATCCACTAAAATGATAGATCAGGGCATGACAATGAAAACCCAAGTGCTCAACTAGGAAAAATACTTGCTAGACCCATGGATCTAGCCACCCTCCAAAAGGTGGTGCGCCCTCCTCTTGGGAAATTGTCCCATTCTCAATACAAATGAATCCACCACCAAAACACCTCTGGAATCCACTAAGAATAATGCTATGACACCTGCAAAGGAAACCCAATACCTGGAATTCCCAAAATCACTTCTCCTTAGCTAGAACGAATCCTCCCTCAATGGATGGTGTGCCCCTCTTGCTGTAAACCCCAACTGGTGTGCCCTCTCTCTCTGCACCCGCAACTGATGTAGAATCCTCTTGAAACTGAGTAGATCTAGAACTAGAATGGTGTGGGAGAGTATTGTGTCTCCAATACCAAGCTTGGGACAGGCTAGGTGGAATCTTTCACCACCGAATCGTCCTCTAGGGTTTGTTAAACCATAAATCAAATGATAGACATACATGAATCCATGAATAGAGGCCCTTGCCTTTCCTTTATACTTTCTTCTCACCTTGTCCCTCCAAAGTGACTTTCATTTTATTAATATTTAATTAATTAATTAACCTTTTTACCTCTGAAAAGCACCTTATTTCTCCTTGTGGCTTCTCTGGCCACTGAAAATCACTTCTGGCCATCCCAACCTGTAATGTTTCTCCTATCGATTCTAATGAGCTATTACACTGAGAGGTTCCTCCAAGTATTATGCCCAAAATGACCTCTTTAGTGAATTTAATTGACTTGTAGCTCAAAATACTCAAAATCATGGAAATCGTCGAAATGCAACGAAACCAACGTCAACCTGTGCGGAATGGATCATAATGATGAAATGGGATGAGCGATGCAAGATAGACCCCAAAATGCCTCTCAATAATCCTTGTACTTGCTATAACATCCATCTGGCTACTCTGGTCATCATAAACCTCTGCAATGTAATGATGTCCCAAAGTGGGGACATTATAATAGACATATGGATGACTCTATTTCGGTGGATTCTTGACCTTGGTTAGATTGCTAGTATGGAACCCTTACCTAGGAGGTTGTTACCCTAATCAACATGATGACTATCCCATTGGGTGCACACAATGAGGGAGTCAGTTGCTTGATTAGGAGAGGTACCTACCTAGGAGGAGGAGAATTAGGTACTTGGAGGAGGGCATTTAGCCCTAGGAGCATCGAACCATGTTCCATACACCTTAGAGGTTAGACACTTGATTTGAGGATGCTTAGTTTGAGTAGCACACATCATGGAGGTTGGTTATGGAGTTGGATACAGATGTTGAGGAGAAGCATTGGAGCATGGGAATTAAATTGGCACTTATGCAAAAGCATTAGGAGCATGGGATGACATGTGGCACATAGTTAGAGGGGGAATGCCTTACATGAGGATGCTTGGAAGCCATCGTGGAAGAGGTAGCATTGGACTAATATCTTGTTGAAGAGAACACCATCCTGGAGGAGAGGTGTTGAGCTCTAGAAGAATCATGCTTAGAAGTCATTTCATTTTGGTACTTGGATAACCGCGAGTATGACAGTTGTACATGCATGTATTGTCGAACGTTCCTTGTGGGGTTTCCTTGTTGGATACTTATATGGATATAAATATTTTCTTTATGTTAGCCTCCCTCCCCTATTGTATATATAAAGGGAGGATAAGTCTATCTGTCTTTGTAATTGTATTGGAGAAGTCGTGGAGGAAGCAAGAAGCTAGTGTTTGTGGTGTAAACCCTAGGAGAGTGCATGACGAAGAGAGAGATGCTTCAGATGTTCATGGAGATTTTGCTCTTATGAGACTCTCGGATTTGTGCTATGCAAGTAAATCCTAGAGACAAACACGACGCTAGTGATGATTTGTCTTGTAGAGATAATCCCTTGGACGATATTGTAGCCTCGTTCTTGTTGATGCATAGAGCTTAGGGAAAGACCATGAATAGGATAGCTTGATGAGTCTTGAGATTGGCATGATGCCTTTCTTGAAAGAAGATTGATTTATTGTACTCATCATTCCATGGAGGTCTTGGTGCTTGTGTTGATGCAAGAGTTGAAGACTTAGAGTTTCAGGACTCAAAACACTAGATTAACTTTAGTAGTTTTGTGATAAAGTTGTGTTGTGTACTTGTACTTCATCACACACACACACAGATATATATATGAGTTTTGTACTTGTAGATTTGTTTTTCAGCTTTTGTTATCTTCGTGATTGAGTAGATTTTGGCCTTGGTTATGCTTATGCTGATTTGACATCACATAGAGCTAGAATTGTTTATGTGATTCAACACATCTAGTAGATAAGAAGGTATATATACTACTGTTATAATCTGTTGTGATAAGTATTTTCAACTTTAGTATATGCTTGAGAAGTGTGCCCTAAGGGATGAAACACCATTGCAATGAAGTACACTCATTTGGTATTTATTTTCTTGGGAAGCCTTGTGAATCGGGTTAAAGCGAAGTGAAGTATTCGCTGCTGTAAGTTTATTTTTGAGATTCATCCCTAAGGTTGAAAGTTCACAGGGAATAGACTTGAGAAACCTTATGGTTGAGGTGAAATTTTAGAATCTGCATTAATTTTGCGATTCTCATAATTTCTACAATAGGGTGTGCAAGGAATCCCAAACCTGCTTTGCAGTTTTGCTATTTGTGTGATGGGAAATGTCAGGTTCCATGTACAGAGTTCTCAATCCAAGAGCTTCATCCTTCTTCAAACATATGAGATCATAAATGTCATCAATCACAACTGAAAGTGGTTTCTCCAAATACATACATAAACCTTTAAAGTGAAGTAAAGTTGCCATTTGAACAACCAATGCATGATATTTAACCCCATTGAGGTGGGGAAAAATCCATTTTCCATCCATGGATGCCACTATACCAGTGTAGATCTGCAACAACATGTGGCTAAATTAAGGGAAAAAAAGAGCATGTTGTTCTTGAGGAGCGGTCAAAATTGCAACAACTTACATAAATTCACCAAAAACAAAAAAAAACCTACCAAGTAGAGGTGTGCCAGGGAAGATGAGGGTAAAACTCCATTACACTTGTTTTTATTGGAAGATAAGGTGTTGGAAGCCCTAATTTCATATCTATAACAATCTTAAAGTAAAGCTGCAACCCTAATTTCAGATCTGGAAAAAACTCTTCGAAGAGTGTTGGATAGAGGAAGAAAATTCCACACTAGCTTTGATACCATGTTAGAAATCTGGTAGAGGATATATGATGAATTCTTGAAGAAACCCTAATCCAATAAGATAAGCACACTGAAAGATAATGTTGCATTAATGATGAACACATAAGACTTCAAGAGAGTGTGCAACAAAAGTAGAGTGAAATAGTATAGGTTGGCTTCAGCAAAAAAATGAATAAACTCACTTGAATGAGATGATGCTATAAATGAAGGAGGTGGTGTATTTATACCACTCTGTCAAGTTAAAATTGCTATATCCAGGGAGAAGACTAGGCTGAAATTACTCTGAGATACAATAAAATACAACAAAGTGTAATAATGTGTGTCTCAACATTGTGAAGGTTCTATCGGTGAGATTGTATACTTTTGTCACTACTAATAGCTTCGAACGTTGTACAACTTTGCTTTGCCATATTGACTCGTTCGGGCCTCTTTCACGTTACTTTTCATTTTCTCTTTTGTTTTGTCTTTGTTTTTTTGAGTGGGTTTTGATAGATGAAAATATCAACAAGACAAAGGGAGGGTTTCCCCTCAGCCCTAATGGCTTCTTGTTGGAGAAAACTTGCCCTTATTCCAAGATTAGACTAGCAGATATGTACAAGTAATTTCCAGCACCCAAATCAACCTAAGGAAAACATAAGAGAGATGAAGATCCTTACATTGAAACGTCCCTTGACTTCTTCCTTTGAAAATATCTTTATCTAGGATTGTGTAATGTTCCCAAGACAAAATGCAAGGAACATCACGGTTTTGTGTGTCTTTTTTTAAACTTTTGTTGGTTGTGGTATTTCGTCAAATACTTTGTTGATTTACTCATTTACGTCTGTTTACTTGCAGGTTGGCCTCTCGATTTCGGCCTTAGGGTTTATGTTGATGAATTATACATGTGTTGCAACAATAAACAAGAAGATACAATCATGGAACATACCTCAACCATATGAAAGATCAACAATATGATAGACAAGACAAAACATCTGAGATATGATTTTATTCATGAATAGAAGAAAATGCTACAATGAAGATGTCAATTTGGAAAACTCAATAGATAGATCCAATAATATAATAGGATCTGCTACAAAATGTTCCAATAGAAGACCACAAGCCTCCCAAAGGCTGAATACTCATTGAAGACCAATGCAAGAGTAGATCTAAGTTGTAAGAAATGCTAAACCCCCAAGCTGGAAGGTGTCACGCCCTGCTGGAATGTTGAAGCTCCTCAACAATTCGGCCTTGCTCCCAACGATGCCCAATCACTCCAGTAAATATGCCAAATGGTAGATCGGGCAACTGCAAGAACAACCTAGGTGCTCAAATCTCCAAGATCCCTCTCAAACCCTATGGATCTGGCTCTCTTCCAAGTAATGGTGCGCCCCCCTGGATGCCTGAAACCCTAGATAATTCGGCCTCTCTCCTAGAGACCTCCAACAACTCTACCGATCCACTAGAATGATAGATCGGAGCACGACAATGAAAACCCAAGTGCTCAACTAAGAAAAATACTTGCTAGACCCATGGATCTAGCCACCCTCCAAAGTGTGGTGCGCCCTCCTCTTGGGAAATCATCCCACTCTCAATAAAAATGAATCCGCCACCAAAATACCTCCGAAATCCACCAATAATAATGCTATGACACCTGCAAAGGAAACCCAATACTTGGAATTCCCAAAATCTCTTCTCCTCAGCTAGATCGAATCCTCTCTCAATGGATGGTGTGCCCCTCTTGCTAGAAACCCCAACTAGCGTGTCCTCTCTCTCTCTCTACACCTGCAACTGATGTAGAATCCTCCTGCAACTGAGTAGATCTAGAACTAGAATGGTGTGGGAGAGTATTGCATCTCCGAGACCAAGCTTGAGACAATCTAGGTGGAATCTTTCACCATCAAATCATCCTATAGGTTTTGTGTAGTCAAAACCCTCAAAACCCCCAAGAGATGGGCCCTCTAGCTAGAAGCGAGATATCCAAAAGATAAACATACATGCATGAATGAATAGAGGCCCTTGCCTTTCCTTTATACTTTCTTCTCACCTTCTCCCTCCAAAGTGACTTTCATTTTACTAATATTTAATTAATTAATTAACCTTTTTACCTCTGAAAAATGCCTTATCTCTCCTTGTGGCTTCCTTAGCCACTGAAAGTCACTTCTCAGCTTCCCATCTTGTAGTGTTTCTCCTCCCAATTCGAATGAGCTATAACACTGAGAGGTTCCTCCAAGTAATGTGCCCAAAATGACCTCTTCAGAGAATTTAATTAACTTATAGCTCAAAATACTCAAAATCATTGAAATCATTGGAATGCAACGAATCCAAAGTCAACCTGTGTGGAATGGATCATAATGATGAAATGGGATGAGCAATGCAAGTCAGACCCCAAAATGCCTCTCAATAATCCATGTACTTGCTATAAAATACATCTGGCTACTCTAGTCATCATAAACCTCTACAATGTAATGATGTCCCAAAGTGGGGACATTACAACGCTCCCTGCTAGAAAATTGCTTGTCCTCAAGAAATAACCAAATCCCCTCAAATATAATACCAGGATCCCATGTCCACTTGTGGGATACATGGTAGAACCCATCCAAAGATGAACAATCATACACTCTACTCCCTGTGTCCCATATCAAGTCATGAAATGCTAGCCCTTGGGACGCATAATCCTAAAATATACCAACTTTGTGAGTCTCTTGCACATGAAACATGGCCTCATCCCGGAATGAGTCCATCCTCCAGGATACTATCAAGATAAACACGGCCTCCACCAATTGCACCTGCTGATGCCAGAATGAGGTACTGCAAGACCTCTATGAGACACCCTCAAGCGATGTGCTCCCATCAACAATGAAGCTCAATGGAAAGTCAGAACAACGTTCCCCTGCAAAGGTCCACTCGCCTCTGTCAGTCGATGAAATGAACAATCCTTCAATCCCTGGGTCCCATGCTAACCTCTGTCTAAGATCACCATGTTGGCCCTACACTACTCTGACCATGACTGTATGCCCCCTGCATAGATACTGGATCCTCCTCTCCTGGATCCTCAAGCTGAAATACCTATGATCATTGGACCCGTTGTCCATAAATTGTATCTATAAATACATATCTATAGAAGACGTACCTGTCCACCCATCTCCACATCCGATCATGATGATCAAGAGTGAAAATTTGACTTGCTCTATCAGAAAAATACCTACAGGCCCACTCCAAACCGACCCCTGGTGGCATGTGTGACTCTCTGGCGCAGTCTAGGTCATCATGTAGTGAAACATCCTGCTAACCAAGTGAACTCCCAAATCCCATGGAAAACTTGGAAGTTTATCACTTCTAGTCTCTGTTGGCTGCTCTTGTGTCGGACTGATCACTGTTGGAATCCCTCTATGCTTATCTGTTGTCACCTGGCCTATGATGCTCCCCATCACACACCAAATCTCAACTGGTTGCCTATAATGATCCACCTCTATCCTACTGGATGTCGCAAAAACACTCATGTCAGGTGGTCTCGTCCTAGCCACTCCCCTTGTCCTCAGCCACTGTTTATCTCCCCTCATGCTGCTGCCCAGGATAAACACGTCGAGAAAGGATAACAGAGACATCGACCATAGGACTTGTTGTTGTAGTATACACACCTGGGAGACGTGGAAGAAATCTTCAATCCACTCAGTGTGTCCTTGGGGGCAAGTGAGAGTTAAGGTGCTGTCACCTAATCCTCAACTCCTCCGTCTAGGCCAACTCCTAGCAAAGCCAAGGGGGGTAGTCCCTA
>ML785665.1:429365-461856 GCA_009831015.1 Picea engelmannii | reverse complement strand
AGTAAAGTGCTCCAGATGAAGAGATATAACCACTTTAAGTAATAATTCCACAACACATAATTTAACTTGCATATGAATGTAAAATGAAAGACAGTGAGATCAGTGAACTTGCAAGTGTGTAACTGTATTGCTTGGTGTTGTAGGTTGAAAATTGAATTAAGTGGTTAAGCGTGAGATTAATTTTAGCCCTATCTAGATGTCAACCCAAAACTCTCCTCCCTCTATTACCAAGTGGTTGTTGGATGCTCAAGAAGTGAGGCAACGAGGCCTACCCTAGCTTCATAGGTCAACCCTAAGGTCGAGCACTCCAGAAAATTTTCGTGGCTTTCCTCAAAACCCCAGTTTTTAAGTGGCGAAGATGGCGAGTTAAGGTGTCCTATTAAGTCTAATTAATGAATTTTATATCTATGAGCTAAATATTGTGAAGTGTGACTGAGTGATTGTAGCTTGCTCAACAAAGTTGCCAAAGTATTGAAAACTGAAATACGTGAAGGCTGAAGCCTTTTAACAATGAAGTTGCCAAACGAGTTCTTAAATGTTATACTGCAAAAGTGAAGTATGAGAACTGAAAGTAACTTGCAGAATTGTAAAGGGTTGATTAAGTGAGCCTTTATGAAACTAGTGTTAGCATGCGCATGTGTAATATAAAGATTAGATAAATTGAAAGAAAAATATCCACGATGCCTCCACGGGCTCTAAGCTAGCATATGTTATGAAATCTACTCTAGATTATTTTATGTAAGCATGCATGTAGAAACCACAACTAATCTAACTAAACTAAGCATGAAAAATAAACGAAGGAGATCTAATCTAAAGCTTGCGAAAATAAGACAGAAAGGGAAAGAATGCAAGCCACTTGGGTACAACTCCTTTGGGCTTGCTTTACAGTGATTTAGGATATAGAAAGAAGAGATAAGCGTTTACCACAATGAGAGGATTTGCTTGAGGGTGTGTTATGCATGAAAATGGGCAGAGTGCCCCCTTGTCCTCGCAAGAATCTGCAAAAATCAGCAAGCTATTGCTTGCTGATTTGAGCTGCAACACACTCATAAAATGTTATGAAACCTTTGTTTTTAGGAAAAGATTTTGTGCATACAAGAACCAGAAAATTTAAATACTTTAGGTGACCTATCTAAGCAAGTTATCTATTGAAATGAGAATGAGAAAAGGGTGAACAATACAAAAATAACTTGGAGTGTATGAAAATCTCAAAGGGAGACTCTTTCAAGAGGCACCCTAATGAAACCCTTGAAGTCCAACCTGCAACAAACTCAACACAATAGCATGCATACAATGGATAATATGGAGGGTTAAGCTAATAAGTGAAATACTTGCACATTATCTAGCTAACCACATATATAGATTCATAAGAATACTCTTTGCAAAACCTACTCAATTAAAATACTTTACCTAAGATCCATTCATACATGCATCATATCAAATTGAAAAGATTATACCTCATATGTTTGCAAGATCCAAAATACTTGTAGATCTTCCCAAAATCCTCCAAAGCGTTTCTTTTTATTATCCAATGGGAAGAGGTTGTGACAACTAATTGCCACAAGCTCTTCAACAACAAAACCAGTGAAGAAATATGACAATAATGAGAGAGATAGAAAGAATGGGATGGTGAGAAACTAGTAGCATAACAGTGCAATAACGAAAGGTGAGAAGAGAGTGAGTGAGAGGTCTCTTAAATAGCTTGAGAAGCTAAAGAGGCCCCTCTTGGATCTTCAACATGTGTCAAGCATCCAAGGGAAGACAACTCACAAGAGAAAAACAACCAATAAGGGGATAGGCTTTTATATTGGAGGAAATGGTAAGTAAAGGTGAAAGGATGGGGATAAAGCAAGCAAAGATGGGGTGAATTAGGCAAGTGAAGGAGTGTAAAAGGCAAGAGGAGAGGTCCAGGCTTTGCTTCAAGGCATATTCCAACTTCATGCTTGATGTTACTACTTTATTCCACAAGGAAAGCGTATGCATTCAAGAAAAGTGTGAGGACAAAGAGGAAAGGCATGAGGATGAAGGAAATATTGTGGAGGCGTGTGATAGACACATTCTTTAAAGGCACATGAGTGGTGGAAAAAGGAACCACAAATTAATGCAAGCAAGCTTCCAAATTCAAAACAAGGAAACTTCCACGTGAATGTGAGGGTGACATGAGGATTAGAGTGGATGTGTGTGAGCTCACATGAGGGAAACGAGGTGAGTGTGGGATGTGTGTGGAGCCCACACTCCAAAGAGTGAAATGATTGGTTGAGGAGGGGAGTACGTGAGCAAGGAAGGGACCACATTCTTATTTTAAGAGAGTTTCCACACTCACGTGGAGGAGTGATGCGTGGGTTTTGGGAGTGTGGAGTCCACTTTCTTGGGTGATGTGGATGGATAGGAGGAAGGGCATAGGAGTGGTAGAGGGGCCCATAATTCATTTAATTATGAGTTATTAAATCATTATATGCTTTACATATAAGCTCACGTGGGAAGGGGGACGTGAGGGATGAAGAGGGAATTTATTAAAATTAATTTTAATTAAATGGGGGGTTAAAAGGGTAGATAAGGGTTAGGAAATGGTTAGGTGGGGTATCTCATCATTATTTCCTTTTACTTCACTTGATTTGGTCCATTATTACACAAATTACATTTTCCCATGTTCTGGGTTTGGCAATTAAAACTGCCATTTTCCCGAAAAACTCCTAAACGGACAAAAAAACCTAGCAAAACTTGTCCGACTGAATTGAAACTTGGTCCATGGGTGCAGGGGGTCTCATTAGCTTTATTTTGAGTAAAAATACCCCTATTGAAAATCCCGGGACCTAAGTTTTACATTAATTACCTAGAATTAATTAATTAATTAATCAATTAATTAATTCGGAACCTTAAAAAAAACCTAGCTATACTTGACGGAATTCCGCGAAATTTTGCGTGTTGTCATACATGGTCATTTAAAACATTCCTAAACACTAGATACCTAGGAATAACTTCATTAGAATTCCTTTCACCACTTTGGAGGAATTATTGGGTGGGAGTGAAAAACTCAAGGGAGATTAACCCGGCTGGTTAGGCCACATTAACCTCCTGAGGATAAAAAACACTCAGCAAAAGGAACTCTCCTAATGAACACACCCTAAGGAAACTAACCTAAAATGATCCATGTAGACTTATTACAATATTAACCCACGCAAGGGTGCAGTAATCCCACTTACAAAATTTGTGCTGGAGGCAAAAATTGCCTAGTAGAACCAAATTGTCTTCGACATAATAGCATATGATGATGCATTACTTCATGGCACATGGAGTTGACCCCCTAGTTGAATAGGTGGTCAATAGGGGGAATCACCCACTGCAGATAGAACGTTTGCCTTTGATGGACAGGACGTCACCTGGGAGAGCTAGACGTTGTCTGGAGTGTGTGGCAGTGTGTTGAGGTCATTTGGCACGTGTGGCGGCTTGGAGGAGCCCTAGAAGGGCCAACGTTTGGTTTCTGGATGCTGTATTTGCCCAAAAAGGGCCAACGTCTCCCTTAGAAGGGCTTGACGTCCCTCTTTTGCTCATATTATGACATTTTTCTAGCATTTAATGTAAAAACAGTGTAAATCTTATTGTCAGTCTTGTCGGTTGTTTTGATGACCTTAATTTTAATTCAAAGGTCATGGATTGGTATAAATAGAGGACGTTTCTCCTTATTTTAAAGATAACATAACTCACTCTCTTGTGAGAGATTTACTTTTAGTCTTTTGTCTTGGTATTTTGCTCTTGGAAGTGAGGCGCAACTCTTGTGGAAGATTCTTCTTGGAATTTTTATGGTGTTTCTCTCATTGGAAGGTTTACAACTAGGGTTTGATGAGCATTCTTCATGATTTGTAAGTGAATTTTTCATACAAAACTTTTTAAATGAATGGTTGTAGGTTTAATCTCTTACATTTTCTATTATATTGCTATTATATTGCTTAATCTTGAAACCCTAGGTAGCAAGCACACAAGTAGGTCCTTGCTATATGTCCCCATGCTTGAGAAACTTGTTTTAGCCATTGATTAAGGAAGATATAGCCTAGTCGTTGCTACACTAATCATCCTTTTTCTGAGTTAGCATTTAAGTATAGGTTGAATAAAGGTGACGTCCTAGGCCTAGTTGACTCTACACCTAGGGTTTTAACTTTTAGGGTTTGAAGAGCCTTTCTCCCGAAACACTTTTCTCCCTTAGACTTGTACTTCAAAGCTAGCCGTTTTTCCAAGAATATTTAAAGAAAGAGGAGGGAATATGAGGCCTTGCTTAAGCAACACCGGAATGAGCCTCCTTCTCTTAGGTTTTTGATTCTAGGGCCTTGCCATTGCAACACCATAGAACCTAACTCTCTAGTCTTTAGATTTTGATCCTCCTGAGATCTTGCCCTTACTTTTGACTCCATAATACCCTAAGGCACTGGTTTTTATCTCCAACGTTGAGCTTATTCATCTTTTAAACTTTCAAACTTTGAAACCCTAACTAACCCTAGCATACTAACCAAGGATGATGTCATAGTAGACGCAACCAACCTTCTAACCCTGCAATAAGTGATGACATCATGCCTAATTTGAGGTATTGTTGATAGGAAGTATTGTTGGCTTGGTCATCCCGTGATAGACATTGATGTATTGGTGGTTTTCATTGGCTAAATAACAAAACGTTGACCTTCTTTGTCTATTATATTGCTTATCATACTAACCCTAATAAAAGCTGACATCATCCTTAGGATATTGACGCAACACTCTGYTATATATGARCATTTGATGATATTTAATGCATTGAGTTAATTCAAGGATTGATCATTTTCATTGGATGCTATATCATTCTGGTATTTATTGACAAGTAACTTTATATTGCCATTGTCATTATTGCAAACATTGACTTCGTCAATATTTACTGCTATATATGTTCATATACATTGAAACATAGATAGTCATTGATCTATGAAGTACTAACCACTATTGTATGTATTAGTTTCATTGTTGCATTGTCTCGCAAGTAGGTGCCTTCCCTGTGGTTATTCTTCATTTGACTATCTTCTTGGCGGTAATATGTGAAGAGGAAACTATCCTTAATCCCTTGAGCCTTTTCCTTTCAAACCCCAGATTGCCAGGGACGTCTCCCTTGGGCTTAGCCACCCTAAATAGAAAGGACCTCCCCATTGTGGTGACATTGGGTGGGGTAGGTCCCTGTTACGCCAGTTTGACCCTTATCCTTTAGCCTTGCAACCTGAAATACAAATTGAGCGATAACAGTCCCCAAAACCACTCTCTGCATAAGATAATGTGCTGAACTACCCACTGTCTACTGTGTTGTTGGGACCTCCTATATGCGACTGTATAACATCAACCACTAGCTCTCTTTGAATCATAATGTATCTGGTGTGAGTCGTTGTATCCTCCTATGCACTCACCTTGCTACTGTCATCTGCACCTGGATCCCATACAGATGTGTTTAGACACATGCTATGGTCATCCTGACTACTAAAGAGTGCATCCTCATCAATGCAGGCCGATCCTGGGATTAAGTGTCCCATCAACTTGTCAACATCCACAACCTGCTCAGCTAATGGAGTCTCCAAAAATCGTGACTCAAACTCCTCATGTATGTGTGAGGTCAATTGCCTGTACGTTCTGTACCTCCTCCTAGATCAGTGGATCTACATGTCCATGGTGTGCATTCCTCACACAAGGCTCCTCCATCATACCTGACATACCACTAGTATCCTCATGTGATGTGGCTATCGTGGGTGCCTGAAAGGAGGACAAAGGTGTCACAACCCTTATAGGGAGCTCATCAGATCTAGGTGCTAGCATATGAGTCCTCACTAGTGTCACCACTCTGCTGATGTGTAAGGTCATCAACAATATGTGATATTCTTGTTGAATCACTGGTGCTATCGTCCTGTCCATCCGATTGTCTATCCACTATACAAGGGACACTATCCTCCTCAAGCGTGAAAGACTCACTAGCCTCTCTGCAAGAGTCAATATCACTAGCCTCTATACAAGATTCACTATCATCATTAGACTACTCCTGTCCATCCCGCTGCACCTCCAATGTGAAAGGGTCACTATCCTCCTCAAGCGTGCAAGACTCACTAGCCTCTGTGCAAGAGTCACTATCACTAGCCCCTGTGCAAGAGTCACTATCATCATCAGACTGCTCCAGATAAACATCTATTGATCCATCCTCACATGCCTCATCATCACTATCATAGTGTACCTCAATAATATGCTTCTGACCCTTACCCCTACATCTATGATCTGGTTCCCAAGGTACCTTGCAACTGTAGCAAAATTGTGTGCTCCTACTGGGTGTGGGGTCTCTCTGTTCTTCCTTCCATCTAGCTTCTCTGGCTCTCTTTTCCTCTAATTCGATGATCCTAAGTAAAATATCATCTTCTCTCCATCTGGGAGTTCTTAAGGCTACATACTGTGGGAAGGTTATTTGAGCCCTAATCTCCTTACTAAGGCTGGAATATTGTATCTCATAGCAAATTATCTCAAAGTGTATCTCGTCCATTTCTCCTTATGGAAGACCCCGCTATGGCTATGCATGCATGTGCTAATTCCCATTGGCTGGTAGGAATTTAAGATTTGATACCATTGTAATGTTCCCAAGCCAAAATCCAAGGAACATCATGGTTTTGGGTGTCTTTTTTTAAACTTTTGCTGGTTGTGGTATTTCGTCAAACACTTTGTTGATTTACTTATTTACGTGTGTTTACTTGCAAGTTGGCCTCTTGATTTCAACCTTTTTATGTTGATGAATTATACATGTGTTGCAAAAATAAACAATAAGATACAATCATGGAACATACCTCAACCATATGCAAGATCAACAATATGAGAGACAAGCCAAAACATCTCAGATTTGATTTTATTCATGAATAGAAGAAACTGCTACAATGAAGATGCTGATCTGGAAAACTCAAAAGATGGACCCAATAATATAATAGGAGCTGCTAAAAAATGCTCCAATAGAAGACCACAAGCCTCCCAAAGGCCGAATACTCATTGAAGACCAATGCAAGAGTATATCTGGGCCATAAGAAATGCTAAACCCCCAAGTTGGAAGGTGCCACGCTTTGCAGGAATGTTGAAGCTCCTCAACAATTCGACCCTGCTACCAGCGATGCCCAATCACTCCGATAAATATGAAAAATGGTAGATCGGGAAACTACAAGAACAACCCAGGTGATAAAATCTCCAAGATCTCTCTCAAACCCTATGGATCTAACTCTCCTCCAAGAAATGGTGTGGCCCCCTAGATGTCTGAAACCCTAGATAATTCGACCTCTCTCCTAGAGACCTCCAACAGCTCCACCAATCCACTAGAATGATAGATCGGGGCATGGCAATGAAAACCCAAGTATTCAACTAGGCAAATTACTTCCTAGACCCATGGATCTAGCCACCCTCCAAAGTGTGGTGCGCCCTCCTCTTGGCAAATCGTACCACAATCAATACAAATAAATCACCACCAAAATACCTCCGGAATCCACCAAGAATAATTCTATGACACTTGAAAAGGAAACCCAATACCTGGAATTCCCAAAATCTCTTTTCCTCAGCTAGATCGAATCCTCCCTCAATGGATGGTACACCCCTCTTGTTGGAAACCTCAACTAGTGCATTCTCTCTCTCTTTGCACTTGTAACTGATGTAGAATCATCCTGCAACTGAGTAGATATGGAACTAGAATGGTGTGGGAGAGTATTGCATCTCCGAGACCAACCTTGGGACAAGCTAGGTGGAATCTTTCACCACCAAATCGTCCTCTAGGGTTTGTTAAGTCAAAACCCTCAAAACCCCCAAGAGATGGGCCCTCTGGCTAGAAGCCAGATATCCAAAAGATAAACATACATGCATGCATGAATAGAGGCCCTTGCCTTTCCTTTATACTTTCTACTCACCTTCTCCCTCCAAAGTGACTTTCATTTTACTAATATTTAATTAATTAATTAAATCACTTTAATTAATTAATTAACCGTTTTACCTCTGAAAAGCACCTTATCTCTCCTTGTGGCTTCCCTAGCCATTGAAAGTCACTTCTCAGCATCCCATCTTTTAGTGTTGCTCCTCCCGATTCCAATGAGCTATTACACTAAGAGGTTCCTCCAAGTAATGTGCCCAAAATGACCTCTTCAGTGAATTTAATTAACTTATAGCTCAAAATACTCAAAATCATGGAAATCGTCGGAATGCAATGAAACCAAATCCAACCTGTGCGGAATGGATCATAATGATGAAATGGGATGAGCGATGCAAGACAAACCCCAAAATGCCTCTCAATAATCCTTGTACTCGCTATAACATCCATATGGCTACTCTGGTCATCATAAACCTCTGCAATGTAATGATGTCCCAAAGTGGGGACATTACAGATTGGAGGGGAACTCCCACACTTCCAACCATGCCTCTACCAAATGAAATTATCTTATATTTATAGGCTTTTACCTCGAGAAAGACCTAATTAATGCATTACTCCATAAATCCCCTGTAGGGTTTGACGGATATTTAACATGCCATGTGAAGCCTTCTAATGCTAGGGCACACTTTCTAAGACTTCTTGAAACCCTACCACATCCTCTTTCATTGTGTTGGCGATGCCTCATAGACATATGGATGACTCAATTTCAATGGATGCTTTACCTTGGTTAGATTGATAGTATGGCACCCTTACCTAGAAGGTTGTTACCCTAATCAACATGATGACTATCCCATTCGGTGCACACAATGGGGGAGTCAGTTGCTTGATTAGGAGAGGTACCTACCTAGGAGTAGGAGCATTAGGCACTTGGAGGATGTAATTTAGCCTTAGGAGCATCAGATCATGTGCCATACACCTTAGAGGTTATACACTTGACTCGAGGACGCTTGGGTTGAGGAGCATACTTCATGGAGGTTGGTTCTGAAGTTGGATATCGGTGTTGAAGACAAGAATTGGAGCATTCTAATTACATTGGCACAGATGGAGAAGCATTAGATACATTATGGGACATGTGGCACATAGTTAGAGGGGGAATGCCTTACATGAGGACACTTGGAAGCCACCGTGAAAGAGGTAGCATTGGACTAATAACTTGTTGGAAATCACACCTGTAATGTTCCCAAGCCAATTTTTTTGCTTGGAACACTAACTAACCACTGATTTGCTTGTTTGTGTATGTTTATTTGCAGGTTGGCCTCTTAAGTTTTGGCCTTAGGGTTTATATTTCAGTTATTTAAGTTTAGATCTGAAGACAAGCAATGAAGATAGAAGTTAACACAAGATATGGAACCAACAACAAGATCTGATGTTTATTGATGTAATAAGAAAGAACCTAATACAAGAAGGATGCAGATATGGAATAACCTCATATAGCTCCAATAGATAAGATATGAGATGCTACAAAATTCTCCCGGTAAAAAGATGCAAGCCCCCAAGGTTGGATATACAATGAATATCAATACAAGAAGAAACCAGGGTCAAGTCCAAACCCCCCTGGCTGCAGGTATGCTCTCCTGGATGGTTGTGAAGACCTAGTGTTTCGGCCTAGATGAAGAAGACCCCCAAATAGCATCAAACTCCACCAAAGGATAGATCGAGGCAAGTAGAAGCCCTCCCTGAAGTCTCAAGCCCTAATGCTAATATTTTCTCCTCCAACTGTTGAATCCTCAATCAAGACTCTGCCCTCCTTAAGACTGTCAAGCTGAATATTTCAGCCCGGATGATTGAACCATTAAAATACCATGAAACTTCATAGAAAGGTAGATCGAGCCACTGTAAGGAACTAGGTGAAGTCTCAGGAACATATATGAAGTATAACCCCTCCAAACTAGGAAAATCTGAATCTCAATATGGCCCTCCTTCTCTCCTAATTGACTCAATGCTCCAATAAATCAACTAGGAGTAACCCTCTCCAAAAGCATTGGAATGATGGATTGGGGGCCTGCAAAGAAAACCCAAGTGCCCAAATATCCAAAATCCCTCTCAAACCTCTCGATCGAACTCCTCTCCAAAGAATGATGCGCCCCCCTGTTGGAAACCCTCAAGGGTACATCCTACTGCTCTCCTGGATGAGTGATGGAACCTGTGAATGTTGTAGAATGGTGTGGGAGAAGTATTGCATCCCCGATACCAAGTTTGGAACAAGACTGGTGGAATCTTCCACCACCGAGTTGTTCTCTAGGGTTTGTATTCTCAAAACCCTCAAAACTGTGTGCTCAAGAGCCTAATAGCAAAATGCATAATCATCCAAGATGAGTAAAAGGTGCACCCTAGGATTTCCTTTATACATCCTATTAGCGATAATTCTTGTCATGGGTTCGAGAGAATTTGGGTCTGCAAGTTGCACGAGAAGTGCTCAAGCGTGGCGCGGGAGGATCCCTGTTTGTTCCAAGTAGCAGGTCAAGCGAGCGAGCAAAGTGTCATCGGCATCATCCAAGGTCGATAATCTCTTGAACTTGAGAGTTCGCAGGGTAAAGACCCAAGTATTTGGTACTCAAGTCGTGAGGACGCGAGAAGCGAGAAGGTGAATAAGTCGTTGTATCTGGATCGAGGAGAACCGTTGGATCCGCACGTGGGATCACATATCGGGGCCTCGCAAGAAAAGGCTCGAGAATTTGGGCGCAGGGATTGTGAGATTGCGAGAAACGATATCCCGACAGCTGGAGGTAGTGGGGGCCATAGCAGAGTCGGCGAGTGGAATACAGGTGGCACGAAGCCTCGAGATCTCACCGCGAGAAGTCCCAAAGTATTGGTGTTAGGATCCGTGAGACACGAAATGTCGAAGGCATCCCGGACTTGGGCCCACAGTCTTGTTGAGGTAATCAGAACCGTCCATCAAAGAGGGACACGTGTTACGCGATTAGGCTCCTTGCCTCCTCGCCCCTCGCAACTTCAAAGATCGAAGATTAGCTCCTCACAGCCATGAGACACAAAGTGTCGAGGGCATCTGGGACTCGGGCCCACCATCTTGCCGAGAAGATCTCAGCCGTCCATCTGAAGCGGATACCTGGCACATGATTAGGCTCCTCGCCTCCTCGCCCCTCACAACTTTGAAGATCGAAGACTAGCTCCTCCCAACCGCGAGATGCGAAGTGCCGAGGGCATCTGGGACTCGGGCCCACCATCTTGCAGAGAAAATCTCAGTCGTCCATCTGAAGAGGACACCTGGCGCACGATTAGGCTCCTTGCCTCCTCGCCCCTCGCAACTTTGAATATCGAAGACTAGCTCCTCCCAGCCATGAGATGCGAACTGCCGAGGGCATCTGGGACTCAGGCCCACGACATCACCAGGAGAAGTAAGAACCGTTAGATCAAGAGGGCCGAAGCACTGAGTTCAGTTACAGAGAGGATCGTCATAGTCTCCAAGCGCCACCGGATCCGATATCCATATTGTTTCTCGCCTGAAGTAAATGATGACAAGAGCAGGTGGTTAAGACTTCCTCTCATTCATTAAGAGAGGGAATGGAGGTTCTGGCAATCCGTCTGCCCAAGGAGGTCCTGTGTGTCAATTTTCCTAGAGAATCCATGTCAGAGTCCTCAACTCAACAGAAAAGTCTGCGCACGTTAGCCCAACACTTAATGGCTCAGCTACTCTCCTTACAAGATCCATGCTTAGTTAAGATGGCACATAAAAGAAGGCATTAGTATGAATGTGACTGAAGGGACACTCGGCTTTGAGTGACTTTACACGCCTCTGTGAGGTGAAGTTTCCTGAGTATATAGACTCAGTTTTTGTATTTTGTAAGCATCTATGGTAGAGCAGAGCTCCCGGTTGTAAAGATTTAATGAAGCACTGTTATCTCTAGTTATGTATGAACTCTTGAGACTTCTTTCCTTATGAATGTCAGTTTCTTTCATGTCTTTGTTCAAACTGTGTTAGAGCTTCTTGGAATTGGAGAATCCAGTCGAGTTGCAACTGTTATAGGATGATGTAGAATTTGATCACTGTGACAGTCACATTGCCTCTAATCAGTCCTTGTGACTTTCCTAACGTTGAACGACTTAGAATTGGAGAATCCAGTCAAGTCCTTTCTTCAGTATTTCGAAACCCTGAACCTGAGGATCTCTCTTTCAGAGTTTTTCTCCTACAAATTACCGAAAGCCTGTCGCCCGAAGTAGTTTGTTCACTCTTCTTGTCAAACCTTCCACCTATTCACCTTTTAATCAACCCACTGATTGAAGTTAGATCAAGACCTCCTTTGTTTCATACATGTCGGACTCAATCTCTGAGTTAGAGTGACATTTCCCCAAATCTCTGTCCATTTGATCACCCATAAAACACCACTGTGACATAAAATTGATGGGCGTCGGGCTCTGCTGCTGATAGCAATCCAGGAGTGACTTCCGTCGCCAACATTTCTGGCGCCGTTGCCGAGGACGAAGTTGAATATTTTCCCCGGGATTGAATGACAACAATCAACTGATTCTAAAGGTGCATCAGATATCAGATCTTGAAGATTGCTACTATGCACCTGGCAACTCCATTGTGACGACTCCACTAGAGCGAACCCGTTGTTTTAATTGTGGCTTTCAGAGGCAGACACACGCGGTCTCATCCACAGCTGCCTCTGGCTACACCTGAAGCTAACTCATAAGTAGTGTGTAGAAAGGGAGCTCTGTAAAAGAAGTTTCCATCACCGAAACAAGTAATCCACCATGTCCTTCTGTAGGAACTCCTTTTTCTAGTCCCCAGTTTCTTGATAGACCTCCTTCAGAGGCTTCCCGTTTCCTGAATTTTGGGAGTGTTCCTGCTGAGTTTCCCCTTCTGGTCTGGGACTAGAAGGAGAAACCCTTGTCACTCCCCTCTCCTTTGAAGTTGTTTATCAGTGAAGATCCGTGACTACAGAGGATTTTCCCACTCCTGCATGAAGAGGAGCACCTGCGGACTTGAGCTCGTTAGCCTTCCCCTTAAATCCTCTCTTGTTTCCCACTCCACTTCGGGACTCATTCCCAGCAGCCCCTTCGCGAAATCCTTATCCTCTGAGTTCCCCTCCACCTAATATTCCTATGGCTGGTGCTAATCCCCCTATGACCAGAATGGAGGTTATTATAGCCGCTAGGTATGCTCCCCTTTTGTTACCTCAACCTCTCAATGCTCTTCCGGCAGATGGTTACCTCAAGCAGCTGCCTAAGTTTACAGGAGAAGGGGACATAACTGCAGAAGAACACCTAGAATCCTTTTACAGTTTCACAGATGATAATGTCATCATGCATGCAGACGTATGGATGAGGATCTTTGTCCATAGTCTCCAAGGAGAGGCTAGAAAATGGTTTAAGGCCCTGCCTCCTGGATCTATTGATGGGATCGAAGCATTAGACAATGCCTTTTTGAGACAATGGGGATATAAAAAGGATTTCATATATTACATGACAAAGTTTGGGTCGTTTAAGAGAAAGGAAGGAGAGTCTATCTCCGACTTCTCCAAGAGATTTAATAAAATGTACAACAGAATCCTTGCTGAGATAAAACCCCCTGAAGGTTCTGCAAAGATCACTTACTCCAGCGCTTGTGATCCTGAATTCTGCCTACTGCTGAGGGAGAGAAGAGCTGCTACGCTGGCCCACATGCAGGATGCGGCCGTCGAGGTGGAATATAAAATATTGGCTGTCAACTGACTTAGGAATGCAGGTGATAGAAGTACATCCAAGAATAGGTCTGAGGCTTCCTCATCCAGTTCCTCTCCCCTACCCCATCAGACAGATGAGACAGCTAGCACACTAAAATCACTTTCTGCCAAGATAGAAAGGTTGGAATTAGATGGGAATACCATGTACAGAAATCCCTAGAACACTGATAATAGAGGTTTCAGACGACCTGCTAACAATATGCCTCAGGCTTTCCCGAGGGAACAAAGAGGAAAGGACAGAGAAGATCAAAGGGTTCAAACCCCCCTCCAGAACAACCTAGTTGATCATGAGGAAAGAGAGGAGATATATGAGTTTGTCCCGTAAATTAACTCTATTGAAGAGACTCCCCCTTTTCCCCACTTGACTCAGTCTGCATATGGAAGATCTTTGATGAACATTCAGATCCATGAGTTAGGGAAGGAAGAAAGGGCTGATCACACTTCTGACAGATATAATCTCAGGTCGAGAAGGAAAGAAGGAGACCTCAACAACTCAGACCATCCCCTCATAGCAGATAGGCCTACTAAAACCGCAACAGCCACAACTAAAGAAAAGAAGACTTAGAGCGCTTTGCCAGCAGCCAAAGAGCCTGTCACTGAGGTAAGAGAAGCTCCTAAACCTGCCCCCTCTTTCAATTTTGAGCATGAGATTCAGAAGATTAGGATTCCTGTACCTCTCTCTGAGCTAGTTAAAAATGAGGATTTCAAAAGGTCCCTCTCCAAGTTGCTACAATCTGAATCCCCTAGCCTCCCTCTGACTCAATAAACCTTCAATATGAAAAGTCTGTAGTCATCTTAGGGCCCATGGTAGAAGATAGAGATGATTCATCCCCTCCCTTCTACACATCCCTGAATATACATGATAAAGTGTTGCATAACTGCCTCATGGACTCAGGGGCTTCCCATAACCTTATGCCCAAAGTAGTAATGGAAGAGCTGGGATTATAAGTGACCAGGGCTTACCATGATTTATACTCGTTTGATTCAAGAAGAGTGCAGTGCCTAGGAGTCATCAAGGACCTGGTGGTTTCTCTGTTCCAACTGCCCATGAAGAGTGTGGTTATGGACATTGTGGTAGCTAATGTTCCTCCCAAGTTCGACATGTTGTTGTCAAGGTCTTGGATTAAAAGACTTGGAGGAACATTACAGATGGACGTCACATATTCCACTATTCCGGTCTTTGGAGGAGAGCACAAGAGGTTGTACAGAGAGGCCCAACTAGCCTATATTGTCAGTGATGAAGGAAACCCCACTAACCACCCCATCTTTTCACTTGATACCGACTTAGGGACTAGTTTATTACAGATGACCGAAACTCCTGAGGTCCCTTTACAGATAAGAAAGCAACCTATTATTGATCAACAGATACCCCCTCCAATCACCTCTCTCTGGAAGATGTTCTTCGATGAGGCTTCCTCCAGTATGGGTGCTGGCGTTGGAGTAATTTTCATATCGCCCTACCAAGAGACTATATCCCTGTCATACAAGATAGAATTTGAAGCTACCAATAATGTGGTGGAATACGAAGCTCTTGTTCTGGGTATGAGGGCTACAAAGGAGTTAGGAATTGAAGAGTTGTCTGTGTTCGGAGATGCAGAATTGATAATCCAACAGGTCAGGAATATTTATCAGGCTAAACATCCTCGGCTCAGGAGTTACAAGAATGAGGCATGGGACCTAATTGATAATTTTTTCTCAGCTTTCAACATTACTTTTGTCCCAAGGGAAGAAAATACCTCGACCGATTCCTTAGCCGCTTCGGCTAGTCTATTCAAGGCCTCTTTGCCACCGAATATTCATGGTGAGGTCGAAATAAGATACAGACTATCCATCCCAGACAATGTAATGCACTGGGAGGTATTTGATGACGACATTGAAATCAGAAATTTTCTTGAGACTGTCGATGAGTTTTCGGCACTACACATTGATCAAGATCCCGACCCGGAGGGTGAACTTCACCCTGAAGTGTTTGCAAATAAAATTGCCAATCACCAAATTATTCAGCTGCCTAGCAATCACATTCCAAGGGGACTAGTCCCTTTAGAAAGGCTGTTTGACAAGAATGATGTGGCAATAAAAGGTGGTGTTTCAAGTAAAGATGCTGACATAGCTGAATGCAACATTGGCACGTAGGATGAGCCTAAGTTTGTCAAATTATCAAGCAGCTTGACCAATGAACAGAGGGCGGAATATGCTGGGTTATTAAAGGAATTCGCTGATGTGTTTGTATGGACCTACGAAGACCTCAGGACCTATGACACATCTGTCAGTCAGCATAAGATCCCACTGAAAGAGGAGGCTAAGCCATTTCGGCAGAAGCTGAGACAGATAAATCCCATGTTGCTACCTCTCATGGAGAGAGAGGTGAAGAAATTGTTGGATGCCCGAATCATTGTCCCCTTGAGGTATTCCAAGTGGATAGCTAATTTGGTTCCAGTAAGAAAGAAAAGCGGAGAAATCAGACTCTGTGTCGATTTTAGGAACTTGAACAGAAGCTCAAGGAAGGACAATTACCCCCTGCCCAATATGGAGCACATACTGCAGAGGGTAACTAGTGCGACCAGGATATCCATGATCGACGTTTTCTCTGGCTATAATCAAATATTAGTCGTACCTGAGGACAGGGAAAAAACAACTTTCACCACTCCTTGGGGCACATTCATGTATGCCAAAATGCCTTTCGGATTGATGAATGCAGGGGCAACATTTCAGCGAGCCATGGACATACCCTTTATTGAGGAGAAAGATAAATTCATGGTAATCTACCTGGATGATATAACGATCTTCTCCAAGTCTGACAGAGAACATTGCAGTCATCTGAGGAAAGTTTTTCTGAAATGTCGGAAGTTTGGCCTATCCTTAAATCCCAGAAAATCTTTGTTTGTTATGAAAGAGGGGAAGTTATTGGGACATATAGTATCGACAGAGGGAGTGCGAATTGACCCTAGCAGGGTGGAGGCAATTCAAGCCTTGCCACTGCCCAGGTCTAAAAAAGAAGTTCAGGCCTTTTTGGGTAAAGTTAATTTTCTAAGGAGGTTTGTCTCAAATTTTGGTGAGCTGGTGAAGCACATCATGGCCATGCTCAGGAAGGGAAGCAAAGTGATATGGACCGCTGAGCCCCGGGCATATTTTGACCAAATTAAAGGGGCGCTGACTGAGGCACCTGTGCTAGTCAGTCCTGATTATTCTAAATATTTCCTGATTTTTTCTTTTGCTTCTTGTGATACAGTAGAAACAGTCTTGTTGCAGAAAAATGATCAGGGGCAAGAGCAACCTATTGCCTTCTTCAGCAAGGCATTAAGAGATGCTGAACTCTGGTACGAGATCATGGAAAAGAAATCTTATGCATTGGTGAAAGCTCTCAAGGATTTCAAGGTCTATGTCTTGCACTCAAAAATCATTGCATACATTCCTTCAGCCTCTGTGAAAGACATACTTATACAGCCTGACATAGACGTAAGAAGAGGAAAGTGGATTGCCAAGATCCTAGAATTTGATCTGGAGATTAATCCCACCAAGTTGATAAAGGGGCAGGGTTTGGCCAAGTTGTTGGTTGAATCTAATTGCAAAGCCTTGGGGATTAGCTTCATCAATGAGCAAGCTGAGTCATCCAACAAGAATTTTCAGGGTGCCCTGTCCCTAGCAACATGCTCCTGGTACAAGGATATCTTGTACTTTCTGCAAGAATTGAAGCCCCCCGATGGAATGGGAAAAAGAAAAGCAAGGGCTCTGAAGCTCAAGGCGGTCAGGTATTGCCTCATTGACCAAACCTTGTACTGGAAACACCCTCTAGGGGTATTTCTGAGATGCCTGGACCCACAGGAGGCCCAGAAGGTTACGTTTGATTTCCATAGTGGATTTTGCGGAGGTCATCATTTCTGGAAGACCACAACCCACAAGATACTCCGAGCTGGGTATTATTGGCCCACTTTGTTCCTCGATGTTTGGAGGGAGATCAGAGCTTGCACCAAATGTCAAAATTTCTCAGGAAAGAAACAACTCACATCGCTGCCATTGAAACCCATAGTAGCTTCGTCACCTTTTCAACAGTGGGGGTTGGACTTCATCGGAGAGATTCATCCTCCCTCAAGTGGTCAGCACAGATGGATCCTGACTACAACAGATTATTTCACCAAGTGGATAGAAGCTGTCCCCACCAGAAGCACGTCAAAGTAATTATCAGTTTCCTGGAGGATATCATAGCCCGATTTGGCTGTCCCAGCAGAATCGTCACCGATAATGTTGCTTCTTACAAATCTGAACCTTTAATTAAGTTCTGTGAGCAGTTCCAGATCTCACTAGTTCACTCCACCCCCTACTATCCCCAGGGAAATGGTTTAGCGGAATCCTCTAACAAAAGCCTGGTAAAGATCATCAAAATATTATTAGAGGATAACAAAAGAGCCTGGGATTCAAAGTTGAAATTTTCTCTGTGGGCCGATCGTGTCACCACGAAGAAGTCTCTGGGCACTTCGACGTTTCAGCTAGTCTATGGAGCAGAAGCGGTTTTCCCTACTCAGCTCGCCTTACCTGTGGCAAAGTTTTTTCAAGACTACAAGGGAGAACCAGATCATATGATCAGAAGAATCCATCAGATAGTGGAAGTGCATCAGATCAGAGAGCAAGCGAGGGACACAGCTTACAGTCATCAGCAGAAGATCAAGCAGGCTTTTGACAGGAAGGTCAGGAAAAAGGAGTTCGAGATCGGGGACTTGGTATTTAAGTGGGACGCACCTAGACAAGATAAAGGAAAACATAGCAAGTTCGACACCCACTGGATCGGCCCCTTTAAAATATCTGAGATTTTCTCCAACAACACATATGGGTTGCAGGATCTGGAGGGTGAAGAGGTTTTCAACAGCCCAGTGAATGGGAATTTTCTGAAAAAATGTTTTATTTGAGCCTTAGACGGCTCCTCTGTTTGTAAATATTGTCTTTTAGTTCTTTTTTTCGTTTCTTTTGTATGTTTTTGGCCTAATAAGTGACTCCATAGCCCAATAGCAAGGCACTGAAGCTACAGAAGGAGTTCTTAGAGCATCACAGGGATGACTCTATCCCCCATGGAGCCTATGTTAGCGATAATTCTTATCATGGGTTCGAGAGCATTCGGGTCTGCAAGTTGCACGGGAAGTTCTCAAGCGCAACGCGGGAGGATCCCTGTTTGTTCCAAGTAGCAAGTCAAGGGAGCGGGCAAAGTGTCGTTGACATCATCCAAGGTTGATGATATCGCGAACTTGGGAGTTCACAGGGTAAAGACCCAAGTATTTGGTACTCAAGTCGCGAGGACACGAGAAGCGAGAAGGTGAATAAGTCATTCGATCTGGATCGAGGAGAACCGTTGGATCCGCACGTGGGATCACGTATCGGGGCCTTGCAATAAAAGGCTCGATAATTTGGGCATATGGATCGCGAGATTGCGAGAAACTATATCCCAACAACTGGAGGCAGTGGGGGCCATAGCAGAGTCGACGAGTGGAATACAGGTGGCACGAAGCCTCGGGATCTCACCGCGAGAAGTCTCGAAGTATTGGCGTTAGGATCCGTGAGACACGAAGTGTTGAAGGCATCCCAAACTTGGGCCCACAGTGCTGAGGTGATCAGAACCGTCCATCAAAGAGGGACACGTGTTGCATTATTAGGATCCTCGCCTCCTCGCCCCTCACAACTTTGAAGATCGAAGACTAGCTCCTCCAGGCCACGAGACGCGAAGTGGCGAGGGCATCCGGGACTCGGGCCCACCATCTTGCAGAGAATATCTCAGCCATCCATCTGAAGAGGACACCTGCCGCATGATTAGGCTCCTCGCCTCCTTGCCCCTCGCAACTTTGAAGATCGAATACTAGCTCCTCCTAGCCGTGAGACACGAAGTGCCGAGGGCATCCGGGACTCGGGCCCACCATCTTGCCGAGAAGATCTCAGCCATCCATCTGAATTGGACACCTAGTGCACGATTAGGCTCCTCACCTCCTCGACCCTCGCAACTTTGAAGATCGAAGACTAGCTCCTCCCAACTGCGAGACGCGAAGTGCCGAGGGCATCTGGGACTCGAGCCCACGACATCGCCAGGAGAAGTAAGAACCGTCAGATCAAGAGGGCCGAAGCGCTGAGTTCAGTTATAGAGAGGATCGTCGCAGTCTCCAAGTGCCATCGGATCCAATCTCCATATTGTTTCTCGCCTGAAGTAAATGATGACAAGAGCGGGTGGTTGAGACTTCCTCTCATTCATTAAGAGAGGGAATGGAGGTTCTGGCAAGCCATCTGCCCGAGGAGGTCCTGTGTGTCGATTTTCCTAGAGAAGCCATGTCGGATTCCTCGACTCAACATAAAAGTTTACGCACGCTAGCCCAACGCTTAATGTCTCAGCTACTCTCCTTACAAGAGCCATGCTTAGTTAAGATGGCGCTTAAAAGAAGGCATCAGTATGAATGTGACTGAAGGGACACCCGACTTTGAGTGACTGTACACGCCTCTGTGAGGTGAAGTTTCCTGAGTATATAGACTCAGTTTTTGTATTTTGTAAGCATCGATAGTAGAGCAGAGCTCCCAGTTGTAAAGATTTAATGAAGCACTATTATCTTTGGTTATGTATGAACTCTTGAGACTTCTTTCCTTATGAATGTCAGTTTCTTTCATGTCTTTGTTCAAACTGTGTTAGAGCTGCTTGGAATTGGAGAATCCAGTCGGGTTGCAACTATTATAGGATGATGTATAAATTGATCACAGTGATAGTCACATTGCCTCTAATCAGTCCTTGTGACTTTCCTAATGCTGAACAACTTGGAATTGGAGAATCCAGTCAAGTCCCTTCTTCAGTATTTCGAAACCCTGAACCTGAGGATCTCGCTTTCAGAGTTTTTCTCCTACAAATTACCGAAAGCCTGTCACACGAAGTAGTTTGTTCACTCTTCTTATCAAACCTTCCACCTATTCACCTTTTAATCAACCCACTGATTGAAGTTAGATTAAGACCTCCTTTGTTTCATACATGTCAAACTCAGTCTCTGAGTTAGAGTGACATTTCCCCGAATCTCTATCCATTTGATCACCCATAAAAAACCACTGTGACATAAAACTGATGGGCGTCGGGCTCTGCTCTTGATAGCAATCCAGGAGTGACTTCCGTCGTCAAAATTTCTAGCGCCGTTGCCGAGGATGAAGTTGAATATTTTCCCCGGGATTGAATAACAACAATCAATTGATTCTCAAGGTGCATCAAATATCAGAACTTGAAGATTGCTACTGTGCACTTGGCAACTCCATTGTGACGACTCCACTAGAGAGAACCCGTTGTTTTAATTGTGGCTTTCAGAGGCAGACACACGCAGTCTCATCCACAGCTACCTCTCTCTACACCTGAAGCTAACTCAGAAGCAATGCGTAGAAAGGGAAAGAGCTCTGCAAAAGAAGTTTCCATCGCCGAAACAGGTAATACACCATCTCCTTCTGTAGGAACTCCTTTTTCTCCTCCTCAGTTTCTTGATAGACCTCCTTCAGAGGATTCCTGTTTCCTGAATTTTGGGAGTGTTCCTGCTGAGTTTTCCCCTCCTGGTCTGGAACTAGAAGGAGAAACCCTTGTCACTCCCCTCTCCTTTGAAGCTGTTTATCGGTAAAGATCCGTGACTACAGAGGATTTTTCCACTCCTGCACGAAGAGGAGCACCTGCGGACTTGAGCTCGTTAGCCTTCCCCTTAAATCCTCTCTTGTTTCCCACTCCACTTCGAGACTCATTCTCAATAGCCCCTTCGCGAACTCCTTCTCCTCTAAGTTCCCCTCCACCTAATATTCCTACGGCTGGTGCTAATCCCCCTATGACTAGAATGGAGGCTATTGTAGCCACTAGGTATGCTCCCCTTTTGTTACCTCAGCCTCTCAATGCTCTTCCGGCAGATGGTTACCTCAAGCAACTGCCTAAGTTTACAGGAGAAGGGGACATAACTGCAGAAGAACACCTAGAATCCTTTTACAGTTTCACATATGATAATGTCATCATGCATGCAGACATATGGATGAGGATCTTTGTCCATAGTCTCCAAGGAGAGGCTAGAAAATGGTTTAAGGCCCTACCTCCTAGATCTATTGATGGGATCGAAGAACTAGACAATGCCTTTTTGAGACAATGGGGAGATAAAAAGGATTTCATGTATTATATGACAGAGTTTGGGTCGTTGAAGAGAAAGGAAGGAGAGTCTGTCTCTGACTTCTCCAAGAAATTTAATAAAATGTACAACAGAATCCCTGCTGAGATAAAACCCCCAAAAGATTTTTCAAATATCACTTACTCCAGCGCTTTTGATCCTGAATTCTACCTACTGCTGAGGGAGAGAAGAGCTACTACGCTGGCCCACATGCAGGATGCGGCTGTGGAGGTGGAATCTAACATATTGGCTGTCAACCGATTCAGGAATGCAGGTGATAGAAGTACATCCAAGAACAGGTCTAAAGCTTCCTCATCCAGTTCCTCTCCCCTTCCCCATCAGATAGATGAGACAACTAGAACACTAAAATCACTTGCTGCCAAGATAGAAAGGTTGGAATTAGATGGGAAGCACATGTACAAAAATCCCCAGAACACTGATAATAGAGGTTTCAGACGACCTGCTAACAATATGCCTCAGGCTTTCCCGAGGGAACAAAGGGGAAAGGACAGAGAATATAAAAGGGTTCAAACCCCCCTCCAGAACAACCTAGTTGATCATGAGGAAAGAGAGGGGATAGATGAGTTTGGCCCAGAAATTCACTGTATTGAAGAGACTCCCCCTTTTCCCCACTTGACTCAGTCTGCATATGAAAGATCTTTGATGAACATTCAGATCCATGACTTAGGGAAGGAAGAAAGGGCTGATCACACTTCTAACAGATATAATCTCAGGTCGAGAAGGAAAGAAGGAGACCTCGACAGCTCAGACCATCCCCTCATAGCAAATAATCCTACTAAAACCGCAACAACCATAGCTAAAGAAAAGAAGACTCAGAGCGCTTTGCCAGTAGCGAAAGAGCCTGTCACTGAGGTAAGAGAAGCTCCTAAACCTGCCCCCTCTTTCAATTTTGAGCATGAGATTAGGAAGATTAGGATTCCTGTACCTCTCTCTGAGCAAGTTAAAAATGAGGATTTCAAAAGGTCCCTCTCCAAGTTGCTACAATCTGAATCCCCCCAGCCTCCCTCTGACTCAATAAACCTTCAAGATGAAAATCCTGTAGTCGTCTTAGGGCCCATGGTAGAAGATAGAGATGATTCATCCCCTCCCTTCTACACATCCCTGAATATACATGATAAAGTGCTGCATAACTGCCTCATGGACTCAGGGGATTCCCATAACCTTATGCCCAAAGTAGTAATGGAAGAGCTGGGATTAGAAGTGACCAGGGCTTACCATGATTTATACTCATTTGATTCAAGAAGAGTGCAATGCCTAGGAGTCATCAAGGACCTGGTGGTTTCTCTATTCCAACTGCCCATGAAGAGTGTGGTCATGGACATTGTGGTAGCTGATGCACCTCCCATGTTCGGCATGTTGTTGTTAAGGTCTTGGATTAAAATACTTGGAGGAACATTACAGATGCACCTCACATATGCCACTATTCTGTTCTTTGGAGGAGAGCACAGGAGGTTGTACAGAGAGGCCCAACTAGCCTATATTGTCAGTGATGAAGAAAATCCCACTAACCACCCCATCTTTGCACTTGATACCAACTTAGGGACTAGTTTGTTACAGATCACTGGAACTCCTGAGGTCCCTTTACAGATAAGAAAGAAGCCTATTATTGATCAGCAGATACCCCCTCCAATCACCTCTGTCTGGAAGATGTTCTTCGATGGGGCTTCCTCCAGTATGGCTGCTGGCACTGGAGTAATTTTCATATTGCCCTACCAAGAGACTATATCCCTGTCATACAAGTTGGAATTTGAAGCTACCAATAATGTGGCGGAATACGAAGCTCTTGTTCTGGGTATGAGGGCTGCAAAGGAGTTAGGAATTGAAGAGTTGTCCATGTTCGGAGATGCATAATTGATAATCCAACAGGTCAGGAATGTTTATCAGGCTAAACATCCTCGGCTCAGGAGTTACAGGAATGAGGTATGGGACCTGATTGATAATTTTTTCTCATCTTTTAGCATTACTTTTGTCCCAAGGGAAGAAAATACCTCGGCCAATTCCTTAGCCGCTTTGGCTAGTCTGTTCAAGGCCTATTTGCCACCGAAGATTCATGGTGAGGTCGAAATAAGAAATAGACCATCCATCCCAGACAATGTAATGCACTGGGAGGTATTTGAGGACGACATTGAAGTCAGAAATTTTCTTGAGACTGTCGATGAGTTTTCAGCACTACACATTGATCAAGATCCCGACCTGGAGGGTGAACTTCACCCTGAAGTGTTTTCAAATAAAATTGCCAATCACCAGATTATTCAGCTGCCTAGCAATCACATTCCAAGGGGACTAGTCCCTTTAGAAAGGTTGTTTGACAAGAATGATGTGGCAATAAAAGGTGGTGTTTCAAGTAAAGATGTTGACATAGCTGAATGCCACATTGGCACGCAGGATGAGCCTAAGTTTGTCAAATTATCAAGCAGCTTGACCAATGAACAGAGGGTGGAATATGTTGGGTTATTAAAGGAATTCTCTGATGTGTTTGCATGGACCTACGAAGACCTCAATACCTATGACACATCTGTCATTCAACATAAGATCCCACTGAAAGAGGAGGCTAAGCCATTAGGTTTAGCTGACTTTTTCCCCAAACTACATGAGACTATAGTCTAGTGGGGATGACTAGACTACTGAGTCTCTCCAAACCTCTTCATCAAGAGGTGGGGGGAATTACAGTCTCCCTAGCTAGAAATTGCTTGTCCACAAGCAATTCTGAGCCTGTCTCCTATATCACCTGTTCACTCTCCCATGTGGCATATTCAATAGGCAAATCCTTCCACTTGACTAAGTATTCCCTGATGCTTGTTCTCCAGAGTTCTTCTCCTGAACCCCCAGTGTTTCCTTTGGCATTAGTACCAACTGTCCCTCTTCATCTAAAGTTGGAAGTACCTCAAGTGGCGTGATGTGTTGGACAATGTCCCTCTTCAAGCATGACACATGGAAGATGTTGTGAATTCTACTGGCCGGTGGAAGCTCAAGTTCATAAACCACAATCCCTACCTTCCTGCTGATTTTGTAGGGTCCAAAAAGTTGGGGATGGAGCTTTTATTCTCTACTTCTTTTGATAAAATCCTACCTGTATGGTTGGAGCCTTAAGTATCCTAAGTCACCAACCTCAAATGTACGCTTTACCCTGTGTTTTTCCACCTCGACCTTTTGCCGATTCTTTTCCCTTTGCAAATGATCCTTCAATTCTCTGAGTATACCTTGGCTCTGCTGCACCCAATCCTGTACCATAGGATCTCTGCTATCACCAAAGGAAATCTCTACAAAGGAGAGAGGGGCATAACTATGAAAATCCCTAAATAGAGTCATACTGATGGACATGTGATAAGTGGTGTTGTAATAGTATTCCCCCAGGTGTAGCCACCTAACCCATGCCTTCTGCTGCCCTGCTCTGTATTTTCTGAGGTAGCCTTCCACCCACTTGTTAACTATTTAGGTCTACCCATTCGTCTGAGGATGGTAGTTGGTGCTAGGGGTCAAGGCCATACCAACCAACCTGAATAACTCCTGCCAAAACGTGCTCATAAATCGGCTATCCCTGTCACTAATAATGGTCTTGGGAAAACCGTGTAGCCTGAAGATCTCCCTTAAGAAAAAATATGCAACCTGTGCTGCATTGAAATCTTTGGTAATGGAGAAGAAATGTGCAAACTTAGTTAACCTGTCCACCACCACAAAAATACAACCTTTCCCTTGTGCCTTAATCAAACCTGTGATGAATTCCATGGAGATACTTTCCCATTTGTGCTGTCGAATGGGTAAAGGTTGTAACAGTCCTGCGGGATGGGTATGCTCATCCTTGTTCTTTTGGAAAGTAGTGCACTCTTTGATGTGTCTAACTACATCTTCTATGAGGCCCCTCCATGAAAATCGTTCCCTCACCTATCTGTATGTTTTGACAATGCCTTGGTTCCCTGCCACTGGTGAGTCATGACATGCCTGTAGTATCTTGTCCTTGAAGGTTGATTTAGGAACCAAGAAAATTCGGCCTATTTCCATCCTTAGACACACTTTCAAGCTTGAGCTAACTCCTGCTCACTTAGTGTGTCCTCAGAGGTACAATGCCTAGGTTCAAAGTCCACGCTGTCACTTTGACTTGAACCTCTTCCGTCTAGGCTAACTCCTAGGGAAGCCAAGGGGGGTAGACCCTAGTTACTAGATGATATTAAGTGTTTTAATGTTCTAGGAGTTGGTTTTAATTGGTTAAAATGTCAAGGGGAATCTAGCCTAAGATGTCAGTCAACAAATGCAAGATGCAACTATCTAAGTATGAGAGTCAGATTTTTTCCTAGGGCAACTAAGACTAGTGCCTAAGTTTGGGAAATGGGGTCAACTATGTTAGGGGGATGTTCATTACAAGATAAGTTACAAAGTATTACAATAAGATAGATACAACTAGACACAAAGAATATATCAGATATACAGATTAAGACTAGATACAAGATAAAAAATATACTAACAAGTTTACTTGCATGTGCAGGAATTAAAGATACATAAGATAAAGAAATCAACACATGAAGCCAAACATGCTCACAACAGATAGAGTTCCATTGGACTGCTTTTCAATGGCCAAGAGACACAAATCACTCAAGACCCAATCAAGAGAATGCCTCTAGGTGGATGCACACTTATTGAAGGATCACACCACGAGATAAAAGAACAAAAAAAGATGAAAGCGTTGAAAGTAAAGTGCTCCAGATGAATAGATATAACCACTTAAGCAATAATTCTACAACACATAACTGATAACTTGCGTATGAATGTAAATTGAAAGACAATGAGATCAATGAACTTGCAAGTGTGTAACTGTATTGTTGATGTTGTAGTTTGAAGATTAAATTAAGTGTGAGATTAATTTTATCCCTATCTAGGTGTCAACCCAAAAATCTCCTCCCCCTATTACCAAGTGGTTGCTGGATGCTCAAGAAGTGAGGCAATGAGGCCTACCCTAAGGCCGAGTACTCCGGAAAACTTTCTGTGGCTTTCCTCAAAACCCCAGTTTTTAAGTGGCGAAGATGGTGAGTTATGGTGTCCTATTTAGTCTAATTAATAAATTTTAGAACTATGAGATAAATGTTGTGAGGTGTGATTGAGTGCTTGTAGCTTGCTCAACAAGATATTACCAAAATACTCAAAATTGAAAGATAAGAAGGCTGAAGCCTTTAGACAATGGATTGAAAGTTAAATTTTAGTTTCTGGAAAAGGCATTGGGGACCCAAACCGGATTTAATGATTGATTTCTTAGTTTATTAGATTTCACATGTGAAGTGTAAGAATTGAAAACAACTTGCAAAATTGTAAAAGATGATTACTTTATGCCTTTATGAAACCAGTGTTAGCATGCTCATGTGTAATATAAAGATTAGATAAACTGAAACTTGCATGCAACGGAAAATAACAATCTAATTTAAGCTACCACGGGCTCTAAGATAGCATGTGTTATGAGATCTACTCTAGATTATTTTAAGTTAGGCATGCATGTAGAAATCATGACTAATCTAGCTAAGCTTGCAAAGTAAAGACTGAAAGGAAAGCAAGCCGCTTGGGTACAACTCCTTCAGGCTTGCGTTTACAGTATTTTAGACTAGATCAGGAAGAAGAAAACGTTACCCAGTGAGAGGAGTTGTTTGGAGGGTGTGTTGTGTATGAAAATTGGGCAGCATGCTCTCTTGTCTTAGTAAGAACCTGCAAAAATCAGCAAGCTATTGCTTGCTGATTTACGCTGCAACACACTCAAAAAGTCAATGAAATTTCTGTTTTTAGGCAGAAATTTCTTACATATGTAAACTAGAAAATTATATGATTTTAGGTGACCTATCCGAACACATTAGCTACCAAAATGAAGAATGAGAGAAGGTGAATAATATCATAAATAATTTGGAGTATAAGTGAGAAGTAAGGGTAAATCCGTGCTTGGACTTATCCCAATATCCTCTGCTTGAAGTGTCTTGCAAAGCTTAAACAGAGTGCAAAACAAAAATAGATAATGATGGCATATATTAATAATCAAAACTATTTTCAATCATTAGTAGATGCAGATCAAAAAAGCTAGCAATTATGCAATCACTAAACTTAGTTAAGTAAACTACTTTACCCAACAATCTACCTATAATCACACAAATATTTAAAACAAAATGATTTCACCTCATATGCATGCAAAGAGCCCAGACAAATCTTGAGATCCATGTATCCTCCAAAGCATTTCCTTTTATTATCCAAATGGAAGAACTTGTAGCAGCAAATTGCTACAAGTTCTTCAAGAGCCACACCAAAGAAGAAAAGTGACAAAAATGATGAGAGAGGAAGAGAATAAGATGGTGAGATAATAGTAGCATAACAGTGCAATAATGAAAGGTGATTAAAGAGTGATGGAGAGGTTTCTTAAATAGCAAAAGAAACCAAGGACACCCCCCTTATATCATTGACAAATGTCAAGATCTAAATTCATGAGGAAACTCAAACCAATGAAAGAGTGAGCTTTTAGGGTGAGGGGAAATGGTAAGTAAATGAGGTGGATGAGGATAAAGAAAAGGAATGGAGGGCATATTTGGCAAGTGAGGGAGTCCAATCATTCCTTTAAGGCAAATTCCATCTTTTGAATGAGGTTTCCACTTTCAGATGAGATGTTTCCATCTCATTCCAAGATTGAAAACGTGAGTTACCCAAATGAGCGTGAGTGTTAAGGGAAAGGTGTGAGCTCTTGAGGCAATACGTGAGGATTTGAGTTGGAGTGTGGTTGGCGTATGGGTAGATTTTTTTGAACACACTCCCTAATTTCACATGAAAGGAGGAGGAGAGGATAAGGTAAGCATAGAAAAGGAAAGGGGGACCCACGCTCCTAATTGAGTGAGAGTCCAAATCTTACGTGAGGGAGAAGGGGGACGTAATCCTTAATTAAAGCGTGAGCTAAGATGGGGTGAGGGCATGAGATATGGAGGAGTGTGTTGGGAGTGTATTGGAACACTCCTTAAAGGCTAGTGATTGGTGGAGAGGGGACCCACTAATTAATTGAGTTACTAACTTTATGTGGGAGAAGAGGGACATATTCCTCATATGGGAATAAATTAAAAAGGCGAGTTTAATTAAAAAGTGGGTAGAAGGGGTAGGTAAGGGTTAGGAATAGGTTAGGTGGGGCCCTATCATTAATTATTTCCACTTACTTCATCTTTTTGGGCTAAATATTACAAAATTTACACTTTCCCATGTTCTGGGTTTGGCAATTAAAATTGTCGTTTTCCGAAAAACTCCTAAAGTGGACAAACAACCTAGCAAAACTTATTCGACTGAGTTGAAACTTGGTCCATGGGTGTAGGAGGTCTCATTAGATTTATTTTGAGTACAAATACCCCTATCAAATATCCCGGGACCTAAGTTTTACATTAAATGCCCAGAATTAATTAATCAATTAATCAATTAATCAATTCAGAACCTTAAAAAAAACCTAGCTATACTTGATAGAATTCTGCAAAATTTCGCGTGTTGTCTTACATGGTCATTTAAAACATTCCTAAATAATATCTACCTAGGAATGACTTCATTATAACACCTTTCACCACTTTGCAGGATTTATTGGGTGGGAGTGAAAAACTCAAGGGAGATTAACCTGACTGGTTAGGCCACATTAACCTCCTAAGGATAAAAAACACTTAGTGAAAGGGATTATCCTAATAAAGAAACCCTAAGGTAACTGACCTAACATGATCCATGTAGACCTATTACATTATAAACCCGCGCAGGGGTGTGGTAATCCCACTTACAAAACTGTGTGCTGGAGCAAAAAAACTGCCCTGTAGAACCAAAAAGTCTTCGACATGTTTGCATCTGTTGATGCATATCTTCATGATACATGGAGTTGACCCCCTAGTTTAAGAGGTGGTCAACACGACCCTTATAGTAGATGATGTCATCTATGACACTGAAGTTGTCATCCTGTATTTGCCCATCCATCCACTGACAAGCGAACTGGTTTTTGGAGTATTCTACCAAGAGGTGGGCCTTCTAGTCAACTGAGATATCGGTCATGGCATAAACTAATGGCCTCCTAGATAATGCATCTGCAACTATGTTATTCTTCCCCTTGACAAATTCAATGTCAAAATCATAGGCCTGTATCTTGTTGACCCACTTCTTCCTCCTCTCATTTAAGTCCTTCTGTTCCAAGAAGTACTTAAGGCTGTTGTGATCTAATCTCACCACAAATCTTGCCCCTAACAAGTATTGCCTGAATTTAGCCAAGGCGTGCATGATAGCCAACATTTCTTTATCGTAGATGGTGTAAAGAAGCTTAGGGATCCTCAACTTTTGGCTCTCATAGGCAAGGGGATGCCTATTCTGCATTAGTACGACTCCAATGCCCTCTCTGGATGCATCACATTCCAATGTGAAGGGATGGTTGTTATAACCCTAAAATGCACTACACAGGTTTACCTGGCATCAGGCCAACTCATGCCTCTTCCTAGCCAAAGCCATGATGAACAAATCCTCAAAAAACCACTTAAAAAAAGCAACCTGCGCCCTAACTTCTCACTGGGCGCGGGCATCTGCTTGCTGTCCTTATACTGCACGCGGGCATCCGCGGGCTAACCCAAAACAGCCCGCGGGTACCTAACAAAGCAAAAAATCAGGAAAGTTTCCGCCGGGACACGAGGCTTTTTGTCAGTTAACTGGAACTCCGAGCCATGCATCGTCGAGAGTTCGCCAAAAACCCTAACTCCTTCTAGCCTATAAAAGAAGGGTTAGGGGTACTATTCAAAGAAGGAAAAAAGATAGCAAAGAAACTCTGCCAAATTGCCAAGCCAGTTCTGTCCCAACCCTTTAGCCTTGCCTCAAGCTTTAGGGGAAATACATGCAGCAGCAGTTGGAGGACAGAACGAAGAGGAAGAGTCCAGGATCAGGATCGTGGAACGGTGGCCGATCTCAGAAATCATTGTAAGTTGGTTCATATTGAGATTAATGAAAAAGATACTTTTCCCATCCCGAATACATGAGTCTCATCTATGAGATTTGATTTATGTTTTATCTCTAACCCCCTAGTAGATCAGTAGCATGCATGCACAGTTTGTCTTGATTGCAGGAAGCTTTGTGGAAGGAGCAGCAGCAAGGAGATAACAACTCAACGGAGGATCTACTTCAACCGTCGGAAAAAGGTTGGTTTATTCTTCCCATGTTTGCCTGAGAAAAGGGGTTGAGGTTTTGGGTAGAAGGTTAAAAGTTAAATCTTGAGGGTCATGATCTGCGTATAAGTTTAGAGCCCTAGCTTATTAGTCCGTAGGGTAGAATACCCCACAACAGAATTGGCGACTCCACTGGGGAGATTTCACTCTTAGGGTCTCCTGGTTTGGTGAAATATCTTTTGGTAGTTTAGAGAATTAAATTTCAGTTTCTTTGCTGTTTTTTGTTTTCTGTTAGTCGAAAGCTAGAAGAGAGCCTGGTTATTAATACCAGTTCTCTTTGACTGACGCTCGACATTTTTTTTTGGGGACACACAGAGGTACCCGCGGCCTGCAGAAGCCCTGCCCGCGGGTGACCCACGCCCTAACCTTCTACAGCACGCGGATATCCGCGTCCTGTAGTGGTTTCAGTAGCGTGTAGTGACCAGGAAGTTTAAGAGGTAGTCCCCTCTTCCCCTGTCAGAAGTTTGTCTTCTCAGGGGGCTTTCTGGATCCTGTTTGGGTCTGAATTGGTTTATAGTCTTGTGTTTCGGTCTTTCTTGTTGTGTGTTTCTTCACATTGGTTTTTCTTTTTTTGCAAATTTATTTTTTTTGTTAAAGTAATAGCATCTCAGCCTGTCAGAGACTCTGGTTGTCAGTACCAGAAGCCTTTTTCAGGACTGGACTGTCTGTGTGTGATTTTTCTTAGTTTTTAAACATACCCGCGGCCTGCTTAAGCTTAGCACGCGGATACCCGCGCCCTTTAGTGGTTCAGCACGCGGGTACACGCGAGCTGTCCTGGTGACAGTCGCGGGTCTGTTAGGTAGCTTTTCATCTGGGGTGGGGCAGTCATCCCCTCTTTTGGTGAGAAGAGCTCCTCTCAGAGGTTTGGAGTCTGGGGCTGCACAGTCAGCAGGTTAGGGCATTTCCCCCTTAGCTTGTGCTTGTTATTAGATTTTTGTGATAAAAAAGATATTTACCTTATGGTTTTTAGGCAAGTGTTGGAATTAGTGATTGTTTGATTGCTTTAAGCATTTCATGCTCTGATTTCGTTTGCGATCTGCGCTTTAAGCCAGAGTTTTCTTTTCCATTCTCTTGGTTTTGATCTTGTCATCATTTTTCCTTGTTGTGTGATTTTACAACGAAATAAAAAAAAAAACAATCTTTCGCTTCATTTTTCTTCTTGGATTGAGGATTGAGTTGTTGCCGCAGTATCTAGGAAAGAAGTTCTTTTGCATAAGTTTTTGCAGTGCTTGTTTAGTATAAGTAGCTCTCAGATCTGAGTGAAAATTCTCTCCATTTACTGCATAAAATCTTAGTAAACCTGAAAAAGAAAAGAAGTCTTTTCATAGAAAAGTTGCTGGTTTTGCATTTTAGAAAAAGTTTGTTTTCAGCATTTCTGGGCATTTTGCTTTGCGTCTTCTTTACACACCATCAGTTTCACTTCCGCACCTTGAGATTCAAAAAGCCCACTAAAAGCAACGCTTAATAAAATCAAGTAGACTTTTCTGTTTGTAGGGTGGACACATTAGCTCAGGATAGGGCCTTGGAATAGGTTGG
>ML785665.1:414563-429116 GCA_009831015.1 Picea engelmannii | reverse complement strand
AAACCAAACATTGGAGTCTGTCATTAGGGAGTGTAGAAGTCCGGTTACGGAAAGTTATTCAGGACCCCCCTCTAACACAGGGGCTAAACACGAGGTCGCGTAAGGAAAGGTAGCGGAGATAACCCCTCCAAAGCTGGACTGAGCGTTGCGGAGAACACATATAGAGGATCTGTTAAGGGATTTCGTCGTTAGCATTTGCCACGGAGCTTCATGGGTCTCGAATCCGTTCGAGGTCCTCAGTTGTCTTCTAGAACACTTGCTCTCGATACCCTTGACAGGTTTCGGGCTTGATACCCTGCTCATTGTGGTCTTCCGACTGCCGACTGTACCCGCCTGATAGCTGTTCATGTGCCGGCAAACTAGTTGCCTATATTTTCTAGGGACTTACACAGGTGACTGCGGGGGTATACCGCGGTACCTAGGGCGGACTTTGGACCAAAATTGGCAAGGCTAAACCTAGTCATGTGCTCATTACCTTTTTCAATCTATCAAATGTAGATTGTGCCTCTTCACTCCATCTGAAAACCCCTTTCTTGGTCAAATCGGTCAAGGGTGCACAAATTTGTGAGAACCCCTTGACGAATCTCCTGTAATAACTGCAAAAGACGAGAAACCCCCTCAGTTATGTAAGAGTCTTAGATGTGGGCCAATCAAGTATTTCTTTGATCTTCTCTTGGTGTACCTGTACCCCTTTTACTCCAATAATGTGCCTCAAGTAAAGGACCTTTGTCATCCCAAATTCACATTTTGACTCTTTGTCATACAAGGATTGGTCCTCCGTAATGGTTAAAATATGCTCCATATGTTGAAGATGTTCCTCCCAAGTTTTGCTATAGATCAACAATTCATCAAAAAACACAAGAAGGTGTTTCCTCAACTACTTGTTGAAGACGTGCTTCATGCATGAATGAAATGTGGCTAGCACATTGGTCAACCCAAATGGCATCACTAGGAATTCATAGTGGTCGTAGTGACACCTGAAAGCAGTTTTGGGAATGTCTTGCTCCCTCATTTTTATCTGGTGATGGCCAGCGCGCAAGTCAATCGTGGTGAAATGCTCCCTCATTTTTATCTGGTGATAGCCAGAGCACAAGTCAATCTTGGTGAAGTAGAAATCCCCGTGGATCTCATCCAATATCTCATCAATCCTTGGAATGGGATACCTGTTCTTGATAGTCTTCTTGCTTAATGCTCTAAAGTCAATGCACATGCGCATGGTTCCATCCTTCTTCTTTACTAGTACCATTTAAGACGCAAAAGGATTGGAACTTGGTCTAATGTGACCCATGTCTAACATTTCTTTGATGGCCTTCTCTATCTTGTCTTTGTACTTTTTTGGGTGCCGGTAGGGACTGGTGATGACTGGTTTTTCCCCCTCTTCCAACTCTATGATATGCTCAAACCCCCTATCTAGTGGCACTCCTGGTGGAATGGGTCCAAACACCTTATTGTGTTTGTCAATGATCCTCTGAATATCTTGTGCCTAGTTAACCTTCCCTTTCTTGTCCACATGTGCCAAAATCTTACACTCAATAGCATATACAATATCCTCTTATCTGAAAATGGCCTCCATTCGCTTTGTTGTAACTACTCTAGATGTGTTTCCAGACATGCCCCTGAGAACTACCTTTCTCCCACTCTCCTTTGTGAAAGACATCTCCATAGTCTTGTAGTTAGTGGTGATAGGTCCCAATGTACTAAGCCACTGAACTCCAAGGATTATGTTTGTATCAGAGAGGTCCATCACATAAAAGTCCTGATCTAAGTCATGCCTACCTAATGTAAGATTCATCCCTGGAATGTACCTGTTAAAAGGTATGGTGCTTCCTCCTACTACCTCCACATTGAATCCCTCAAATTCAACTCTGGGTATGTGCCTCCTTTGTAGTAGTGTTGAGACAATGAAGTTGTGAAAAGCACCCCCATCAATGAGAATGGAAACCCTTTGCCCCTGCAGTACCCCTCTCATCCAGAAGGTGTTGAACTTGGGTGCCCCATTGATGGATGCCAATGTAACCTTCTCCTTTGTTGTACTTCTATTTCCTGTAGCCTCCTCTTATGTAGTTTCGGTGGTGTCTGCTTCTATGTTATGGATGTGGCCAAAATCCTCATCCTCCTCATTATCAAATGTCACCTCAATATAACAAGCCTTGCCATGACCCATACACTTGTGGGATGGATCCCACGATTCTTTGCATGTATAGAAAAGTATCTTTCTTCTCAATTCTCTTCTAGTGTTTTCATCCATCCTACCTCTTCCCATGTCAAACCCCCTTGGGTCTCTTCCTCCAGTGTTTGGTGGTGGTCTAGAAATAAACTTAGACTTTGTTGTTGGGCCTAGATCTCTCTTCCTCCATATAACATCCTGCAAGTTGGTAGGATTGAAAGCCTTAACCCAACCTTTTAAGGGTTCCATCAAACCCTCTGTGAAAAGCATCATGAGTCTAGACTATGACACGTCTTGTACCATGACTGGTAGCTTTTGAAACTCCTCAATATACACCTCCGGTGATCCTGTCTGCCTGAGCTGTGTGAGTTCCCTGAAATGGATTTTTGGATCCCCTTGGTCAAACCTGTCAATGAGCCTCCGTGTAAACTCTGTGTATGCCACTATATGATTGTGGCCAAGTGTAGATAACCCATGGTACCACTAGTCATGAGATTTTCCCTCCAAGTACATGGTGGAAAACTTGATGGCATTCATTTATCTCATCGGGTTAAGCTGCAGGTAAGTGTCTAGTTTTTGTACCCACGCCTGTGTAGTCATCTTGGATGAACCATCAAAGTACTTTGGTGTGGACTTTGAGTTTTCCCTCTGAACTTAAGTCCACAATACTGATCCAAATTGATTTGTCTTTGGACTAGTATGCTCAATGAGTTATATTCCTTGTCATAATGCTCAAAGTTGTCATCGAATTCATCTTGGTAGCCTGGCTATGGCTGCTCATCCAAGAACGAAGGAAGATAGGGCCTATGGGTGGCCTTGTTGTGTGCCTGTCCCTGTGGTGCACTTCCTCCCTGACTCTGTCCCTTAGTGTGATAGTGGGGAATGTGCCCTTGCTGATGTCTTTACCCTCCATGTGATCCACTAGCCTCTCTGTTGGTATATGTTTCCAGTCCCTTTCCTCCATGAGTCATTTGTAAAAGTACCTATGAGATCTTGTCTTGGTTGGCACTTACCTTCTCTAAGGTTTCCCTCAACTCACTCTGACCTTTGCGTGATGCCTCCTGGTTTTCTTGTAAGGGTGAGACCAACGTACTCTCTGTCTGGAGTATCGACTTATGTAGTTCCTGTGTCAAGTTTGCTAAGACCTGTGGTTCACCGTCGTCACCTGAACCTTCCATATCGGCCTCTGTGTCACCTGTCTGTTTCCTTATTCTGCCCATATAAATGCCACTGAATTTCTGCATGCGCTAATTCTCACAGGATGGGAGGATCAAATCTCTGATACCACTGTAATGTTCCCAAGCCAATTTTTTTGATTGGAACACTAACTGACCACTGATTTGCTTGTTTGTGTATGTTTATTTGTAGGTTGGCCTCTTAAGTTTCGGCCTTACAGTTTATAGTTTAGTTATTTAAGTTTAGATCTGAAGACAAGCAATGAAGATACAATATAACAAAAGATATGGAACCAAGAGAAAGATCTGACCTTTATTGATGTAATAAGAAAGAACCTGATACAAGAAGGATGCAGATATGGAATAACCTCAAATAGATCTAATAGATAAGATATGAGCTGCTACAAAATGCTCCTGACAAGAAGATGCAAGCCCCCAAGGATGGATATACAATGAAAATCAATACAAGAAGAATCTAGGGTCAAGTCCAAACCCCCCTAGCTGCAGGTATGCTCTCATGGATGGTTGTGAAGACCTACTGTTTTGGACTAGTTGAAGAAGACCTCCAAATAGCATCAAACTCTACCAAAGGATAGAGCGGGGCAATTAGAATCCCTCCCTGAAGTATCAAGCCCTGATGCCAAGATCTGCTCCTCCAACTGCTAAATCCTCAATGAAGACTGTGCCCTCCTGAAGATTGTCAAGCTCAATATTTTGTCCCTAATGATTGAACCATCCAAATACCTTGAAACTTCATAGAAAGGTAGATTAGGTCACTGCAAGGCACTAGGTGAAGTCTCAAGAACATATGTGAATCATAACCCCTCCAAACTGGGCAGATCTGAATCTCAATATCGCCCGCCTTCTCTCCAAATCGACTCAATGCTCCAATAAATCAACTAGGAGGAGTAGCCCTCTCCAAAAGCACTGAAATGATAGATTAGGGGTATGGAAAGAAAACCCAAGTGCCGAAATCTCCAAAATCCCTCTCAGACCTCTGGATCAAACTCCTCTCCAAAGAATGTTGCACCCCCCTATTGGAAACCCTCAAGGGTATGACCTGCTGCTCTTCTGGATGAGTGATGGAACATGTAAATGTTGTAGAATGGTGTGGAAGGAGTATTTCATCCCTGAGACCAAGCTTGGAACAAGATGGGTGGAATATTTCACCACTGAATTGTTCTCTAGGGTTTGTATTCTCAAAACCCTCAAAATTGTGTGCTCAAGGGCCCAATAGAAAAATTCATAATAATCCATGATGAGTAAGAGGTGTTCCCTGGGATTTCCTTTATACCTCCTTCTATTCTTCTGTTGAGTTAAGTTAACCCTTAGGTTTAGCTCCTAACTCAACCTCAAGCGCTCTAATCTCTCAGTGAGTTACTTTTTACTTTTTCAAGTCGAACTTCAAATTATAACATTAGGTTTAGATGACTTTTTCCCCAAACTACATGGCCACTAGGTTTAGATGACTAGACTAGGCCAGTAGTCTAGTGGGGATGACTAGACTACTGAGTCTCTCCAAACCTCTTCATCAAGAGGTGGGGGACATTACAGTCTCCCCTGCTAGAAATTGCTTGTCCACAAGCAATTTTGAGCCTGTCTCCTATAACACCTGTTCACTCTCCCACATGGCATCCTCAATAGGAAAATCCTTCCATTTGACTAAGTATTCCCTAATGCTTTTCCTTCAAAGTTTCTTCTCCAGAACCTCCAGTATTTCCTCTGACATTAGTACCAACTATCTCTATTCATCTCAAGGTGGCAATACATCAAGTGGCGTGATGTGTTGGGCAATGGCCCTCTTCAAGAATGACACATGGAAGACGTTGTGAATTCTGCTACCTGGTGGAAGCTCAAGTTCATAAGCCATGACCCTACCTTCCTGTTGATCCTATAGGGTCCAAAAAACCTAGTTGGAGATTTTCTACTCCACTTCTTTTGATAGAAGCCTGCCTGTAGGGTTGGAGCCTTAAGTCGACTAAGTCACCAACCTGAAATGTACGCTCTACCCTATCTTTGTTCACCTAGACCTTTTGTTGATTTTGTGCCCTTTGCAGATGATCCTTCAATTCCCTAAGTATATCTTGGCTCTGTTGCACCCAATCCTGTACCATAGGAGCCCTTCTATCACCAAAGGCAATCTCTACAAAGGAGGGAGGATCATAACTGTACAAACCCCTGTATGGAGTCATATCGATGGAAATGTGATAAGTGGTGTTGTAATAGTATTCCCTAGGTGTAGCCACCTAACCCATGCCTTCTACTGCCTTGCTACGTAATTTATGAGGTAGCCTTCTACCCACTTGTTAACTATTTTGGTCTGCCCATCAGTCTGAGGATGGTAGCTAGTGCTAGGGGTCAAGGCGCACCAACCAACTTGAATAGCTCCTGCCAAAAGGTGCTCATAAATTGGCTATCCCTGTCACTAACAATGGTCTTGAGCAACCTGTGTAGCCTGAAGATCTCCCTGAAGAACAAATTTGCAACCTGTGTTGCGCTGAAATCTATGGCAATAGAGAAGAAGTGTGCAAACTTAGTTAACTTGTCCACCACCATGAAAATACAGTCTTTCCCCTGTGCCCTTGACAATCCTGTGATGAAGTCCATGAAGTCACCACCGATCAGAAAGTCCAACTAAACAACCAATAAAGAGATGGTAAAACCAGAAGTGTACATGCCCAGAACAAAGCAACATGAAATTAAATTTGCAAGATCACTTGTCGGTTAGTACTTCATATAATCAGAGACTTTCTCAATAAAAGAAATTGACTAATATATTGATGAAGTAGACAAAGATGTATAGTAGCAATAATCACAATATAATACTTCACAATTAATTCTTTGAAGAACCTTCAAAATGAGCAAGAATGACTAATCATCAATATCATAACACCAATATTCATCAGAAACAAATAAGGCTATGCATTAGTCAATCTTTTCAATTTCTTAAAGAAACTTTAAATGCTGCAAAGTGTTACTATAACTCAAATGAATAATAGCAGCAATAAGGTTAGTAGGTCAATCTAATCTAGGGTTAGAAGATGTTAGTAGGTTGTTCAAAGATTTGGATGTTTGGAGGTTGTGATCAAAATACTCAAGCAAGAGGTCTTAGACCAGTGTCTTCATAGGGAAAATGGAATAAAAAAAAGTTCTTGCAAGAATTGAAGGAACAGGATGATAATAGTAGGGTCAAAGACAAGAGGAATTTGATGGATGAAGTGTTGGTAATTCAAGGCTTCAACTACCAAACCCTAGGGGAAAACGGCTAGTAAGGTGTAGTTAACACTAGGCCTTAGTAGGTTTTCCTCCTTTAGCTCAATGACAAAGTAAAATTGGCTAGGATGAAGAACAAGTGATAGGGTGTTGTAAGGGTAAGGCTCTAGCAATGGCTTCAACAAAGAAAATGACTCCTTGGCACAATCTAGTAGGTAGATAACAATTGGAACAAGGATAACAACTTGTGCTTGATCCCTAGGGTTTGAACTAACAATTTTATTAACAAAATACAAAGTAAAACACCATAACCATTCAAGTAAGAGAGGAATTACAGAAATTTACTCACATTCACCAAGTATCATCCATGCAAAACCCTAGTTGTAGACTTTCCACCGAGAAAAATGCCAATTACACCATAAAAAACCTTCCTTCAACAAGTGCGCACTATAATTTCAGCCAAAAACCCTAAGAAGGGTGCAAATTTTAGACCTCACACAAGTGTGAGTGAAAGATGATGAGAAAAATAGAGTTTTATTTCTCTACTTATACCATATCAATGACCTTAATTTTACTTTTTGGTCACAAAAGGCCAACATGGCCAATTTTACATCAAAATACTGCTTTATATTAAATATCCTAATTAAAACCCTAATCAAGCATAAATGATGATGTCATGTCCTTTTAGGGAAACATTGTCTTCCTGGAGCAAAACGTTATGCCTTCTTGGGCCTCAGGAACCTGCCACATGTGCCACTTGGCACATAATTGCCTCCCAAAACCTCCACAAGCGTTGGATGACATCATGGGGTGTCCTAGGTGACATCATGGGCCTTCCAAGGCCTATGTTCTGGTGGAAATGGCACGACCCCCTAGGTAGAGGTCTGTCAAGCTGCCTCTGGTGGAACGTCCTCCTCTTCTCCGGTGCAAACCCTCTGATTTGTACCTGCCCCCTACTGGGGTCTCAACATTCATATGGTGGGCTTTCAACCCCATAGAGGTCTGAACTAATCATCTCCCCATGTGTACCTGTCCATAAGGGTACATGTCCATGGGGTATGGTCCTACACATAAACAGATATGCCCTCCATGGGCTAATAAGTCCCAAGGATCATAGAAATGTCAATCACATCTAATTAGCAAGTTATTAAACATGTGCATAAAACCCCTTTTACCCGGACAAGTGCTCAATGGCATTATACTAATCTACAAGCCAAGTTTGGAGGAAACACTAGGACGTCCTATTGGGCTAATGTTCACTGGATTTGGGGTGTTTCCGAGAGAGATCAAATGTGAGCCATGTGAGTGGCTGAAGTGGATAAGGGATGTATGGGCAAGTGGTGCAGTGATAGCAGGGAAATGTATGGCTTACCTATGGGTGCCTCTGTAGAGGGTCAGATGCACCTGTCATGGATGAAAATGTTTCCAAGCCCATTCATGCCTTTTTTCTTTATTTTTATTTCTTTTTCTTCAAGAAGCTAGTTAAGGGACACTGCCCTATCATGGTGACCAATGGTGGCAATGTTACCCACAAGCACTTCACAAAAATGAGAAGGTTGGCTCGTGATGAGACCCCCTTTCTCTTGGCTATGCCACCAAGAGCTAGTACCTTGGCGTGGTGACCAGTTGTTGGTAGTGTCATACCGCTACATGCCCATGGACCTTGTTATTGCACAATTTGTAGTTGGAGTAAAGGATGGATGGAAAGTGGCAAATTGGCGTAAGTGAGACTATCCTACCATTGTCACCTCAATAGGATAGCTCTTTCTGTTTAGGGTGGTAGGCCCAGGGGAGACGTCCCCAGTGACCTAGGGTTTTCAGAAGGCAAAGGATTAAAAGTCTTAGTAAATTTATCTCCCTCACAAGTCACCACCGATCAAAAAGTCCGTCTTAACAGCCAATAAAGATAAAGTAACCAGAAGTATACCTGCACGAGACAAAGAAACAAGAAAAACTATACATGCGCAATGTTACGTGCTTGGTTAGTACTTCATGTAATTAAAGACTTTCTGATATAAAGCAATTCACCAATAATATAAGTGAAACAAATCAATGTTTTAAGCTAGAAATGATTACAATATATCACTTCACAATAAATGCTAAAGAAGCTTCACAATGTGCAATGGCAATTTATCATCAATGTAATAATACTAGAAGCAATGCTTTAGCCAATCATTCAATTACATTAAAGACACAATAAATTCTGCATGGATATGTTTATAGCAAAAGTATATGACGACAACAGTAGGGTTAGTAAATATTAGTCTAAGCTAGGGTTAGAAGGATTAGTAGTTGTTCAAAGTATTGGATGTGTGTATGATCAAGATACCCAACATAAAAGGTTTAGATCAGTGCGCTATTAGGGTAAATGGAGTCAAAATCACTGCAGAAGTTGAAGGGCCGAAATGATAGTGATAAGGCTAGAGACAAGAGGGATATGATGGTTGAAGTGGTGCTAAGGCAAGGATTCAACCTATCAACCCTAGGGGAGACAACTCGCTAAGGTATAGAAACCTTAGGCCTTAGTGTGTCACCTCCTTCTTTAGCTCAAAGGGTAAAGATGACGGCTAGGCTAGAAGAGTAGACGTAAACTGTTGCTATGGAAAGGCTCTATCTATCTTTAGAAAATAAAAAATGGATCTTAGCATAACTTAGTAGCAACATGAAACAAGGACACCAACATGTGCTTGTCCCCTAAGGTTTGATTCAACAAATTTCATTAAAATGCAAGAAAATGATACCATAACCATTCAAAATAAAGAAGGATTACATAAATTCACTTACATTCATCAACCATTCATTATGAAAAACCCTAGTTGTAAACCTTCCCCCAAGAAAATGCAGAAAATAGCCAAGAAAGAGCCTCCTTCAACAAGTGCGCATCAAAATTTCAGCCAAGAACCCTAAAGGGGGGCGCAAATTTCAGACCTCATCAAGAGTGAGTGAAAGATGAATAAAAGAGAGTTTTATCTCTCTTACTTATAAAGTATGAATTACCTTTATTAAAATTTAGGTCACCAAAAGGCTGACAAGGCCAAAATACCAAATAATATTGTTTTACATTAAATGTCATAAATCAAACCCTAATCAAGCAAAACCAAAGATGTCATTCCCTTTCTAGGGTGACATTAGCCCTTTTTAGGGAAGCATTGACCTCTTGGAGCAAAACGTTAGTCCTCCTTAGGCCTCTCCAAGCTACCACACGTGCCACAACTGCCATAACTACCTCCCCAAAACGTCCATAATGTTGGATGACCTCATGGGCATCCTGGGTGACGTCATGGGCCTTCCAAGGTCAACGTTCCAGTGGAGAGGGCACAACCCCCTTAGGCAAGGCTCTACCAGGGTGCCTCTAATGTTAATGGATGAGGTGGATAAGGGATGTCCTGACAAGGGGTGCAGTGATAGCAAGGAAATGCAAGGCTTACCTGTGGGTGCCCTTCTAGAAGACGAGCTGCACCTGTCCTGGATGCAAATGTTTCCAAGCCATTCATGCCTTTTATTCTTATTTCTTTATTTCTTTTTCTTTCAAGAAGCTAATCAGGGGACACTTCTCTGGTGTGGTGACTAGTGGTGGCAATGTTACCCACAAGCACTTTCATGGAAATGAGAAGTTTGGCTCGTGATGGGACCCCCTTTCTCTTGGCTATGCCACCAAGAGCCACTACCCTGGTGTGGTAACCAGATGCTAGTAGTGTCATACCGCTAGATTCCCATGGACCTAATAGGCTAGCTCGTGATGAGACACCCTATCCTCTGACTATGTCTTGTTTTATTATTTTTATGGGTCCCTTTTATTTCTGGTACAAAAGCTTTTTACTTCTTTCTCGAGGATCCCTAGGTGAAGCATCTTGAGGTTTTATTTTTAGGCTTTATCTTTTGCCAATTGCTTTTACCTTCTAAGCCTTTATCCCCTTCTTCCCACAAGGCAAGGTGCAGCCCTTAAATTATTGGCGAACCCAATGCTCAAACCAATGTAATGGGATGGATGAGCAGGAAGTAAGATGAAAAGTTGTAAGTATGACGGGAGCAGACAATGACTCTTCAGAAACCCCACAAGTGGAAACTCAAAACCTATGGACACAAGCTTACTAGGGAATCCTGTCATTCCCTCAGACATGGTTAAGTGGATAAGTACAATATCCAAGCACTCTTTAGAAACAAAAATAACTAAATGCACATATTCAAAGGTTTTGAGGATCGGAGTGACACATACCATGATACCCAGATTCATTACCTCATGGAGCAAGATCCATCTCTGCTACTGGACCAAGTCGAGTTGATGGATGTTGTTGTTGATGACAAAGTGGAGGTGCTGAAAGGAAGATAATATGGGTCATCCAGGGCTATACTCAAGTCGATCTGGCTTTCAGTACTCCATGTCTAGGACCTGTGGGGCTCAAGACATAATCTCCTTAGTTATCCCTAAAATTTGGGATAACATCTGGCTCCAACTCGAGGACATGTTCTCACTGTAGGGCACATGAGAACCTCAACATCTCTGGCATAACTTGTAACTTGCTTGATCTCAATAGAAACTATCAGTAATCATTTGGGGTGGTGATATCACCCCCATCTCACATATATATAAGACTGAAAGAAAACATATGCACAAGTGTGAAAGCAAACTACTCTAGCATGCAATGCAATGGTATATACAATGAATGCAAATGCCTACCTACTTACCTGCATTTACCTGTCAGCTGGATGTTAGGTGTAGTCAAACGACAAATGAAACCGATCCAACAATGTCCCATAATACCTACCTTTGTGCTTCATCATAAACCAAAATAGTGATAAGTCAAGCACAAAAATAACATGGGTTAGATAATGTATCATATCGTCGGAAATAATAAAGTCTAACTCATGGAGGTGGGTGGGAGGGATAAAATCATACAAAGTCATTCTCTGAGGAAAGTGATCAATCCACTTCAGGAAGGGATTGTGAAAAATCAAAGGTTCAGAAAACTGACTCAAAGGGTCTAAAAGTTGGCTACCTAGGACGTTCTCACAATCTGGATCCCTGGGAGGGATTGACAAGGATCTAGCAGATGACTGGCAAACTTTCAAGGGAAAGTTGAAAAACTGAGATGACAGACTTAAACTTGTAGTATTCAACCAACCCTTGGACTCTAGGGTTTTCCCCAAAGGAGACTCAATATCAAAGACATGTTCCCCAACTACACCTCTAGAGACACAACAAAGTAAAGTAAGCAGGTGGCTAGGGAAAGTTGTCACAAGGATCCTTGTTTAAGCAAAGAAGGTCCTTACTCCTATCAAGACCTGATCACAATGGTGGTTGATAATCATCTTCATGGAAAGAGTCCAAGTGCTCAGAGGAGTACTCATCAAAACCCTCAAGGTAAGACTGAAATTCATCAAGAAAACATGGTACTAGGTTATCCTTGGGTGTTTGAAAAGTATGGGTAAATATATCATCTCCTTGTTGCCACTGGTCAAAATCAAAAGTATCTTGTAGTGATAACTATGAAGGCAACACTTGGAAATGATTCTCAATGTCGTAAATGGGGTCCACATCAAAATCAATTACATTCCATTTATGTATCCTGACATGTATGAACTCATGAATATCAACTATGTCACTTTCTGTATCATAGCATGAAGGATTTAGAACATTTAAAGTCTCATCCATCTCCTCCTCATATCCCACATCATAAAGTAGAGGATCATCAAAATTTTGGAGAGGAGTGTAACTGACCATGTTGTTTTCTTCTCGTGCAGGAGTTTTGAGGACTTGGGTACCTTCAACATGCATTACTATTTTATCCTCATGAGTTGCTCCTCCATCTTCACTTGTACAACACAGGACATCAACTTCGTTCGAGGATTCCACTTCTCCTTCACTTTTTGAATCATAGAACAAGGTATTATCAAAATCCTAGAAAGGAAAGCAACTAACCTCATTCTCTTCTTGTTGTGCAGGGGGAAAGGCTCGTGGACGGCTTCATTAGAGGGAGGAGCACAGATTGATACTTCATCATTTTTCTTAGGTTCCATCTCCTCAACTGTGTCTTCAACAGTCCTATGTTGATCCATGGTTTGTTCCCCTTCTTCTTGGAAATCAACAACAAAGTTCTCAAGGGAAACCAAATTTTCCATACTAAGAGTACTGCGGTAAAGAGGTATCTTATCTCGGAGAAGGAGATGTTTTGCTCAATCCTTGCAGCGATGTTGTGAGCTTCATTGAGTGTCCTTGGGCTCCTCTTCCTAAGGGGAAAGACCAGATGCAACGAAAGTGCATGGGTATAGAGATGGACAAGGTACTTCTTTTTAGGATGATGGCTTTCAGGAATTTGATATAGTATGTCCTCAAACCTATCCTGGAAGTCTCTGACAGATTCATCCTCAATTTTCTTTATATTCTCAAGTATTTTCAATAGTACTAGGATGTCTTCCAACTAAATACCCCATCTTCTGAGAAAGGTTTCTTCAAATTGTTCTTTTTATCGCACAGTTTGTAGCTAGGTCAAATGGCTATAAGATGGAGGTCAAACTAGTGTAAAAGGAACCTATCCCACCCAATGTCACCACAATGGGGAGGTTCTTTCTCTTTAGAGAGGTTAGGCCCAAGGGAGACGTCCCCGACAACCTGGAGTTTTAAAGAGGCAAAAGTTAAAAGGACAAAGGTAAAATTCCCCCTTCACAAGTCACCAAAACAGATAGTCCCAACTAAACAACCAATAATGAAGTGAAGCCCTAAAGGAGAACACCTGCCTGGAACAAAGCAACAACAAACCAATATATGCAAGCTATAATTCAATGGGTTAGTACTTCATAAGGCTATCTGATATTAAGTTAAGCAATTATGGCAATAAATATTGACGAAGTCAATGTTTATTAATATAGCAATGCAAACAATATCACGCCCTCAATAAATACTGAAATGACCTGACATTCAATGTAGCAAATCAACACATCATCAATTAATGCCTAAATCATCATTCAATTTCTCTTAAAACAAGACGTTGCTGCATAAAGATGAGATATTCAAGTATGATGTCAACAACTTAGGGTTATTATGTTAGGGTTAGTGTAGTTAGGGTTTCAATTCAAAAAAGAGTTTGAGAGTGTTTGGATTTGATTTCACTTCAACGTTGGAGGCTTAGATCAGTGCCTTAGGGTTAAATGGAGTTAGAAAGTGAAGGACGCACAAGTTGAAGGGGATGAGATTCCAAAGGACTAGAGGGAAAAGTTTCAAGGTGCTGCTAAAGCAGGGACTCAAAGACAAGACCATAGGGGAGAGAGGCTCACTACGGTTTTGCTAAAGAAAGGCCTCGTGTTCTCTCCTCCTTCCCGGAAAATAGCTAGCTCAATGAAAAGCAAAGTCAAGACAAGAGAGTTTAAAGAGGGAGAGTGTTGCTAAGACTGTTAATGTTTTATGCCATTATTATAGTTCTTTGCATTTCATAAGATAAGAGCACAATAAGAACAAGATCACTGAGAAGTACACATCCACAAGAGACACAACATTTATCCTGGGAAACCCTCTAGGGGAAGAAAATCCAGCAAAAAATTCCTTATCATAAATAGCTTATACAATGTTCAAGAGATAACTCAACCAATACAGAAAAAGTCCTCCTCAAGAGATGCGCCACCCTTCTTCTCCTCTCACCAACTTGAAATTGCAGCTTGCCTCATAAGAGAATGAGCAAGTGAAGTGTGTCTTTAGAAGTGAGGCACTAGCCTCTTATTTATATCAATCTGGCACGTGTGAAGAGTCACCATCTAGCAGGGCCGACCTCTCACACTGGGTGGGTAAACCCACCTTTAATTAATTCTGGGTCTTCCATTATAACTGTTGGGGCCGACTTCTTATTCTGCACATTGTAATTGTCTGATGACCAATCCGCAAAAGGGGATTTGGTCCTTATACAATTACTAACTTGATTAATCCTCAATGGGGATTAATCTAATAACAATAATATTAATAATGACATGATTAATCCTCAATGGGGATTTAATCCAATAATAATAATA
>ML785665.1:373917-408627 GCA_009831015.1 Picea engelmannii | reverse complement strand
AAGAACAAGATCACTGAGAAATACACATCCACAAGAGACACAACATTTATCCTGGGAAACCCTCTAGGGGAAGAAAACCCAGCAAAAACTTCCTTATCATAAATAGCTTATACAATGTTCAAGAGATAACTCAACCAATACAGGAAAAGTCCTCCTCAAGAGATGCGCCACCCTTCTTCTCCTCTCACCAACTTGAAATTGCAGCTTGCCTCATAAGAGAATGAGCAAGTGAAGTGTGTCTTTAGAAGTGAGGCACTAGCCTCTTATTTATATCAATCTAGCACATGTGAAGAGTCACCATCTGGTAGGGCCGACCTCTCACACTGGGTGGGTAAACCCACCTTTAATTAATTTTGGCCCTTTCATTATAACTGTTGGGGCCAACTTCTTATTCTGCACATTGTAAATGTCCGATGGCCAATCCGCAAAAGGGGATTTGGTCCTTATACAATTACCGACTTGATTAATCAATGGGGATTAATCTAATAACAATAATATTAAAAATGACATGATTAATTCTCAATGGGGATTTAATCCAATAATAATAATAACATGATTAATCCACAATGGGGATTTAATCCAATAACAAAATAATAAGAATGCTCTTCGCAGTTACATTATTTCAACAAAGGCAAGGCTCTTTCATCAAACCCTAAAAGAAAATGGCCCTAGGTGTAGATAACCTAGGCCCGAGACGTCCTCTTCCTCTTGAAGTTCAAAGGTACGGCTAGCTTAATGGAAGAAGAAAGAAGGAATGTAGCTATGGCTAGGCTCTCTTCTTCTTCTTTAATGGCTAAAAGGTTTTTCTATCAGGGGACATGAGACAACGACCTGCTTGTGTGTTTGTCCCCTAGGGTTTTGATTCAACAATATTTAGAAATAGATGCAATACATTAAACTACAACCATTCAATCAATAATTTTTGCAGACAAATACTTACAAATCATCAAGAAAATAATCATGCAAACCCTAGTTGTAAACCTTCCTTCAAGAAAAACACCATAGAATTTCAAAAATCTCCTCCTTCAACAAGTGCACCTTCCTTAGTTCAGCCAATAACCCCATTAAGGTGCAAAAATTAGACCTCACTAATGAGTGATTGATATGTTATGTCAAAACGAGGCTAAAACTCCTCAATATATAGTGTATCAATGACCTTAATTAATTTTAGGTCATAAAAATGGTCAACAAGACCAGAATACTGTTTTTACATTAAATTGTCAAATTAAAACCCTAACTGAGCTATAATAAAGGTAAAATCCCCTTCAAGGGAGGCACTAGCCCCTTTTAGCGCGGATGATACATTTAGGAGCAAAACGTTAGCCCCCCAGGGGCCTCTCCAACATGCCACATGTGCCACTGCTGCCCAGTCTGCCTCCAAAAATGACCATGAAGCTGGATGATGTCATGGTAAGGATGGGGATGCTTTGAGCCTTCCAAGGATAGCGTTCCACTGAAAAGGGGTCATTCCCCCCAGTCTAGGCTCTGCCAAAGTGCCTTAGGTGAGACATCCTCTTCTTCTCGGTGCAAAACCTTGGTCAAACACTGTCTTGTCTCTCCCCCCCTGATGGGGTGTCAACAACCATCTGATGGGATCTTCAGCCCCATGGAGGTCCGAACTGATCATCTCCCCATGTGTACTGGTCCAAATGGTACCTGTCTGTCGGGCATGGTCCTGCACATCAAAAACTACGCCCTCCATGGGCTCATTAGTCACAGGGATCATAGCAATGTCAATCACATTTCATCATTAATATTATCAAACATATGCATAAAAACCCTAATATATTGGTCAATAGCTCAAAGATATTACAATAACCTACAATACAAGATCGAAGAAAAGGACAAGACATCCTATTGGGCTAGTATCCACAAGAAAAGGGAAGTTTCCAGGAAAGTTTCATCCAAGCCATGCAAATGAGATGATGTGGCTAGGGGATGTTCAGACATGTGGGTAGAGTGAAATTTAGGGTTGCATAGTGTTATCTGTGGGTTCCTTTGTAGAAGGCGAGTTGTACCCATCACGGATGCAATTTTTCCAAGCCCGTTCTTGCCTTTATTCTTTTCTTTATTTTATTTTTCTTCTTCTTTTTCTTTTTATTCAAGGGCTAACTGGAGGGCACTACCTTGGCATGGTGACCAGAGTTGACAGTGTTACCCACAAGTACTTTCATAGAGATGAGAAGGCTATCTCATGATGAGACCCCCTTTCCCTTGCCCATGCAACCAAAGGTCACTGCCCTGGTGTGGTAACTAGATGGTGGCAATGTCATACTGTTAGGTACCCATGGACCTAATAGGCTGGCTCGTGATAAGACCCCCTATCCTCTTGGCTAGGCCTTGTTTTTTATTTTCCAGTTCCTTCTTGTTTCTTGCTAAGAGGCCTTTTATTACCTTCTCGGGGATCCCTGGGCGAAGCAATTCGAGGTCTTATTTTTAGGTTTTTATCTTTTACCAATTCTTTTACCTTATGGGCCTTTAGCCCCTTCTTCCCACAAGATAAGGTGCAACCCTACAAACAGGTCAATCCAATGCCTAGATAAGGGGAATGGGATAAATGAGCAGGAGATAAGGTGAAAAAGTGGTGGTATGACGGGAGTGGACGATGGCTCTTCAGAAATCCCCCTGGTGGAAAACCAAAACCTATGGGTACATGCTTGCTAGGGCACCCTGTCAATCTCCCCAAGCATGGTCAAGTGGGTTAATGTAAGATCCAAGCAGTTGTCAGAGATAAAAGGAATCTGATGCATATATCTAAAGGTTTTAGTGATCAAAAGTGACACATACCATGATACCTGGACCAATTACCTCATGGAGCAAGAGCCTTCTCTGATACAAGACCAAGTCGATGGTGATGGATGTTGTCGTTGCTGACAAGACGAATCTGATGAAAGAAGAAAATGATGGTCCCTCCAGATCCATGCTCAGGTCAATCCTGCTCTTGGTACTCCATGTCTAGGACCTGTGGGCCTCGAGACATGATCTCCTAGGTATCCCTAAAAATCGGAGATAATAGTTCGATAGTTTTGATGATGGCATCGGGGAGGTTGTCATACTAATAACTAACATTGCAATAAAGACTGGAAGAGAAAAGTTTCATGCCCAAGTCTTCAACATCATCAGCAATAGGGTGGGATAGAAAGAAATCCCATAATTTTCTCATGTTATTGTCAGCTCTCTCCCTATCACCACTAGTAAATCTAGGGAGAAATTTTTTGTATTCAAGGGGTACTTGTTGAGGGTATCCCAAGATCTTACTCATGTCTAAAGGCTTGTAGTTTCCCGGATCCCATTGAGAAGTTATAATTGGCTTTGTCCTTAGTGGAGTCGTTGGATAATTCTCTTGAAATTATCAAAGAAATAAAGGAATCACCCTTAGTGGAGTCACCAGGTAAGCTTTGTAAGATAAGGAATCTTGAGGAAAGGCTTACCAAAAGGTGTCGTCTTTTAGGAGAATTGAATCAGTGTTCCCCAACAACAACGCCAAAGTGTTATCGCACAATATGTAGTTGGAGTAAAGGATGGATGGAAAAGTGGCAAACTGGCGTAACTGAGACTATCCTACCACTGTCACCTCAATAGTATAGCTATTTTTGTTTAGGGTGGTAGGGCCAGGGGAGACGTCCCTGGTGACCTGGGGTTTTCAGAAGGAAAAGGCATAAAAGGCTTAGTAAATTTATCCCCCTCACAAGTCACCACTGATCATAAAGTCCGGCTTAATATCCAATACAGATAAAGTAACCCGAAGTATGCATGCCTGAGACAAGCAATAAGAAAAACTATACATGCGCAAGGTTACTTGCTTGGTTAGTACTTCATGTAATTAAAGACTTTATGATATAAATCAATTGACCAATAATATAAGTGAAGCAAATCAATGTTTTATGCTAGAAATGATCACAATATATCACTTCACCATAAATGCTAAAGAAGCTTCACAATGTGCAATGGCAATTTATCATCAATGTAACAATACTAGAAGCAACGCTTTAGCCAATCATTCAATTGCTTTAAAGACACAATAAACGCTGCATGGATATGTTTATAGCACACGTAGATGACGACAATAATAGGTTTAGTAAATATTAGTCTAAGCTAGGGTTAGAAGGATTAGTAGTTGTTCAAAGTATTGGATGTGTGTATGATCAAGATACTCAACATAGAAGGTCTAGATTAGTGCACTATCAAGGTAAATGTAGTCAAAATCACTGCAAAATTTGAAGGGTCGAAATGATAGTGATAGGGCTAGAGACAAGAGGGATATGATGGTTAAAGTGGTTCTAAGGCAAGGCTTCAACCTATCAACCCTAGGGGAGACAACTCACTAAGGTGTAGAAACCTTAGGCCTTAGTGTGTCTCCTCCTTCTTTAACTCAAAGGGTAAAGATTATAGCTAGGCTAGAAGAGTAGAGGTAGAGTGTTGCTATGGCAAGGCTCTATCTATATTTAGCAAATAAAAAATGGCTCTTAGCATAACTTAGTAGGGACATGAAACAAGGACACCAACATTTGCTTGTCCCCTAGGGTTTGATTCAACGAATTTCATTAAAATGCAAGAAAACGATACCATAACCATTCAAAATAAAGAAGAATTATAGAAATTCTCTTACATTCATCAACCATTCATTAAGAAAAACCCTAGTTGTAAACCTTCCACCAAGAAAATGCTGAAAATAGCCAAGAAAGAGCCTCCCTCAACAAGTGCGCATCAAAAATTTAGCTAACAACCCTAAAGGAGGGCGTAAATTCTAGACATCACCGAGAGTGAGTGAAAGATGATGAATAAAGGAGAGTTTTATCTCTCTTACTTATACAGTATGAATGACCTTTATTAAAATTTAGGTCACCAAAAGGCTGACAAGGCCAAAATACCAAATAATATTGTTTTACATTAAATGTCATAAATTAAACCCTAATCAAGAAAAAGTAAAGACGTCATTCCCTTTCTAGGGATACGTTAGCCCTTTTTAGGGCAGCATTGGCCTCCAGGAGAAAAACGTTAGCTCTTCTTGGGCCTCTCCAAAACATCCATAATGTTGGATGACATCGTGGGCATCCTAGGTGACATCATGGGCCTTCCAAGGCCAACGTTCCAATGGAGAGGGCACAACCCCCTTAGGTAAGGCTCTGCCAGGGTGCCTTTGTGGAACATCCTCTTCTTCTCTAGTGCAAACCCCTCTTTTCTGTCTTTTCCCCTTGCTGGGGTCTGAGCATCCATCTGGTGGGATCTTTAGCCCCATGGAGGTCTGAACTAATCATCTCCCCATGTGTACTTGTCTAATATGGTACCTGTCTGTCGGGTATGATCCTGCACATCAACAGATATGCCCTCCATGGGCTCACAATTCACAGGAATCATAGCAATGTCAATCACATCCAATAATCAATTTTATCAAACATGTGCATAAAACCCATTTTACCCAATCAAGTGCTCAAAGACATTATACAAACGGGAAGCGACAGGGCGTCTTATTGGGCCAGTGTCCACTGGAAATGGGATGTTTCCGGAAGATATCAAATCCAAGTCATGTTAATGGATTAGGTGGATAAGTGATGTCCTGACAAGGGGTGTAGTGATAGCAGGGAAATGAAAGGCTTACTTGTGGGTGCCTTTGTAGAAGGTGAGTTGCATCTGTCCTAGATGCAAATGTTTCCAATCCATCCATGCCTTTTATTCTTATTTCTTTATTGATTTTTATTTCAATAAGCTAATCAGGGGACACTGCCCTAGCATGGTGATCAGTGGTGGAAATGTTACCCACAAGCACTTTCATGGAAATGAGAAGGTTGGCTCGTGATGAGACCCCCTTTCTCTTGGCTATGCCACCAAGAGCCACTACCTTGGCATGGTAACCAAGTGTTGGTAGTTTCATACCACTAGATTCCCATGGACCTAATAGGCGAGCTCTCAATGAGACCCCCTATCCTCTGACTAGGTCAGGTTTTATTATTTTTATGGGTCTCCCCTTGTTTCTTACTGAGAATATTTTTACTTCTTTCTTGGGGATCCCTGGGCAAAGTATCTCGAGGTTTTATTTTTAGGCTTTTATCTTTTTCCAGTTGCTTTTACCTTTTGGTCCTCTAGCCCCTTCTTCCCGCAAGGCAAGGTGCAACCCTTAAATGATTGCCCAACGCAATTCCCAGACCAATGTAATGGGATGGATGAGCGGGAAGTAAGATGAAAAGTGGTAAGTATGACGGGAGCAGACGATGACTCTTTAGAAACCCCCAAGTTGCAACTCAAAACCTGTGGGCACAAGCTTACTAGGGCATCCTTTCATCCCCCCTAGACATGGTCAATTGGACAAGTATAATATCCAAGCACTAGTTAGAAAGAAAAAGAACGAAATAGGCATATTCAAAGGGTTTGAGGATTGGAGTGACACATACCATGATACCCAGACTCATTACCTCAGGGAGAAAGATCCATCTCTGCTATAGGACCAAGGTGATGGATGTTGTTGCTGCTAACAAAGTGGAGGCACGAAAAGGAAGAAAAGATGGGCCCTCCAGGGCTATACTCAAGTCGATCTGGCTCTTGGTACTCCATGTCTAGGACCTGTGGGCCTCGAGACATAATCTCCTTAGTTATACCTAAAAGTGGGGATAACAGACCTAATAGGTTGGCTCATGATGAGACCCCCCATCCTCCAACTAGGTCTTGTTTTATTATTTATTTACGGGTCCCTCTGTTTCTTGCTGAGAAGATTTTTACTTCTTTCTCGGGGATCCCTAGGTGAAGCATCTCAAGGTTTCATTCTTTGGCTTCTATCTTTTTCCATCTACTTTTACCTTCTGGACCTTTAGCCCCGTCTTCCCACAAGGTAAGTTACAACCCTTAAATATTTGGCCAAACCAATGCCCAGACCAATGTAATGGGATGGATGACCGCGAGAAAGATGGAAAGTGGTAAGTATGGTGGGAGTGGACGATGGCTTCTCATGAATCCCCCCAGTGGCAACTCAAAATCTATTTCCATAAACTTATTAGGGCATTTTGTCACTCCCCCCAAATATGGTCAAGTGGATAGTTATAAGATCCAAGCACCCATTAAAAACAAAAAGAATTAAATGCACATATTCAAAGGTTTTGAGGATCAGAGTGACACATACCATGATACCCAGACTCATTACCTCATGTAGAAATATCCACTTCTGCTATAGGACCAGGCCGAGCTGATGGATGTTGTTGTTGCTGACAAAGTGTAGGCAATGAAGAATGAAAAGATGGGCCCTCCTAGGCCATGCTCAAGTCAATTTGACTCTCGATACTCCATGTCTAGAACATGTGGGCCTTGAGACATAATCTCCTTAGTTATCCCTAAACTGGGGGATAACAGACATAACACAGAGATAAAATTAGTTAAGTGATTTAACACATCTGGAAGCTAAAAAGGTATATTTACCACGGTTATGATCTGTCGTGATAAGTATTTTCAAATTTGTTATATGCTTGAGAAGTGTGCTCTAAGGGATGAACATTGTTGCATTGAAGTACACTTGTTTGGTATTTATTTTCTTGGGTGGCGTTGTGAATTGGATTAAGGAGAAGTGAAGTATTCACTTCTATAAATTTATATTACAGATTCGACCGTAAGGTTGAAAGTTCACATGGAATTGATTTGAGAAACCTTTCGGTTGAGGTGAAATTTGGAATTTGCAATAATTGTGTGATTCTCAAAATTTCTACAATAGGGTGTGCAAGGAAAACCCAAACCTGATTTGCAGTTTTTATATTTGTGTGATGGACAAGGTGAGGTTCCATGTACAGAGTGTTCAATCCAAGAGCCTAATCCTTCTTCAGACATATGAGATCATAACTGTCATCAATCACAGCTGAAAATGGCTTCTCCAAATACATCCAAAAACCTTTAATGTGAAGTAGAGTTGTCATTTGAGAAACCAATGCATGATTGTTAACCCCATTGGGGTGGGGAAACAACCATTTTCCATCCATTGATGCCACATTACTAGTGTATATCTATAACAACTTGTGGCTGAATTAAGGGGAAAAAAGAGTGTATTGATCTTGAGGAGCAGCCAAAATTCTAACAACTTACTTAAATTCACCGCATGCTCTCATCATTTGGTTCCCAGATGTCATTATCGTTCAAGAGGTTAATCTAATGGATGGAATTGTTGAACCTAAGGTTTTCTTCAATCTAGTAGGAAGCCTCTTGTGCTTCTTCCAGGCTTGCAGGTAATAGATCCTTGAGGGTGAACTGCAAAGTTCCTTCTAAGGAGTTTTGGTAATGTTGGAGAATAATTCTTTTTGTGTAAAAGTTGGGTTGAAGTTTGATTATAAGGATATTGAACCTATCATTGAAATCCCTAATGTTTTCATTGGTTCTTTTGCAAACTTCGAGGTATTGAGAGTAAAATAAAGTCATACTTTCCTTTTTACACCCTTTGTTCCTGAAAGCTCATTCTAAATCTTCAAGAGTTTTGATGCTCCCATTAGGGAGTCCATTAATCCAGACCCTGACACTCCCAGTGAGTGAGCTTGCAAAGAGCCTCATGAAGGTGTCAGGGTGTTCTTCTCATGATTGGTGGAATTCATATCCCTCATAAAACTTGGTCCAATGTGAGTTTTCATAAGACCTTACTTCTCCCGAGAATCTAGGTAACCAGGAATGAGCCTTTTGGGGGAGATCATGTAATACTCCTTGGGTGTTAGCTAGGTCCAAAGGGACAAACAGTTCTTTGTGATACCACTTAAAAGGGTCCACAAGGCCAATAGGAGCCACGATAGAAGAAAGTGTGTACTAACATCCTCTACGGGTCGTCATTTGTGAAGTCACCGGATAGTTTACTTAAAACTATCAAAGGGATGAGGGGATAACCCTCAGTGGAGTCACCGGGTAAGATTTGAAAAGTAAAGGCTTTTGAGGAAAGGCTTACCAAAAATTGTCCCCTTTGAGGAGGATTGACTCAGTGTTCCCCGACAGCGGTGCCAAAATGTTATCACGCAATTTGTAGTTGTCCTAAAGGGAAAGGCTAAGGGAAGGAAAATTGGCATAATAGGAGGTTAGGGATGAGAGCCCAGGGGAGACGTCCCCGGTGAATTTGGGGTTTGAGAAGGCAAAGGTTAAAGTGTCAATAAAATATATCCCCTCTCACAATTCACATTGATCAGAAAGTCCAAAAGTTTTAATCAATGAAGCAATGATATGCTTAGATGTACCTACCCAGAACAAAGCAACAAGAAAACAATATCCTTTGCAAGTACAATTTTGATGTTAGTGCTTTATAAACCTTGGACTTGTCAATAAAAGCAATAAGTTGATGCAATATGAATATTTTTTTTTTTATAACAACAATGTATACAAGATAATAGCTTCACAATAAATGCCTTGAAAGAGCTTCACAATGACCAAAAATAATAACCCAATAATAGCAATGTACTAACAATTGTCAGAACCTAATTAGGCAATGTAAAATTAACTTTTGCAATTGCTTTAAGTGCTTTTACTACTGTAATAAATGGTTGTAGCTTACTTTTGTAATAGTAGCAAGAAGGTTAGTGAATTAGTCTTTTTATCCCCGATATCTAGGGATAACTAGGAGCTCATGTCTCGAGGCCCACATGGTCCTAGACATGGAGTACCGAGAGCGGGATTGACTTGAGCTTGGCCCTAGAGGGTCCATCTCTCTTTTTCTTCGTCAGATTTGTCCTGTCAGCAGTAGCAGTTTCCATCACCACCAGCCTGGGCTTGCATCAGAGAGGACTCTTGCTCCATGAGGTAATTGGTCCGAGGAATCATGGTATGTGTCATATTTGATTGTTATAACCTTCTTATATATGCATTAGGTTCCTTTCATTTCTGAAGACTGCTTGGATCTTACACTAATCCACTTGACCATTTTTGGGGTGATTGATTGGGTAACTTAGTAAGCTGATATTCATGGGTTTTGGTTAGCCACCAAGGGGGATTTGCAGAGCCATCGTCCGCTCCCACCATCTTATCATATTTTCATATTATACCCCGCTCATCCATCCCATTCCCCTAGTCTGGCCATTAGGATGACCTTTAAGGGTTACATCTTGTCTTGTGGGAAGAAGGGGCTAAAGGCCCAGGGGGTAAAAGCAGCTGGTAAAAGATAAAATCCATAGGAAATAAAACCTAGAGATGCTTCGCCCAGGGGATCCTCGAGAAGGCAATAAAAAGCCTCTCGATAAGAAACTAAAGGGACCCTAAGAAAAACAATAATAAAAACAAGACCTAACCAAGAGGATGGGAGATCTCATCACGAGCCGGCCCATTATGTTCATAGGTATTTAGCAGTATGACAATGCCACCATCTGGTCACCAAGCCAGGGCAGTGACCTTTGGTTGCATGGCCAAAGGAAAGGGGGTCTCATCACGAGCCAGCCTTATCATTTCTGCGAAGATACCAGTGGGTAACGCTGTCAGCTCTGGCCACCAAGCCAAGGCAGTGTCCTCCTCATCAGACCTTGAAGTAATAAAGGAAAAATGAGGCAATAAAGGGCTTGGAAAAAATGCATCCATGACGGGTACAGCTCGCCTCCTACAAAAGCACCCGCAGACAACACCTGCCCTTGGTCTTACTATGACTGGACATCCCTAAAAACCATATCACCGCATAAAACATGGCTTGAATGATCTTTTGAGGAAACTTTCAATCTCTTGTGGGTATTAGCCCAATAGGTTGTTCTGTTGGTTTCCTTGACTTTGTATAGTAGATCTGTGTAATATCTTTGAGCTCTTAGATGATATGTTAGGGATTTCATGCATATATTTAAGAACTTTAATAATGAAATATGATTTACATTGCTATGATCTCTAGGACTGATGAGCCCATGGAGGGCATAGTCTTTGATGTGCAGGACCATACCCTGTGGACAGGTACCAGAGGACCGGTACACATGGGGAGATGATTAGCTCGGACCTCCATGGGGCTGAAGAGCCCATCAGATGGTTGTTGGGATGGCAGAGGCAGGATAACGTCATGATGAGCCCTTGCATGAAGAATATAGAAGTACGCCCTCACCAGGACACTGTGGCAGAGATTTGACCTATGGGGATCAGCCCCTGCAAATGGGATGATGGACTTGATGGATAGGACGCCACCCAGGATAGGCTGGACATTTTCTGGAGCAGATGGCAGTGTGCTGAGCTTGTTTGGCACATGTGGCAGGTTGCAGGAGCCCCAAGAGGGCCAACGTTTTGCTTTCTGGATGTTGGTGATTCCCAAAAAGGGCCAACGTCTCCCTCAGAGGGGCCTGACGTCTCCCTTTTCAGCTCTATTTTGACATTTTTAGCATTTAATGTGACAAATAATGAAGTATTGTTAAGTCAGCCTTGTCGGCTTTTTTTAATGACCTATTTTGTAAATTAAGGTCATTTGGATGATATATATTGAGGACGTTGAGCCTCATTTTGAGAACACAACTTGCTCTCTTGTGAGAGATACTTCTTAGCTCTTGTCTTGGTTATTTTTGGCTCTTGGAGTGAGGCGCTACTATTGGAAGGATTATCTTTGGCATATACATGGTGTTTTTATCATTGGAAGGTGTTACAACTAGGGTTTGATTTGGGTCTTCATTGATTTGTAAGTATATTTTGCATGCAAAACTTCTTTATTGAATGGTTGTAGGTAGAATATCTTACTTTTATGGTTACATTGTTAATATTTTGCTTAATCATTGAAACCCTAGGGAGCAAGCACACAAGTAGGTCATTGTTTCATGTCCCCATGATAAAGACTTGTTTAGCCATTTGATTAAGAAGTACCTAGCCTAGCCATTGCTACACTAGTTCATCTTTTTCTTGAGTTAGCTTGAAACATAGATTGAAGAAAGAAGACGTCCTAGGCCTAATTAATTTTACACCTAGGGTTTGATTCTTAGGGTTTGAAAAGCCTTGTCCCCAAGAAACACTTTCCAGCCATAGATTTATGTTTTATAGCTAGCCGTTTTTTCCAAAGAGTCTTAAGGAAAGAGGGAGGAGCATGAGGCCTAGCTTTAACAACACCGGAATGAGCCTCCTCCCCTTAGGGTTTTGATTTGGTGGCCCTGCCATTGCAGCACCATCAAACTTAACTCTCCCTTCCTTAAGTTTAAGTCTTTCCAAGCCTTTAGTCTCTCTCCTTTTGACTCCATTGACCCAAGGCACTAGTCTAAACCTAAAACGTTGAGATCTTTGTGTTTAAAACAACCTTTTTCAAGCTCTTAAGTTGAAACCCTACTAACCCTAGTGACTTTACTAAACCTAATTGTTGATGACGTCTTACCCTTTTTGAACTTTTGTTTGGTCTAAAACTTGCGGCTAGGTCATCGATTGATAGCCATAAAGTAATTGAGCAATTTCATTGGCCCAATTAGCAAAACGTTCACCTTTATTGTCTAGCTAGCCTAACCTAGATTAGGGCTAACGTCACACCCGTTTTGATCTCTTAATTGGTATAAAACGTTGTGACTTTTCCATCTAGCATTTGGCATTGATGTGTAGATTGCTTTCACTGACTTAATTTGCAAAAACGTCCACCTCTTTGCCTCTTAAAACTAACCTAGAACTAAGGCTGACGTCACCCTTGGTAGTATAGTGACGCAGCAGCAACAATATATATATATATATATATATATATATGAGCACATTTATTGCATTGTGATAATACAAGGATTTGATTTTACACATTGAATGCAAATATCTCTCTTTTATTTATTAAGGAAGTATTATAAGCCTTTTGTCTTTATTTGCAATCATTGACTTCATCAATAATTACATTTATCATTGCTCATATATATTTAAAGATAGTCATTAAATTGTGAAGTACTAACCACTGTAGCACGTTTTAGCTTTGTCTCGCTAACAGGTGCCTTTATCAGTGGAATTACCTTCTCTTTGACTATCTTCTTGGCAGTAATCTGTGAAAGGAAACCATCATCTTGATCCTTTAGACCATTAGACCTTTCAGAACCCCAGATTACTAGGGACGTCTCCCTTGGGATTAGCGACCCTGAATAGAAAGAGCTCCCCATCGAGGTGATAGTGGGTGGGGAAGCTCCTGTTATGCCAGTTTGAGTCTTACTTCCAAGCTGCTAAGCCTATCCTACAAACTGTGCGATAACAAGTCTAATATAGGGTTAGGAAAGGTTAGCAGGTTGCTTGAGGTAAAAAATTTAAGGGTTGGTTTCATCAATCAATCAAATTCAAGGTCTAAATCAATTCCTTTTAGGGATAATAAAGTCACTTTGCAGCATAAAACTTGAAGGAAACAAATGATAATGTAAGAGCTAAGGACACAGAAGGGTGATGATTGAGGTGTTCGTAACCCAAGGCCTCAATCAACAAGCCTTGGAAGGAAAATGACTACTAGGAAGTAGGTAACCCTAGGCCCTAGTGGTTTTCCTTCTTCTATAGCTAAAGCCTGAAACAATTAGCAAATGATACTAGAGTGATGCAATGGTAGGGCTCTAGTACAATGCTTCAAAGGTAGGGTTTCTAGCACAATCTAGTAGGTGAAAAATTGTTAAAACTAGGACATGTTGAGTGCTCAACACACCCTAAAAGTTCTGTGACCACTTCCTTTTGGGTACCACCTTGTCTTCTACCTTCGATTGTTTTCACCGTGGTTTGAGTCAAATAACCTTCTTATCTGATATGTTTCATATCCAAGATTCTCTTGAGCATATTAAGAACCATCTTGAGAAACACCACAACTGATCAAGGATCCAACGACCTAGATTTCTCCTGACTTACTTGAGAAGTTCGGTATCAGTGAAGTATTAAGGTAGCGAAAATTGTATGGGAAGTCAAAGCAGTCGAGTGCTGACATTCTTCAGTGTCGACCGATAAGAGTATCTCTTTTATGCATATAGTCTTCGAAAAGATTTCGCTGAACGTCGGTCCTTTCGGCTTCGGTAGAGAAGTGTAATCATAAGCGTCGCACAAAAGAGGAGTTCCACCGTTGACCACCAACGCCCGAAACATCACCGGTATCGGGAGTTTTATCAAGAAAATAGCAACGTTGATAAACAATCTAAAATAGTAGTCGATCCCTGATCTTTATGAAGCTAAGACGTGATGTGACGTTTAACCCCTAGCTGTGTCAAGTACTCTGCATTCAAAGCTTTAGTTAATTCGTAGATCACACATTAGTTAATAGCTCATGCACGAATCAAAAGGGAACCGTTAAACTCACTGATACAATGCATCTCCATCCACGCCTCCATCGTCAACCAGTTAAGTCTCAGTGGCAGAAATCCGATGGCATTATATTTTGAAATCTGCATTTATCACCCGTATTAACTAATTGATATGACTGGTAGTATCTCCCAGTTATATTCTTTCGAGTCCTTTTTGTGTGATCCCACTCTATGCAGCAAGGAATTTAGAACCAACAGGAGAACAAATCCACCAGTCCAAAGGAAGCATCTGAAGTCTAGTGAGTATTAAACATTTTTCTTAGTAAGCATTACAGGGATGGGTTCGCTTATGGCTTTACGTTTTATTTGTATATGTCCTCACCCGATGCTGCTCTGTATATGTGTTTAAAGGGTGTTTTGACTATAGGTACAATGCCTCCAAAGAATCCATCCACCAGGAAATCACCATGGGCACCAAAGCTGAAAGAATTGGAAATAGGAGAAGGCTCCTCCCCAGTGGTTGCAAGACAATTAGAGTTCGCTCCTAATATGGTGCCCGTCATCAAGGCGATCACCAAGGATCCCTTTGTCCAGCCCCTAGCTTTCGTGGATACAGAGGCAAGCATTGGAGCAAAGATGACTTTGCCTCACTGGGAAGAAGTTTTCAAGAAGATCAGGAAAGAATATCCCCTCGAATATACTCTGCACAGCGATCCTGATACAAGGAAGTTTGATGATGAGGTCCTCCCAAACATTCGCAGGGCTTATCTGCACATGGTGGCAAGCCGGTATCCAGTTTTCCCTTGTGTCGAGCTCTTAAAGTGGTTCATTGATCACACCGATGCACAAAAATGTTCAATTAGTGATGACAGTGGTGAATGTGTCGGGATTTTCCTGCCATCATTAGTTCATAAATACTACAAACTCAATGAGTCTAGAGAAAAATTGAGCACTGATCTCATGGTCAATTTCTATGCCTCTCACGACACTAGAAAAATCTTGGCATCCTGGTGGAGGAAAGACAAGAAATTCATGAACCAAACTTCTGGCTGGTACCTGACGATCAATCTTAGGGAACCATACGCCTATCTCATGACCCTTCTCTGCAGATTACATGGGGAGAAAGACTGCTCTCGGTTTTTAGAAGCTTGGATGCCTTTGGCTTTTACAGTTGTTGTTTTGGGTACCGGTTTCAATTGGAGTGCTATCATCTCCAAACAGTTGAGCACATGCATAAAACAAGATCAGGCACCAAAGGAAGGAGATACTCCTGCCTTCTACATGGCTTCGTATCTACTAGATGTCATCTGCGCCAGAAACGCTTTTGTTGTGATGAACTTGAATTGGCACCCTTCGGAGCTCGCAGTCCATGTATACTACATCATCTTGTGGGAAAACAGGTACAAGAAATCCTATGCTATTATCTGTGATCATTTTATTGCACCCATTTACTTCTTACTCTTTAAGAGAGAATGCCCTAGGTTATCAGACAAAGCAAAGAAGGTCATAGTCAAAATTGGTCACTGGTATTTAGACGAACGAGAAACCTACATCAGGGTTTTCGATGCCACAGGGGTGCCACATTTATTACTCCTTCATGTTCCCGATCGGCTAGTGTTAGGAGAAATATGCTATCAAGCCACCATACAAGGATACAATGCAACTTTAGTGAAATAAAAGAAGCGGGCTTTCATACCATATGGATTCCATATCATCTTCTGCATGGTCAAAGACACCGCGCATGCTAAACAACTTGAGCTAGGTCAATTGGAATTTCGGTTCCAAACTGGTCGATTTTGCAAACACGATCCCAAGGGATTGGTCCTACAACACGCGTCACAGGTATCATCCTGTTGGCCTTATGACCACAATCAGTTTGAGGATGAAATCTTCACCGAGAACGCTCAAGACTGGGATATGGTGGCAACCAGGAAGGTCGATCCTAGAGGAACCAAGTTTAGAGCTTTGATCTATGAAGAGCAGGCCATGCTATTGGAGAAAGCAATTCAAGGAGTTGGTCGACATCCTGAAATAGTAGTAGCATATGAATCAGAGGACGAAACAAATAACTCCCAAGAGGACATTTTGGTCACAGAGACTCATCAGGGATCCCTGGTACAAATCAGAGTTTTCCTTGAAGATCAAACAGCTCAAGAAAGTGGTGCACTTTTATACCAACAGTCTCAGCTACTAATGAAACAGATGCAAGATAACCCGCATCCTGCCGTAATTCCCAGAATTTTAGTTACCATCCAGAGAGTTTCGACAGAACCTATCAATCCTGGTCTCACAGCTGTCGATGGCACCAATGGGTCGGGTAATCCCGAGTCTACAATATCGCCAATTGATCTCTCAGGAGAACGAATAGCTCAACTAGAGACGGGTCAGGTGTCGATAGAAACACAAGCACCCAACCCCTTGAGCATGCTAATACATATATACAATGACGACGAGAGCACAGAGCCTTCTCGTGGCACCCCGGTGCGCATCCAAGAAGAAGAAGGTCCCGAAAAGACCTTTTCCCCAAGTCCCAAAAAGGTCTCTTCTGTTGGGCCTGGGGTTCAGGACCAGAGAATCCCACAAAAGGAAGCTGAAGCCGAAGGTAATCTCCACACAGGAAAGTCTGATGAATCGGAAATAGATGTAGGCCCAAGTGATGAGCCTCCGCAAAAGGAAATCGACAGTTCCATGCTCTATGAGCAAGTAAGTGACAAGTCCATACAAGACACCTCTATCCTGCCCAATATTCAGATCCCCGGTGAGCAACAAGTAGAAGTTGGATCTACAAGGCAGAATGAAGAAGTTCGAGAGCCCATTCTTGAACAAATTTACATTGTGGGAAGCTTGGGAAACAATCTCACATGGGGTGATCATCAGATATCTGACCCGGTAGATGAGATCGCAGACCTCTATGCGATCTCCTATGATCGAAAGAGAAAGGATATCATTCAGAAGACTAGAAAGAAGAGAAGAATCACCTTAGATCAGTCCATCATAGTCGTCACAGAGGAGAAGTCGATACAGTAGATGCCCGTGCGTCTGAGATGATTGGTGTGGGAGAAGCCCTCTCAGAGGCCGCCCAGGATAGATCCAGGAGAGATGAAAAGCATCTTGCTGCTGCCCATAAGGAGCTTGAACACTTGCACCATCTTGTCGATTACTATAAGGGTGCTACATAGACAACTGTGTATTTAAAAGATGAGTTCGGTAAAGTTTACGAGAGTTCAAGAAGGAAAGACAACTGTTAATCTCGAATGTAGCCGAATTCCAAGAATACACTCTCATGGCACTTGCGACATGTAAGGAAATGGAGCGATGGTATGAGAAGGCGCAATAGGCAGTGGAGAGGCTCGAGTTTATTGAGGCAGTCCAGAAAGGCCGAGAAAAGGAAGACCATGACATTCAGCTAGTAAGTAAAAGAAGTCTCAATCACATGAAGTGATCGGCCGAATACTGGGCCAAAATGTCTCGAATGCCACATGAAGAAATCCAAGAACAATGGGCCAGATGTCAAAATCACTGGGATAAAATCAACAATATAATGAAATACATCGGACTCCTTGAGTATGGTACCCCCGATATGTTTATCGACCTAAACGAAATAATCAAGTTGTGCAAGCCTCCAGTATGAGTTTGCCCCTGGCTGGGGTCTCAGCATCCATCTGGTGGGATTTTATCCCTATGGAGGTCTGAACTAATCATCTCACTATGGTACCTGTTCGTCAGGCATGGTCTTACGACATCAACAAGTACGCCCTCCATGGGCTCATAAGTCACAGGGATCATAGCAATGCCAATCACATATAATAATGAAGTTATATAAACATGTGCATAAAACCCCCCTTTCCTAGACAGGTGTTCAAAGACGTTATGTTATTCTACAAACCAGGTTTGGAGAGGGTTTCAGGAGGTCATATTAGGCCAATTCTCATTGGATGTGGGGTGTTTCCAGGTGAATACCAATCCAAGTCATGTAAGTGGATGAGGTGGTATGGGGATGTTTGAGAAATGGGTGCAGTGATGATAGGGAAATGTATGGCTTACCTGTGGGTGACTCTGAAGAGGGTGAGTTGCACCTTGTCATGGATGCAAATGTTTCCAAGCACAAGCCCATTCAATGCCTTTTACCTTTTTATCTTATTTCTTTTTCCTTCAAGAGAATAGTTGGGGGACATTTCCCTGGCGTGGTGACAGTGTTACCCATAAGAATTTTATGGAGATGAGAAGTTTGGTTCGTGATGAGACCCACTTTCTCTTGGCTATGCCACCAAGAGCCACTACTTTGGCGTGGTAACCAGTTGAATGGTAGTGTCATACCACTACATTCCCATGGACCTAATAGGTTGGCTCGTGATGAGACCCCCTATCCTCCAGTTAGGTCTTGATTTTATTATTTTATGGGTCCCTACATTTCTTGCTGAGAAGCCTTTTATTGCTTTCTCGAGGATCCATGGGCAAAGCATATGAAGGTTTTGTTCTTTTGGATTTTAACTTTTTCCAGCTACTTTTACCCTCTGGGCCTTTAGCCCCTTCTTCCCACAAGGCAAGGTACAACCCTTTGCTAGCTTGTCAAACCCAATGCCCAAAGCAATGTAGGGGATGAATGAGAGGGAAAATGATGAAAAGTGATAAGTATGGTGGGAATGGATGATGACCTTTCATGAACCCACCCAGTGGCAACTCAAATCCTAAGGGAACCAACTTGCTAGGGAATCTTATCATTCCCCTCTAGGTGTGGACAAGTGGAAAGGAATAAATTCCAAGCACACGTCATGAAGCAAAAAGAATTAAATGCACATATTCAAATGTTTTGAGAATCAGAGTGACACATACCATGATACCCAGACTCATTACCTCATGGAGAAAGACCCACTGTTGTTGAAGGACCAAGACGATGAGATGGATGTTGTTGTTGTTGATAGGATGGAGGCACTGAAGAAGAAAGATGGGCCCTCCAGGGCCAGCCGCAAGTCAATATGGCTCTCGATACTCCATGTTTAGGACCTGTGGGCCTTGAGACACAATCTCCTTAGTTATCTCTAGGCTAGGGGATAACGGGACTCTAACTGCAATAGGGAAATGTTTGTACCATTGTTCCATGTATTTTATGTCTAATTTCACTTTGACTTAAGAGATTTAAGTCAAAAGTGAAATTTGTTCTTCTCATAAAGTGACTATTAATTCACTTTGTGGGTGAATTATGAGACATAAAGTGAACTTAAGGAACTTAAACCAAAGTGGGTTTTGAGTTGAGATAATTTTGGAGTGATCTCAACCATTGATTAGGGATGGCCTGGGATGATCCTAGCCATCCACATTTAGGTTTCCTTATCGATTTCTCAAGAAGGGCGCAAGGGGAAAATAGAGGCTCATTCACTTGTATGTTCACCAAGAGAGTTGGGAGAATGGAAAGATGATGAGAATGGAAGCATTGAGAGAGGGAAGCTTGGGCACCTCCTTCCATGGAGAGCTCATGGAGGCTTAGGCCCTTATTATTTGTTGGTGTTGGTTATTGCAAGGAGGAGGGCGCACACCCATCTGGAAATAGGAGTTCTTGTGCTATCTCGGATTTGTCTGGTTCATGGTGGAGGAGACACACAACTGCTTGTTTGTGTGTAAGGGATTCTTCATTGGGCCAAGGAGGAAGGAGGGCACATCACTTCAGTGGATAGAGCAACAAGGGAAGAGGGTGCACTAAGCTTGGGCACATTTCTCTTCTTGTAACTTCAAAGCATCTTGAGAGGAGTTTTTATTGTATCAGGTTCAACAATATTATCTTAATTGTTTTATTCACTACTTGAGATTATCATTGTATATATTTTCATTCCAAACTGGTTTTGCCTAGGGGGGTTTTATGCAGTGTCATGTTGACCAAAAATACTTGTGTCCAATTTCATGCATGCTTAGATGTATAGATCAACATTTTAGAGTAGTAAATATCCAAGGAGTGTTATTTGTTTTGAGTATTATTGCATGTTCTAACCATTGGTATGAAAACACTTGCAAGGGAACCTCAAAGAACACTTAACCAATGAAATTTATGAGCAGAAATTTACTTGACTATTTTCTGTCTTAAAACAACAACGAAGGACGGTCTTGAAATGTAAACTTAGAGCCCAACATCAGGTCAAAGACAGACCTGTTGACTAGCCTCATAGTACCTCAGTTTTCTTCATTGAGGTCACCAGGGAAGCCTCCCATGTGTTGGACCTTTGTCAATCACTAAAACAAGAGAAGTATCTACTTAGGTGACAATGGTTGAAACTTCCAATTGTTACACAATATTAGGATCTTGTGGAGGGCTTTGCACAAGTACAAATCCTGTGATAACAGTGCCCATAAGTCTATTACACCCCAAGGGAGGATCTGACCATCTTCTTATATATAAATGGGGCAGAGTAGGCTTCAATATGATAGGCACAAATTGTGAGGACACTTATTGGGTTGGGAAACTCATATAACTTGAAATTATAAACTTCTTTAAGAACTCCAAGGCTGGTTGGCTAGTTGTAATTTATTTTTTGATATTATCTGAATAGACTTGGGATTGCTTCTACAATAAAATCTCATCTTGCTTGTTTGGATAATCTTTGTTTATAAATAATAGAAGTGATGATTTGCTTCTTCTAAAATTTTATCTGAAATATCTAAAATATACCTTTATCAAGCTGGCATTTCTTCTCATTAAATCTACTCTGTAAAATAATATTTGGCATTGTTATTTCCCCTTTTTAGTGTTAATATTATAGCAATATGATGCCATATTGATATGCTCTTAGATTACTGTCTCTTCTATGTGGATATTTTTCAAGAACCACAAATGTATTTAGGTGAAATTTTGTGTGAGAATCTGCAAACTCCGAGTCAGGAGTATTGAATATTTGAAATATTTGACCCTTTGATTAAATAAGATGGCAAGCAAATTATTAGAGAATATTGCTTGTGTTTTTGGTCAAATTAGGGGAGATTTTGGTTAAAGGACCTTGTTACATGAGAATGTCAGCCACTATATAGCTGAATTTACAAAAGTTTTTTTAAATCATTCTCTCATGTAGAATGATCATTGTTTAGATTAAATTGCAAGAAATCAGTGCATGGATTTAGAAGTTAAAAGGATTTGGATCAAATTATATTAGTCATGTTATTAAAATATCTAACACCTTTGTTCAAATTCATTCACAAGGGCTAAGACAAGTGTAACATAAAAGTGTTACCACTGTCACCTTAGCAATCACTTCCCTTGTTTTAGTGAAGGATAAAATCCAACACAAGGGAGGCTTCCCTAGTAACCTCAAGGAATCCTATAGCAATATGGGATCAAGTCTATGGCCTCTGATATTAGTTACTCAAATAGACCACCACTAGATCAAGGTTTTCAAGATAAGCAGAAGGTGGTTCAATGAAACAATTTCCAAATTTGTGTGTGTGAAGTATCTAAGACAATTTGTGATATCTAGCAAGTTAAAATAGGTCAAGAAGGTACTCCAAACACTATAAATGAAAGAAAAAACTATGGCTATTGCAAAACTTGTGTAAAAAAATAATAATCTTCATCAATGTATCTAGTTAAAGAACATCAACAATAAATCAGCCCTTTGAATGAATAAACATGCAACAAAACTAGGGAAAAAATTGCAAATCAAACTAGGGTTTTGTAAATAGTTACTTGTTGAAACATAAACGACACATAACAACCCTAAAATATGCAAGACGTCAAGCCCTAGAGGGCTGAAAATTCAATCAGCAATGCAATAAATGAGAAGAAGATATATCTTTGAGGAAGAAACGTCAATAAAACCCTATACAACTAGCCTAATTATGGCTGAAAATTTAAGTGTAATTGCTATAAATCCTAATATATCCCTAAAACAATAACATAAAAGATAGGTATAGATTGTAAGGATTGACTAAAATATTTAAGACTAGTGTCTATTATCTTTTAGGAAAAATGGATTCAAACTATGAACTTTCTTGAAAACAGGATGAAGCATGGATCTTGGATAAACCCTAAAGTAGTCCACTACAAACCTTAGGAGGCTATCCTATAGTATGAAAACTAGGGTAGTCCACTACAAACCCTAGAAAATCATCCTATGTCCTTTAACAATCTTTAAAGACAATATCAAGGGAAGTTTCTCCACTAGAAACATTCATAGGGTTTGCAAGATAAGATCTATTTAAGAAAAATGCAAGGAAAAGGCACTTTCACTGCTTTGATAAGCACATTCACACTTCATACATTCAATAAATAAATCCACAAAGACTTATAGAAAACACTTATTAGGTAAATCGATGCTTATCCATGAAACCGTAACCAGGAATCATCCATCAAACTTGAGAAAGCACCCATACATCATCTCTCCAAGAAGTTGCATAAGTTATTCATCTATAGTTAGAAGAGAAAGATAGAAGTAGATAATTAGTTGCAATCCTCCACAAGTATCAACGTGTTAAAATGAGGGAGCACTTCCTCTATTTATATGAGGAAACCAAGCACTTTACCCTCAATGAGCTAAAATCCTCCTAAATCCCCTAAAACATAATAGATCCATGATACAAGGTGGATAGGTCTAAGGTTGACCCCCACAAAAATGCCTCTAAAACAAAGATACAATGCTAAAACATGAAAATGTCCTACAAAAATGACACATGTGTGAGTGTAGGAGGCTCATAAAGGGTGATGTCATCTTCAAATGGGGTGCAAATTCTCCAAAGGTCATGTCTCCCCAAAAGGTGCAATGTATCATAAAAAAGTTGTGCCTCATTAAAAGGCCATGTATCCTCATAAAAAAGGTGCCAACTCATCATCACATGTGCTAGGTTGGCTCAAGCATGTGTCACATCATCCTCAAGTGAAACATCCTCCACCATCATCATGATGTCATCAAGGAAAAGGGTGTCATGACCCCTCCAAAGGGGTGTGCTATCATCATCAAATGCCATGTCATTAAGCCAAGCCTCAACTTCCTCAAGGAGGTGCAACATCATCAAGGGGATCCATGCTCTCTCCAAGTGACACGTCAAACTCATGTATGCAATGTTCTAGCTCCAAGGTGCAATATCCTCATCCAAGGTGTGATGGAGGGTGTCAAAAGGTGTGTTGTGTCATCATATCGTCCAACACTCATCATCAAGGCTCCAATGTCCTATAAATGATGTGTAATGTCCTCAATGAAGTGTGGGGAGAAACATCATCAACGTACTCCAAAGGAGCATGTACAAGTATGCATCATCATATGGTCTCAAAGAATCAAGTGAGACCAACCATCATGGATACAAGAGTCATTATAACATAAAAATTGAGACACATTTTATTGTAAAAGCCACCTAAGTAGATCACATTAGGTATCTTCTTCAAACTTAACACTAGCTTATGAATTTATGCAATTTTCAAAGTTTAGGTATGGGAGGATCATCATAGAACCCTATTAGGTGTGCCAGTACCCAAGTAGAGGAGTATTTCCCAAGAAACCCATCAAAGTGTATGTGTGAGTGAATGGTATGATCTGGTGTTTACTTCATGGTTATGGTGTCATTGATATGCAAGGCCATGTGTGATGTTCATCTCCACAAGTGCCTTTGAAGAGGGAGTGCTTAATGCAATGAGTTACCCTTTCCTCAACACTATTTCTTTCCACCCCTTATCTTGCCTTTTGATATTCATTAATTTGTTTTGCAAGCCCCTTTCTTTAGGTTTATGCATTTTACTGCATTAGGGATCAAGATATTCAATTAAGTCATTTCTTTAGATATGCAATCATTGCATCGGGACTTGGGGTGATGGCTTCAAGTTCATAAGAGGGGGTAGAACTCAAGCTTACTTGGATTTTGATTTATCATTCATATCTCTTTATTGTTCTTTTGCATTTTGAATTTATAACATGCTTTTTCTATTTTTTTATAGTTGCTTTAATCTCGAGAATTCAAGCCCCTTATTCTCATAGAAGAACGAAGTACAAACCTTTTTGGGATACATGTAACAACCAATTCCAAAATCTAGGACAACAAAAGGAACATAGATGAAAGTGTTAAGTATGTAAGGGCATGGGCACGTTACCCACATCAAGGCCTCCCAGTTGTACCCCTTTTCCCCAAGAGTGGAAAAACTTGACTAGAACACATATGATGGCCACCAAGGTGATACAAGGCAAAGAGCATAACTTCCAAGCATCATGATTCATTATTTGATTTCAACCCATGATCCTTACCTGAATGCCTAATACATTAAATGTAAACACTTCGTATGAAACAATGGATAATGTAACTCATGTGTATTGGACCACCATCATTGGATGAGTATGTTGATCAAGTGAATGAGATGAGCAATGATGAGTAAGAGGCCTCTGAGGGGTGGTTGTCTATGGAGAACGTTGGTCATCATCTCTGATACCACTGTCTACAATGTGGATCATGAAGAACAATCTCCTCTAGTTGCCCGTAGGTGAGAGGGGGTAACAAGTCATAACTGCAAGTCTCAATAGTCAGATAGCAATCTCCCTTGGAAGACAGGTTAAACTGGGTACTGGTACTGATTAATTTGTGTTTATAGTTGTTTAAATGGATGATATATATGTATCTTCTTGTTGGTTTGAAGTTTTTGTGTGTATTATTTAAAGTTGTTGATTTTTGTTATGTTCAATTTGGTAGGTGTTTTATCGTTCAGTGGAGTGGGGATTGGTGTTATATTGCTTATGATTGTATCCAAAAAAATGTCAAAATGATAAGTTAATTTGTTATTTAAAGTAGACAGTAGGATTGGTTCAAGAAATAAAAACACAGCTTGATGAAGGGTTGTTAAGGTATAATTTACGCATCAATAAGAATAACGGGGTCCAAATACAAATTTGAAGTTATATCTCAATTTATAATTCTTCCTTATTGCCATTGTCCATGAGTAGATTTTGTGTCCTAGTAGGGGAAACCTCACTATCATGGAGACTAAAAAGGAACTAAAGAAGAAACAAGGAACTTAATTCCAATAACAACTTAAAAGAGAGAGAAATATGACGTCCAGCTCAGTGTTGGCGAGATATGGTCTCAAAGACAATTCAACTGCAATTTAATTAATATATCAGAACCCAGATTGATACAAGGAACAAGTTACATAACTTCATAACACCTTTGATTTCAAAACACCACTTGTATGAACTATCCTCTTTTTTCTGATCGTGCTTGAATACCGTGGTTGTAATTGACTAGGTGAAAGGAAAAATAACAACAATACATGGACATATATGTTTCGAGTGAAAACTTCATATGTAAGTCAAAGACCGTTGATATCAAAAGTGAGATGCTTATACAACTACGGTGAAAATAGGAAGGTATAAAGCACCAAGAGTATTATGAAAAGTGAAACCATGTGATTAGTAGCTCAGTGGAGATCGAAACAAAAGTGAGATGTTTATACAACTACGGTGAAAATAGGAAGGTAGAAAACACTAAGAGTATTATGAAAAGTGAAACCATGTGATTAGTAGCTCAATGGAGATCGAAACTGAATAGTATACCAATACAATAAAAGAAAGTACTAAGCCAGTAGGAATTTCAGTGAGACATATGGAAATATGCCTCCACTCTTCAAGAAAGGAATATTTTTAAACATCAACTTGAGTGGGCAGTTCAGTTTTCTCTATCAATTTTAACTAGTGGTTATTATATTATGAATATTGAATAAAGGCAAAAGGGGAAAGTTTGACTTAATCAATCTTGAATTATTAATGTCAATACTTATCATCTCAAAAGGGGAAAGTTTTATTTTATCAATGTTGAATTATTAATGTAAATACTTATCATCTCAAAAGAAAAGATAAGATATATTTCATGGCTCAGCCTTGATAATAATTAGCTCATGAAGAGAAAAATATGTCATAAACAAGATTTGAACATGGGTGGGAAGGATAACATTTCTCCTCCATACCCACCCAATTTAAACCCAATTGACGACATTGTAATAGAGATATATCATAGTCACCAATTATTTGTATTAGTAAATATTGTAATCCTCTTTGACTTGGTTTGATATTCTACCAAGGAGGACCTTACCCAAATTGATGTGGTGGAGGGAGGACTTTACCTAGATGGGACACTTGCCCATTGAAGTTTTGCAAATAAGCCTTCATTATTACCCTTAGAGATTTCTCTATGTGGATGACTATAGAGTGTCACTATATGAGCTAGATAACAGTCTAAGTGATCTTTTGGAGAAATAACTAGTAGGATTTTAGGGCTTGAGGTGGAGTTTTAGTTGACCAAGATTAAGCTGCATGTTAAAGAAAGAGAACTTCAACTTTGGAAGGAACATGTTTGATGTCGTGCTAAGCTTTCATTTGGGTCCAAATCAAGTGTTGGATATCTTACTCATCATGCTCTTTTATGTTATTTGAAATATGTTAACTTCATATTATGCGATGGAATATTCATATTTACTTGTTTGTATATTTTTACATACTAACTGCCAAGAAGTTGCATTTTTTATGAGGCTTGGAGTTAATCTTGGTTGTAGCATATTTGCACTTGATCTGAGCCTTATTTAAGCGCATGTTTGGCTTATTGTATGTATAAATTGAGTTTGATTTTCAAGGGATAACGCTTCACCCTTTGAAAGGACAAATTATGTTGATGGCAAAAGTTATGTTAAGTTAATTAACAAGTCATAACATGATGGGAATTTCATTGTGGACATTTAGTCATTATATATAGGGCTGTCTAGATTTAATGGTAGACTCTTTGGAATAACTAATGCACAAGTTCCACTGCCTTAGTGTGTCAAAGATATAGTGCAAATATGATGTGTTCCTACTTTTTGAGATTCCACTGATAGAAATTGCATAAATTTTGTAATCCCTATTGTTGATGTTGGGTTGGATGCATATTGTGGTGAAAGTAATAGTACATCCAAACACAACATTGGTAGGGTACTTTTTAAGGATTCAAATATTATACCCAAGTATAGTAATCTAAGCGATTTTTTTGGATTAAAAAAACATACATATAGATATGTAGGTAGATATTTAATAAAAAACATACAATTTACTATTAAAACTTGTAAATTTTGGTGAATATTATCAATATAAGTGTATTTTATGTGAAACATAGGAGAATTTTAAAGTGAAAGTGGCCAATTGGCAAATGTATTTTTTTGAAAAAAGGTCAAAAATTAACCAATTGATGAAAATTCACCCCTAAAAAATACCTTGAGCATTTGAGTAGGATCTTAGTGATAAGCATGAGAAGGGATCTAAGGCAAGCACTTCCTACTAATATTTTGAACATGAATGGCATGGTACATAGAAGTAATGTTCTTTTGTTGAGTTTGGGTTGCCAACCATCTATTTTTTTTCACCTTATAAGCTCAAAAGTATGTATAAACACGAGTGAGCCTTGTTATCGCACGGTTTGTACTTGGAAGTAAAGGAAAGGTGAGAGAAGGGAAAACTGGCAAAACTGAGACTATCCTACCTCTGTCACTTGGGGTTTTGAGAAGGAAAAGGATTATGGATAAGTTAAATTCCCCCCCCTCACAAGCCACCACCGATCAGAAAGTCTGGCTAAACAACCAATAAAGAAAGTGATAATCGGAAGTACATATGATAACCAAACGTGTACCTTCCTGAGACAAAGCAAAAAGAAAAACTATACATGTGCAAGATCACTTGCTTGATTAGTACTTCATATAAGCAATGACTTTATGATATAAAGCAATTGATAAACAATATTGATGAAGCAAATCGGTGATGTACAATAGCAATGATTACAATATATTTACTTCACAAGCTTCACAATGAGCAATAACGATTTATCATCAATGTTAAACACTAACATTCATTAGAAGCAACGACTAGCCAATATTTCAACTTGCTCAAACAAGGGGTTAAATGTTGCAAAGTATAAGTATAACTCAAATGAATAACAACAACATTAGGGTTAGTGAGTTAATCTATTCTAGGGTTAGAAGATGTTAATGCTTGTTCGAGAGTATTTGGAAGTTGTGATCAAAAGCACTCAAGTACAAGGTCTTAGATCAATGCACTATTAAGGAAAATGGAGTCAAACTATTTGCAAGAGTTGAAGGATGAAATGATAATGGTTGGGCTAAAGACAAGAGAGATACAATGGTTGAAGTGTTGCTAAGGCAAGGCTTCAACAATCAAACCCTATGGGAAAACGACTCACTAAGGTGTAGAGACCTTAGGCCTTAGTGCATCTTCCTCCTCCTTTAGCTCAAAGGGAAAAATAAAAACGGCTAGCTTGAAGAGTGAATGGTAGAGTGTTGCTATGGAAAGGCTCTAACATTCATATTCAGCGAATACAATGGCTATTAGCATAACTTAGTAGGGACATGAAACAAGGACACCAACATGTACTTATTCCTTAGGGTTTAATCCAACAAATTTTCATTAAAATGCAAGTAGAAGATACCATAACCATTCAAATAAAGAAGGATTGCAGAAATTCACTTATATTCACCAAGCATTTATCAAGCCAAACCCAAGTTGTAAACCTTCCACCAAGAAAATGCATAAAATCGCCAAGAAAAGCCTCCTTCAACAAGTGTGCATCAATATTTCAGCCAAAAACGCTAAAGGAGGGCGCAAATTTCAAACCTCACAAGAGTGAGTGAAAGATGATGAAAATAAGAGAGTTTTAGGTCTCTATTTATACAATAGCAATGACCTTAATAAAATTTTAGGTCACCAAAAGCCTGACAAGGCCAAAACACATAATAATATTGTTTTACATTAAATGTCATAATTTAAAACCCTAATCAAGAAAAAGTGAAGACGTCATGCCCCTTTAGGGTGACGTTAGCCCTTTATAGGGAAACATGGGCCTCCTGGAGAAAAACGTTAGCCCTCTTTGGGCCTCTAGAAGTTGCCACGCATGTCAACATGCCTCAACTGCCTCCCAAAACTCCCATATCACTAGATGACATCATAAGATGTCTCGGGTGATGTCATGGGCCTTCCAAGGCCAATTTCCTAGTGGAAAGCGCACAACCCCCCTGGGTAAGGCTCTGTCAGGCTGCCTCTGTGGAACATCCTCCTCTTCTTTGGTGCAAACCCCTTTGACCAGTGTCCGACCCTTGCAGCAGTCTCAACATCCATCTGGTGGGATCTCAGCCCCATGGAGGTCCGAACTAATCATCTCCCCATGTGTACTTGTCCAATATGGTACCTGTCTGCCGAGTATGATCCTACACATCAACAGATACGCCCTCCATGGGCTCACAAGTCACAGGGATCATAGTAATGTCAATCACATCCAATCATCAATTTTACTAAACATGTGCATAAAACCCTTTTTACCCAGTCAAGTGCTCAAAGACATTACACAAATCTGCAAGCAAAGTTTGGAAGAAGTGATAGGGCATCCTATTATGCTAATGCCCACTGGATGTGGGATGTTTCTGGGAGAATTCAAATCCAAGTCATGTTATTGGATGAGGAGGATAAGGGATATCCTAACAAGGGGTGCAATGATAGCAAGGAGATGCATGGCTTACCTATGGGTGCCTTTGTAGAAGGCGAGTTGCACCTGTCCTAGATGGAAATGTTTCCAAGCCCATTCATGCCTTTTATCTTTATTCTTTATTTATTTTTCTTCAAGAAGATAATCAAGGGACACTGCCCTGGCGTGGTGACCAATGGTGACAATGTTACCCACAAACACTTTCACAGAAATGAGAAGGTTGGCTCGTGATGAGACCCCCTTTCTCTTGGCTATGCCACCAAGAGCCACTACCCTAGCATGGTAACTAGCTGCTATTAGTGTCATACCGCTAGATGCCCTTGGATCTAATAGGTTGACTCATGATGAGACCCCATATCCTCTGACTAGGTCTTGTTTTATTATTTTTTATGGGTCCCTTTGTTTCTTGTTGAGATGCCTTTTATTTCTTTCTCGGGGATCCCTGGGCGAAGCATTTCAAGGTTTTATTTTTCGGATTTCATTTTTTTCTAGATGATTTTACCTTATGGGCCTTTAGACCCTTCCCCCCACAAGGCAAGGTGAAACCCTTAAATAATTGGCCAACCAAATGCCCAAACTAGTGTAATGGGATGGATAAGTGAGAGCAATATGGAATGTGGTAAGTATGACGGGAGCAGATGATGAATTTTTATGAATCCCCCCAGTGGCAACTCAAAACCTATGGGCATAGGCTTACTAGGGCATCATGTCATTCCCCCTAGACATGGTGAAGTAGATAAGTATAAAATCCAAGCACCTGTTAGAAACAAAAAGAATCAAATGCACATATTCAAAGGTTTTGAGGATCAGAGTGACACATCCCATGATACTCAGACTCATTACCTCATGGAGAAAGATCCACCTCTTCTACAGAACCAAGCCAAGGTGATGGATGTTGTTGTTGCTGACAAAGTGGAGGCGCCGAAAGGAAGAAAGGATGGGCCCTCTAGGGCCATGCTCAAGTCGATCTGGCTCTCAGTACTCCATGTCTAGGACTTATGGGCCTCAAGACATAATTTCCTTAGTTATCCCTAAAGTGGGGGATAACAAGCCTTATTGAACATCCATTTAGGTACTTCCAATTTATCCAAGGGTGTTTGTTTCTCTATGCCCATTGGTAAGTATGACACCTACCATTAACATGTGACCTGGAAATGAGATGTAGTTTGGTAGCCAATTAACCAAAAAGATCAGTGAAGTTTTTATTTGTGAAATTTGTTGGTCAATCAAGCTTATGTTATACAATAATGTTTTTTTTCTTGTTGTATTGAAGTAACATAAAATAACCATGACAATAAGCATAATACTAAGAAAGGGAAAGTCAAATGCACACAATTAAAATAATGACAATTCAATGCAAAATCTTTTGCTTATAGTCATGATTTTGTTGTGGAGAAAATGATGTCATATTCTAGCATCTAATGTTGATCTTATTGTCTACGTACCAAAAAAAAACTTGAGATATTATCAATACCATTGATTGAACATATAAATTGATTCAAAATTGATCATTATATCATTTGTCATCTATTTTGATACCTTTTGGCTCGGAAAATTGGAGCTATTGGATTGTAGGGCCCGTTTTAGGGGTGGGTCTCACTTTGATGATTTGGGGTCCAAACAATAAGCATTTGAGCATGATCTTGGTGATGGGCATGACAAGGGATACAAGGAAAGCTCTTTTTGGACATAAATGACATGGGACATAGAAGTATTGGCCTTTTGTTGTAGAGTTTGGGTCGCTATCTATTTTTTTTCACCTTCTTAGCTCAAAAGTGTGTATAAACATGGGTGGGCCTTATTGAACATCCATTTAGGTACTTTCAATTTATCCAATGGGTGTTTGTTTCTCTATTCCCATTGGTAAGTATGCCACCTATTAAATATTGGGTTGATTCAACCATTAACATGTTACCTGGAAATGAGATGTAGTTTGGTTACCAATTAACATAAAAGATCAATGAAGTTTCTATTAAATTTGTTGGCCAATCAAACATTTGTTATATAATGATGTTGTTTTTTCTAGCCGTATTGAAGTAGCATAAAGTAACCATGAAAATAAGCATAATAATAAGAAAGGGAAATCCAAAGGCACACAATTAAACTAATAAGGGTTCAATGAAAAATCTTTTGCTTATAGTCACGATTTTGTTGTGGAGGAACTGATGTCATATTTCAGCATCTAATATCAATCGTAGTGTTTACATACAAAAAAGAAACATATGTGATATTTTTGTTTTGTTGAATTATCAATTGCAAAATCCTAGGAAAATTGCACAAATGTAGACAACCTTCCCTTAGTTTTTCTTGGCACACTATGCTAAATAACTAGATTATCTATTAAGTGAATTATTCATATACAATATTGGTACTTATTGTTTTGTATAAATATTTAGATTAATGTAACATGCCCCATTGACAAAGATTTATTGTTAGATCGTTTGAATCAAGGGCATCTTCATATAATATATTTTATGCTCACTCATTGGGTTATTTAGTTGCCTAATGTCCAATTCACACATTTCTTATACACTTTTTAAATTGCATTAAAAAATTAGAAATATGTTACAACTACAACAAGATTGATTGTAGTATCAAGAAAATGATTTAAATTTGTTATAATATTGGTGGAAATAAGACAAGGCATCTGAACCTATTCCCAAGTGTATTAAGGGTGGGTGGTATGTGAATGCAATGGAAAAGGCCTAAATGTAAGAGATAATGATTAAATTTATTGGCATTCCATATTATCTTCCATTTTATTATTTCTTTCAATTATCCTCGAGGGGTCACAATAATATGATTGAATATGATAGAACATGACATTTTGGGGTTTAAATTAGTAGGGACCTTTTTTTAACAAATCAAGACTTTTGCATTAAATGAATAATTTAAATATATGTATTGAAAGAACAAATTGGCATCCAAGGGTCAATAACTAAATAGGTCCACTTACGACAAAATCTAAGGGCCTTGCTACATGCTATGCCTTATGTAACAAATAGAGGCCTTGTTATCCCTACTATTTTAATAAATGATATATTTTAGATTTAAATCCACCTATATTGTAAATGCCAATAAGACTTCAATTACATAATGAATTTAAGGCATATTGCACTCATTCTTGGTATTTGAAACATTGTATGGTGGTTATTTGGGAACTCCAAAATTGTAGCAACGCTTATGTAACTATTTAAAAAATGCTCATTGGGTTGTGGTTTGGTGGTTGAGTTAGGCCATTACTTTGTTAAAGATCCATGTTCAAATTGCAATTGACATATAACTCAAGAAATTAAATTATAAACCATTTTTAATGGTGATATGTAACATTTATTAAAAAACACTATGTTTGAAAAGAGTGTTGTTTAACTGTTGTACGAAATGGTTTTTTCGCTGAAATCCGACAACATAATTATGCACGAAATCACTATTTTTTGTTGTTTATAATTCTTTTTTGAATGCAGAAATGGATTCAACATGCTGAAAAACCCCAGGGCAATCGGATTATACCAAAATAATCACTCAAATCTACAGATCTAACAATTTCTTGTTGGATTTCAGATAAATGTTCATGGAAAAAATCGTCGAAAAAAAACCATTTTGTAGAACGTTTAGGCTACAACTTTTAAAAAGTAGTGATAGAGATTACTATCAAATAAGAATTTTCCAAAAAGTGCAAACAATACTTGCAATGACACTAATGTTATCACACAACTCTAGTCTATTCATACATGACAACACTATTAATGGAAAAACAAAGTCAATACAACTTGATAAAGTTATCATGGAGATATTTATTCTCATGCATGTAGATGAAAGGGAATCAATTATTCGATGCACATCCAAGTAATTGCTCTAAAATATCGTGACAATCCCATGAACTTAAGTCCCTAAAATCAGTGGAATGGCAATCAATGTAGGCATCCGCAAATACTTCAAGGATTGTGAATTCTTTGATGTCCTATATTGAATATATCTCTATAATCAAGAAATGCTTAATATATGTTTTCATAACTTAGGCTAAATATTATAATGTTAGCCATAGATTCTAAAGTTCAAGTTATATCATAAGACCATAGTCTAGAGAATAAATGTTTAATTGTAAATGGTCAGTTATCACAGTTGTGATTATGTGATTAAGTGTCTATGTTAGTTTTAGTAACTATTTTTACAATCATAGAAGTTGAGTTATTTATACTCACTTCCATTCAATGTGAGGTAGATTTTGGCCCTTAGTCCCCACATATTTTTGATGTATTTTTCCTTAAATTATATCAATAAATTTTGTGCATCTGAGAGCACTTTGTTATCAAAGTGGTATTAGAGATTCTTGGAAGATGTTTAAGATTTCAACTAATCATCTACCATTGGAAGGGGTTAATGAGGAATGGAAGAATACATTTTTTGGAACATTGAAACTTAATGGTGAGTTATTATTTCCTGTTATTTTCTTGTGTGGGATGGGGAGGGGGGAAGAAAAATCAAGAAGTGTGTGAGAAGGAATTAATCTTGTCACTGCAAGTTTATTAAAATTTTTGTATTTCATTTATTGTAGATAAAATCTGGTTTTGTTTGGAAAGAAATTTTCTTGCAAACACTTAAGATCTTTGAGCATTTTCAAATTTTGAAGAAATTTGAACACTAAAGATATTTGTAGATTTGGAAAAAAAAAACGGATTCAAGACACCTACTACATCATTTCTTGAAGAATTTTTCTTGTCTAGAATAGTTTAGACCTATGGAATTTTCAATTTTCCCTTAAAAAAACCTTGTAGAAGGAATTCAATCATTTTGATTCAAGATGTTGTTTCTCTATTTGTTAATATTTGTGTCGAAAAAATAAGATAAGAGATACACCACAACAAAACTGTGTTGATTCTTTTCTATATCAATGTAAGTGTGAACATATAAATACACGAAGGATTTGCTTGAAGTTAGACACACTACTTTATCACAATCATAACTAGTTGAGAGAATATCTCAACCACACGCTAAACTATGAGCTAATTTATCTCTCATCCAACAACCTATTAAAACCACTCAAGAAGGCTATTCACATAGGTACATTCTCTACTTGACAATAATCAATACAACAACAAACAATGTGACTAAATACTAGTACACAAGACAAGTA
>ML785665.1:328647-358261 GCA_009831015.1 Picea engelmannii | reverse complement strand
CTAAACTATGAGCTAATTTATCTCTCATCCAACAACCTATTAAAACCACTCAAGAAGGCTATTCACATAGGTACATTCTCTACTTGACAATAATCAATACAACAACAAACAATGTGACTAAATACTAGTACACAAGACAAGTATGAGTTAACTATTCTAGTACTCCCCCTTAATTAGTACTCGTCTTGTCCAGTGAGATCTTCATTATTCTCTCGTCTACTACAACAAATTCTTTTTCAGATCATGAAGATGGTGCCACATTGTAAATTCTTCCTTTGGTCTGATTTGGTATTTGTATTATGTACCTCGAGCATAGTGTCACCACCAAACTCTTAGAGTCCATGTAAAGGAACAACTGTCCACCAAAATACATGGGTGTTCAACCACTGTAGTTGTCGGTTTAGTAGGAAGTCCATCTACATGGTTCATTCAACTCATTAATGAACTCTCTTTGATTGTGTAAACAACTCCACCAACAATTTACAAGAACTAACCAATGTAACTAATGCGCCTTGCTCTCTATTGATATTTGTTCCTTTAATCTTACTTGATTCAATTTTGACACTCTTGGTCCAACATCACTCAAAGTCTATTTCCAACTAATGGCTCACCCAACACACAAGTGTTAACAACTCCTTATACTAGTGAACAACCTCCCCATAAAGGAAACTCAACAATAAACATCAAACCTCCAACCACGAGTCTAATTCCAAATAAAAATTATTTAATACTAGACCATGATTCTAATGCAAAATCACCAAACTAGGGGTACACATGTCTATATAGGGATTACAGACATATTTTGAATTACATAATGCAAATTTTAAACCTTGCCCCAAATACCATAGAACCATAATGATTTCCTTTTCTGATTTATTCTTCCTTGCATTCCTTTGAAGTTATGTACCCGATTGGTATTTCCATCTTTGTTATCCACGTTTTGCACTTGAAAAATAATCTTTTCCAATATTGGAGTTCCTAATTCCAATATGGATGAATCCTTGCAACTTTAAGTTAGGTGACTCAATGTTACTTCCAATCATAGATCACTTCCTGAGAACTACACAATTTTGACCCTTTCTCTATAGCTGAGAGTTATACCCTATTTGAGGTACTCCCTCTTAAACTCCTCTCATTTGCAACTTGGTCAAAACATATATGAAGACATTGCACAATTCCCCTTCCCTATATGTTTTTCAGTCCTTACAAAATTTTCTCTCTCTTAAATAAACACCACTAACCATCACGACAATCAACTATTTCACATGTGACCAAGCACACCATAAAATATACTTTCAATGCACCATAACTTAGTTCTTAATGACCTCAAACTGACTTCTTACCATAAACTTGGAAAACTTGGACCTTCACTTAGGGTGTCAGGTAACACCGATCATTCACCCCCAACTTCTCAAGACAACAACTTGGTATTAACATACCATGAGACAACAACTGCAATTACATTTGACATGACACCATCAACATTATGTTAACCATTCCAAGGATTAAGTCTTAGTTGCAAAAGTCATAGGCCATTACTCAAACACAAAGCAAGCTTCCAAAGTCATCCATATGACATTATTTATTGTTTTCCTTATGGACAAATTTTATCAACTCATTTATGTGGGAAAGGGTATTCAGAGACCAATTTTTTTTTTTAAATATACCTCTAGTCATTGTGCCTCTTTCCCTCTATAGATTCTTTCATTTTTCTTCTCGGAAACTATCAATCATGCTATAATCCTTATGCTAGGTATTTCTTACCATAGATCTCCAAATCCATGTATAAGCATGTTTTGCACTCAATCAACAAAAACATGCACATCTTCACTCATTTAGAACCAATTGATCAGGTTGATTCAAGTTCAGAATTGCTCAAAGGCAAATGAGTATACATTGATCAATGCATTGGGCATATGAATACCATCGAATCCACACACGAGCAGGCTCGCCTTTGTATTAAGAATAAGATCTTATGTGAATCTCAATATTCTTTCTACCAAAAGGGTCTTGTTTTCTTGTCTCATCACAACTAGGGAATTCAAGTACTTCAAACTTAGGCGAATATGATGCCAATCCAATGATTTATTCACAATATAATTTTATTTCACCAACACAAATGGTTGTAGAAAATACGCATGTAGGATCTAGTAGACTTCTTTCTAAATGAATTGAGTTTTGGGGAGATTTTAGTCTTGATCACAATAGTAGCCTTGTCATAGACCATTCCTCAAATGGATGTCCAATTCACTTCTATGTGAGTACTACTTCCCATGAAAACTTGTTGTAGTTGTTTGATATATTTTTTGCAAACAAAAAGATAGTTCCACATTCCCATTTTTCCAAGATTGACTATGCCAGGTGTTGTAGGATAAATGTACCCTGTAGGAGTTATCTCCCTTAGGCTCTTCTTCCTAGACCTAAGAAAAAATAGAGATGCAATATGTATATTTTCCTAGATCTAAATCATACATGAAAATATCTACGAGATAAGAGGATGAGAAACATACCTGATGCTTTGAAAATTGTCCCTACATGCTTCTTGGTCGTTCGCTCCTTTGAATATATCCTTCACTTTCATGAACACGAGTCCGCACACATAGGAAAACAACAAACACCTTTGACGAGATCAAATGTAACATGTATAAAACATAGATCTAATAATATATCACAAATACATGAAAATATTATCTCTCTATGAAGACTATGATCACCATATACAATCAATTAGAGGGGAAAATCATGTGCATCTTCAATTAGTAAGGAAAAAATGTTATAACTTACATACAAATAGTTTGATGAAGCCTCTCCCAATTTCCTTGCCCAAGCTTCGTAATCAATTTGACATTATAAGTTTACTCCATCTTTTCCTCTTTTCCCATGAGAGACCCTCAATATATAGGATGAAAGAGATGAGATGGTGGATAACTCTTAGACACTCAAAATAAAAATCTTCTCGAGGTAAAATTATGAGAAATCCGAGATTGATACCATCTTGTTGTAACCATTCCTAATTTGAGAGTAATAGACCTAATCACACCCTGCATTCCTATAGGGTGCGACCGGTCACAGTTTGCAAGAGAGAAAGGCACGACCATCAATTTGGGTCATGACCTATAAAAGGTCAGCTCGTGACCAGGAAAAAGGATGGTGTATACTCAAGGGAAAAGTGACAAAATTAAGTGTTTCACCTTGTTGAAATCTAGATGATGCCCATCAAGTAATGAGAGGGGAAATAATTGTATAATAGATGCCCCTTAAAGTATGAGGTCAGAAAAGGTGTCTCATGGAAAAAATACTTTACGAACAAAATTTATGGAGCTCGAGGCGGGCTTACCCATGCTCGGTAATAGAAGCTAAGCATAGACGCCAAAAATAATACATTGTGGATCCATGCATGACCCAACTGACTAGATCATGGCCATGAAAGAATACACTCTGGATCAATTTCACAAGTGAAAACATAGCCACGACCAAGTATAAATGTGGATCTATGTGAAAATATACAAGTCAGTGAGATGAATCGATGCCCGAGTGATCTATGAAGAACTCATGAATAACTCCATCACAACTTGGGAGGGGATGCCATAAAGGAATGATATTGTCCCAACCCAAGGTCTTCGTCTCAAACCTCAAATGGTATGAATCTACAATATGTGAATAGATGAGTTGATGTCAAGCATGGTAGAAACCATATGATTACCATCCATTAATGGATATCGTTAACATACACGAGGGAATTCATCGATGATGATGATGGACCTGAAGATACCTAGTACAATCTAGAGAGTGTGAAGAGATGAGTTGTAGTCGAACAATAATAGATTCATTCAACATGAGAGCCAATGATGTAAAGCCACTACTCTAAATGTGAGGGAAGCACTGATGTCTACAAGACCCAAGGTACTAATTGGTTTCTAGATTTTTATCTTGGATAATGATTTAGTGTCGATAGGACAAAATCCGTTGAAGGAGGGCCTTGATGTATCCCCCATCAAACGACAAAAAAGAAACAAAGATAGATGGTGTATAAAGTAAATCATAACTGACTCAGGGGTGGCCAGGATAAATAGGTTGAAAGACTGAAAATGATTGACACAGGTGAACTTCCCTTGAACAAAACAACATGACAAATAGCTTGACTTGGTACCATTGAATCGATAATGACCAAAACACTTGCCATGGGAGACTGGAAGAATGAGTAGTCAACAGAGTCTAAAAAACCCGGGGAGATGGTAATCATTTAGAGGCAATGGATAACCCAACTGTGATACATAGATGTAAAATAGGTGCATTGTTCAAGGGCGACTTGATGGACGACTACCATTTGTGAAGATGACTAGACTGAAAACCCCCCAAATTTTCCCCTGCCATGAACGACGAGTACCTCGTTTTTTTTATGAGCTTGAGGAGGATAAAAAATGCTCGATATATCTCATATTCAATGAGTCCCTTGTCACATATTTAACAAACCTAATGAATGAGGGGTTCAATACCATATGGTTCCTTTAATGTATAATTTTACGAGTCTAGAGAAGGTACATTGAATGAACTTTTCACATTTAGAGAGTCTTGAAAAGAACTTAAAGAAGACTCCAAGGGTACGTTTTTTCATAAATTTAGTCTCCTGAGCCCGAAAAAGTGTAAAATAATACAAGGGAAAACTCTTCTAGCCGAGGTAGACTAGAGTATTCATTTTTCATAATTAGTCCATCTGGTATGAAAAAAATTTAAACTTACATTGAATAGACGCCCTTTCAAATCATTTTAATGAGTGTGAAAATAAACAAGCTCGCTCGACAATATTTTCATGTTTAGAGAGTTTGAAAAGAGCTTAAAGGAGACTCCAAAGGGTTCATTTTTCGTACAGTTTTTACGAGCCCGAAAAAGTGATAAAAGTATACTCAATGACTTATTATCATGTATTTATGAGCATGAGAAAAACAAAGACTAAGCTCATGGTTATTTGTTTCATTTTTAAATGAGCTTGAGAGAGAGAATGAAACTATGCTCGAGGTTTTGACTCTGGGATACCCACATTATTTTGAAATAAATGGTTGAACAACTCTCCAAGATTTAGAGGCCTACCCCTTATTCACATTGTAGAGTTCTTGAAGTATATGTGTGAGATAGAAGTTAGGGGGGGGGATGTTATGGTAAAATTATTTATACTTTCCTTGCCATCATTTGTACAAGATTGGATCAATAGTTGTTGCGAACCAAAGTGTAATTCCTCTTTCATATATCTCATCAATAGGTTCTTGACTTCATGAAACTACAGTGTAGGATGTATGAATATGTCCTTCAAAATCTCGCAGTAGTCCTAGAGGACGAAGGATTCATCACTGATATTGTAGAAGATATAAGGGGAGCACACCAGGCTCAATACCAAGAACCCTCTGACACAGAAGAAGAGATTTATGAATAAGGTTACCAACCCCTTGAAGAGGAGCAAGAATTATCCCGTGATTCTACATAAGACAACAAAGACTTGATTGAAGAAAGAGAGCCTGAAAAGGTGAGTTGTGAGGATGAAGTGTTGGTTTTTGCTCCTTCGTTTGATGAAGTCATTCAAGCTTCCACTCCTCCTACACAAGAAGAAGAGAATGTGGTTAGCCATTTTCCTTTTCAGGTTTTTGATGATGTTGTGTTCTATGATTCAGAAGGTGAAGAAATAGAGAAGTACTTGGATGTACTAAACCCTTCATGCTATAATGAAACTAATGAATTGATTGAGAATATTGATGAGTTTATACATGTTGCAGGATGTAAATGGGATGTTATTTTCTATGATGGAGATTCCATTTATGTTATTGAAGATCATTTCCATTTGTTTCCTTCACCACTATCATATGTCATTACTATTGATCCTAACATTTGGAAACAAGGAGATGACGTAATTACAGATGTATTCCAAACACCCAAGGATGACTTAATGCAATGTTCTCATGATGATTTATGCTCATAAATTGAGGAGTTTGATGAATATTCTCTTGAGCACTTGGATATGTTCTATGAAGAAGAGTTTCAACCACCGTCGTGATCGATTTTTTATAAGAGTGGGGACATGGATTTCCTGAAGCAGGATACTTATTATTATTTTTTCCATCCTCCTTTTCCTTTATCTCGCCATGTCAGTAAGGATGCAACTGGGAAACATGTTCCTTGTTTCAAGTTTTCTCCCCGACAAATCTTTTTCTTAGAATTCAGGGCTAGGTTGAATGCTTTAAGAAGTCTTATACCTTGAGTCTTCAACCTTTCCCTGAAGCATTGTCAATCATCCTCCAGATCCTTGTTCATCCTTTCTCAGACCTTGGGAATGATGAAGTCCAAGGTAGTGAACCTTCGTACTCTTTGAGTCAACCTATCAAGTCTTTGACATTTCACGATCATTTTCAAAGAGGGATTGAGTGATTTTCTAGAAATGTGACTTGGCATGATTTTGTCCCTCCCTCTCGCCTCCATGGGTTAGATTTTATGATTTACTATGATATGATGCATGTTCTAACTCATGTTATTTTTGTGCTTAACTTGTCATTGTTTTGGTTTATGATGAATCATAGAGGCAGGTGTTATGACATATTTCTAGGATGGCTTCACATATGATTATACCTAGCATTCAATCAACAAGTAAGTATAGGTAGGTAGGCATTTGAATCCATTGTGTATACCATGCATATCATGTTAGTGTAGTTTCATTTTCACTTTTTATATTTCTTTATTACATTTGTATATATTGTATGATCATGATTACATGTTAGAATAGATATATTGTGAATTTTATTTTCAACGTTTTTTTTTTATCATATATGGACAAAGGGTGATAATACCACCCTAGATACTCTAATGCATTTTCTTGAGTTTGTAGGACATAGGTCGTACCATAGATGTTGAGGTTCTCATGCACTCTACGATGAGCACATGTTCCAGAGTAGGAGCCATATGTTACCCCCAACCTAGGGGTAACTAAGGAGATTATGTCTCGAGGCTCACAGGTTACAGACATGAAGTGCCAAGAGCCAGATGGATAGAGCATAGCCTACATGGCCCTTCTTTTTCATTTGATGCATTCTACACATCATTAGCAACAACATCATCCACCACATTGGCTTGGTCCTAGAAGGAAATGGGTCTTTCTCCATAAGGTAATGAGTCTGAGTATCATGGTAAGTGTCACTCTAATATTTGAATCATTTGAACATGTTGCAAAAGATATTTCTTGATTACAAAATGTTTTCTTGGAATTTATACTTTTTTCCTTATTTAACCTGGGTGGGTGTCATTTTGTCCTAGTAATTTGGTCACCCTATGGAATAGGGTGCCACTGGGGGTTCTTTGAAGAATCATCATCCATTCCCGATCATACTTATCACCTTTCATACTTCTTTCACTCTGTCTCCTTATCTTTTGGGATTTTCGGGTGTACTGACCTAAGAAGGGATTGTACCTCATTTCATGGGAATAAGGGGTTGGAGGTGCAGAGGGGAGAGTAGCTGGCAAAAGATAAAAGCCAAATCATGAACCTTCCAGATTCTCTCCTAATAGGTCTTGAGAAACAATGAAGCGTTATCTCTTAAAATCATAAGACCTGCAAAATCATAAGCTCACATATATAGATGCCCCACTTGTTGAGGGATCTACACAAGTGTGTTACAAGCTATACTATACCCCCATGGCACTATGTGTACCTCTCCCTTCAAGTGACTATGTGGTACTTCCCCCCAAACTAATTGATTAACCCATAAGGAGTATCCAATGACTGAACCTTAATTAATTAATGGTAAATAAATGGGCTAGGAAAACACATGCATTGAAAACGAAGGTGCAACACACCGTCTACTAAGGCACATGTAAATGAGACAATACAAACCCTTGTATGTCATGAACCCCATGCCCGGAAGTTTACCCCACTCCACTTTACACTCAAACATGGCTTAGATATGTTTCTCTTGGGAAACACCCTGGACCTAGGGATTGATTGACCTAATAGGATGCCTTGACACCCCTCCCACACCTAAATTTGACAAATTCTATAACGTCTTTGAGCATTTGTTTAGTTTGAAAAGGGGGGTTTGATGCACATGTTCGAGTGGTTTGATTATTAGATGTGGGTTACTTGTTATGATATGTGTGACTCATCGACCATTGGAGGGCGTACCTATTTGTATTTGCAGGACCTTGCTCGGTGGACAGGTATTCATGAGGAGATGATTAGTTCAGACCTTCATGAGTGCTTGAAGCCCAAGGATGAGTGCAGAGACCCCATGTCTAGGCCAATATCATGATGACCAGTTGCACAATGAAGGAAGAGGACGTTTCCTTTGGAGGCACTCTGACATGACCATAGGATGGATTTCCACCTCCTCCCACTTCGACATTTTCATTTGGAGGCCCAAAGGACACCTTCCTAGCCCATGACGTCACCTAGGGATGGGGTTTGTTGGATACTTGATGGAGGAGGTCCTTGATGATAATGTTGGAACATGTGGACAAGGATTAGGGACTTTGGAGGCCTAGCTCCATGCCTCTCCAATTCAACGTTTCCTTGAGGAATCCTAATGTCACCCTAAAGGGGCATGATGTCGCCCTTTGAGGGTTATTTTGTAAAGAATTGATTTTATTTTTAATTTTAATGAGAAAATTGACACACAGGCTCAGTTTTGTGAAAAGACACAATTGTTGGGTAAAATAAGCCAGGATTTTCAATATAAATATGGCTGGCATTTTCATTTTTTCATCATAAATTTCCTCTCACAAGAGGGAGGTCTGAAATTTCTCCCTATTGGAGCTATTGGCTGAAATTTACTAACGGGCACATCTTGGAGTACATGCTTTTGATGTTTTTTTGATGATTTTTGGTCGAAAATTTTGCAACTAGGTGTTTTATGCTTGATTATTCTTGGTTAAGTAAAATATGCAATTTCTCTTCATGCTTTGAATGGTTATGGTATATTTTACTTGTTCATTTTTAAGATTATGAAATTGCTTGCTAAGAAACCCTAGGAGAAGGGACATAAGGTGATTCTTCCTTCTCTAGGTTTTTCCACTTGTTAATTATCAAAAGGATCTTGTCTAGAAATGCTTCTAAAACCCTAAAGTGCTAGCACTTTAGAAGTTTTGTTCTAGAGATTGTTACACATACTTTTTCAAGTGTCCAAGGAGAAGAGGAATTCCTTAAAGCCCAAAAGAGCTTTCACTCTAGCCAAAATTCCATCTTTGAGACTTAGAGCTTGAGGCCTTGAAGTGCCAACACAAGAATTTATTTCCCCTTCCTTAGACCATTATTATCATTTATTTCTTCAAGTTATTAGTTTTTTTTGTAATTGACTCCATAAGCCCAAAAGGCATTGATTTCTATTTCTCTTGTGAAGGATTGATCAATCAAACACTCAAACTTTTTCTCTCAAGCCTTTACTAACTTTTACTAACCCTAGCCTAGCCAAAAACACCAACTAACTTGCTTCTATAGCAAAATCATTGCTACAACCGCCCTAACTGCTGCTAATTTCCTGCATAATTAACTCTATTAACTATCTTACTCAAAAATCTGCTATAGTAAGTGCTAAGTAATCTACATGATAAATGTTAAATTTCTATGGTCATTTATTGCAATTTTGAGTGATAATTCTTCTGGCTGTTACAAATCATTATTTGTTGTTGTAAATTGTTTAATTTACTACAATTTCATATCAGCCAATACATATGTTGCTTGTCTATTGTTTACTGAGGTATTTTAATCATATTCGTACTTGGAATTGTCACATATATGCTATAATTGTGTTATTCCAAGAAGGTACCTGAATGCACCTTCATTGCATCAATTTCTTGAACATAAACATCCTGACTTGGGTAACCAGTGAGAGGGGGGACAAATATTAACCATAACCCTTAGTTATCCCATCACTTTAGGTCACTGGGGGCGCCTGCCTTGGAGTAGACCTCTTCTACTCCTAAAAGTGGGGATTTCCTATTGAGGTGACAATGATAAGATATCCCGTTGTTATGCAAATTTCACCTACTTGTCTTGGGCTTTGGAAAAGTACTAATTGTGCGATAACATGTTTCATTTTTAAACGATCTTGAAATAGAGGATAAAATTGTTCTCAGGGTTGGTTTCATTTTTAAACAATCTTGAAACAAAGGATAAAATTGTGCTTGGGGTTTCTGCTTCATTTTTACACGAGATTGAAACAGAGGATGAAACAATGCTTAACATGTCTGTTTCATTTTTACATGAGCTTGAAATAGAGGATAAAATTGTGCTCGAGGTGTCTGCTTCATTTTTACACGAGCTTGAAACAGAGAATGAAACTATGCTCGGGGTGATACCCATTGATGGGTTTGGGTTTTTTCCCAACATGATGTCTAGAGGTTGGTACTTTGCACCCAAACTGATTGGTAAAAGATAGCGGCTAGAGACATGCCCCCCAAGATTTGTTTCATCCATCGACTCTTCTTCGGCACCTGATTAGACTCTTGGCTGTTAAAATTCTCATATAACAGTTAAGATGTTATGTATTCTTTAACTTTATAACATTAAAACAATAACCATAACAATAAGGATCGCTAAAAGAAAGACATCCACAACTTTACACAATATTTATCCTGGGAAACCCTCATGGGGGAGAAAACCAAACAAAACTTCTTTAGTATAGATTCTTGAACTAGTACAATATATCTACAGGAGAGATCTCACCATAACAAAAGCTAAACCAAAATTCCTAGACCATAACAAAGTAGTTCACCACTTGAACAAGATAGGTCACTAAGATGTCTTCTCCTTGCCACTGGTTATCCTCCTCAAACTTGCACATTCAAGAGATAGAGATCTTGTGTTGTGTGTTGTGCCAAATGAGGCACCTAGTCTCATAAATACACATTGGAATGCCCCCTTATTTAAGCCAGGGCCAACTTGACAATTTACCCTTATAATTTACAATTGACTTGTCTAGACACAATAGGGTCGAATTTTACAAAGGCACAATAAGGCCAAATATAATAATAATGTATTTTAGGGTTTTTTCATTACAAATATAATAAGAATATCTTCCGAAGCTACTCAAATTTCAACACTCCCTCTTAGCAAGGAAGGTATTCTTAAGGCACAATCATCATGACTATTTTTGTACTTTTGTATCTATACCAAATAAGTTTTGTAACTACGTCATGCATCCAGGGTATTCAACAACATCACGTTTCAACTCACCATTTCACACATAATATGGTATCTAGTTTGTAATAACTAGTAACTAGGCGTACCAGTATTTTGACACAGTTCACTAGATTAGCCTATGCATACGAGACTTTTGTCGAAGCTCACTGGAGTAGTAGTAACACCAGGCATACTGGAATTTTTTCGTATCTCACTGGAGTAGCCTCTGCATACGAGACTTTTTCTGAAGCTCATGTTGGATGAGCCACACTTTTCAATGCCATCCCTTTTTCATACTAGATGAAAACATTCAATGCCAACTCTTTTTCATGTTGGATGAATCACACTTCTCAGTGGCAGTCCTTTTTCATATTGGAGGAGAACACTCAGTGCCAGCTCTTTTTCATGTTGGATGAGTCACACCTTTTCTCACTGCCAACCCTTTTTCATGTTGGATGAGAATACATCTATCTCAGTGCCAACCCTTTTTCATGCTAGATGAGAAAAATCCCTCTAAAGAGGGATCACATGCTACCATGGAAATGTATCAATACTCAACCCTCCCTTTAGTAGGGATGTCCTTCTAGACCACACCAAGCTTGTCTCTGAAGTATACAAACTTCACTGTCAATAGAGGCTTGGTAAACACATCTGCTACCTACTCATCAGTGGAAACATACTAGAGCTTCACTTCTCCTCTTTGTACCATATCTCTAATATAATGGTACTTGATCTCGATGTGCTTGGAATTGTCATGGAACATTGGGTTGTCTGACAACTTCACACAACTCCATGGATGATTTTAGGGGCTAAATTTCTCTCATGGGCTAATTTTCCATGGTTTTTCCAAAAACGAGATTCACTATTTTAAAATTGATTCGCCCAAATTCTATAGGATAAAATGATTTCACCTTAAAAATCGCCAAAATTTTGTAAAAACTATATAAAATCCTTAGAAATTTGAATATTTTTACAAAAATATCGCCAAACATTTATAGTTGGCATATGAAGGATTAGTAAGATTCGCCAAGGTTTCTACATTTTAAAATAAATTTCCATCCTTAAAATCATTCCTGCACAACTCTGGTTGTCACACCAAATACAAGTCGCCTCTAACTCGAGATCAAACAAACCAACAAGTAGTTTATGAAACCACAATGCTTCACTACATGTTGAACACGTTGCTATGTACTCTCCCTCAGTTATACTAAGCGCCACACTAGTCTTCTTCCTACTAAACCATGAGATCATAGTTGATCCCAAACTGAAGCAACATCCATATGTACTCTTCCGATCCTCAACACTACTGGCCAAATCTGAATTAGTAAAACCTTGAAGGATTATCTCACAATTTGAGGAATACCTAAGACCATAATCAATTGTACCCTTTAGGTACCTCATCACATGTTTTTCCATAATCAAGTGAACACATCATGTCTCAACCATACACTAACTCAAGGTGTTCACCGCAAAACATAAATATTGTCTCATGTTCATTAAGTACACTAACAAATCAATAATTTTTCTATACATGGTGGCATCCACTGTCTATGAAGATGTATCACACAAAAATTTCATATTTTTCACCATGGGTGTAGACATGGCCTTCCAGTCCATCATTCTGAATCTCTTCAGAATCTCCACTGAATATTTTCCTTGGTTGAGGAAAATCTCACATGGTGTCTGCCATACCTCCAGACCTAAGAAATAGTGCATCATACCTAGGTCTTTCATCTCAAACTTAGTATTAACCTTCCTCTTGATTTCATTGATGATCTTCTAAACACCTATGAGGAACAGGTCATCCACGCACAAGAGCAATATCACTAGTCCTCCATTCACAACCTTGACATAGAGGTTGGAATCCGCTTCACTCTTGGTAATGCCTAAGCTCATCAAGAAACTATCTATCCTTCTATACCATGATATGGGTGCTTGCTTTAACCCATACAAGGGATTCTTCAATCCACACACATGTGTCTTACTATCATGTGTCTCAAATCCTTGTGGCTGCTCCAAATACACTTCCTCTTCTATTACACCATTCAGAAAAGTTGTCTTCACGTCCGTTTGGTGTTCCTTCCACTTCATCTTGGCTGCAAGCGCAAGTATGGTTTTGATTGAAGTGTATCTTGACACAGGGGATGACATTTCCTCATAATTGATTCCTTCCTTCTAGGAGAAGCCACGTGCTATGAACCTTGCCTTGTATTTCTCAATACTTCCATCTTTTGAATGCCTTGTCTTATAAATCCACTTGGAACTTACAATTGTTTTGTCTTTCGGTCTAGGAACCAGAACCCATACATCATTCTTCACTATGGACCGATATTATTCAACCATGGAATCCTTCCATTCTTTCTTTCCCATAGCCTCTTCATAACAAGTAGGCTCGACATCAATAATGTCACTCAACAATGCCACGTAACTGGAGTATGGTTTTGGTCTCTTGCTTTCTTTGAAGGTTCCATCTAGGGCACCATACTTTTCTACTTCCTAAATGATCTCACAAGCCCAAGTTGGTCTTCTTTTCTTAGTCCACTCTTGAGGGGAATCCTCAAGTATTTGTGGTTCATCCATGTCATGATCTTCTGGATCACACTCAAGTTGTACAATATCTTTGTCCCCCTCTGTATTTTCAATCCTGGGACCTATAGGCTCCTCATCATGGATATCATATGAATGGTTTTGTCTTGACCTACTAAAAGTTGCATATTCATCAAAGGTAACATTTTTATTAGTCTCAATATGACAGTGACCAGGGATGTAAACTATATACACCTTTGATGTCTCACTATATCCAACAAATATACCCTTCTTTCATGAAGGGTCTAGCTTCGATCTCTTGTCCTTGTGGACATGCACATAAACAAGACATCCAAATATTCTCAAGTGGCTGACTTCTGTATTTTCACCTATGAACATCTCTTCTGGAGTCTTATTCACAAGTACACATCGGGGACTTCTATTTTGTACATACAAGACTGTTTTAGCAGCTTCTGCCCATAGATGCATCGAAAGGTCTTGGTCATGAATCATGGATTTCACTGCTTCCATGATAGTACGGTTTTTCCTTTCTGCCACACCATTTTGTTGAGGATTGTAGGGAGGAGAGAGCTCCCTCTTAATCCCAACTTCCTTACATAATGCTTTGAATTCATCTGATGTGAATTCTCCTCCATTTTCTAATCTTAGTATTTTGATTTTATTTTCTGACGAATTTTCAACAAGAGCCTTGAACTCTTTGAACTTGTTGAACACTTCATTCTTAGCTTTCAAAAAATAAATCCAAGTTTTACGTGAGTAATCATCAATAAAAGAAACATAATACAAATACTTGCTAAGGGAGGTGGTTGACATAGGTCCACACACATTTGAGTGTATGATGTCCAATAGTCCTTTGGCCTTGCTATTGCTTCTTGGAAATGACTTCTTCACTTTCTTGCCTTGTGTGCATCCCTTGCATATGCCTTCATAGTCCACTTGGATATCAGGGAAACCTGTCACCATCTTGCTCACAATCGGTAATGCCTTGTAATGTATGTGAGCAAGCCTTCTATGCCATAATTCACTTGGAGTGACAGTACTATGTACTAATGCGGATACCAAGTGTCCCTTCAACTTGTATAATCCTCCTTCTTGAACACCAATCACTATGGAATCATCAATAGATTTTCCTTTTGGCCACATAAGTACCTCACCATCAATAAATGAAACTCTGAATCCTTTCTCATCTAAAGTTGAGATAGAAAGGAGTTTTTTCTTCTAACCAGGTACAAACGAAACATCCTTCATCTTCAAGGGTTTTCCATATTCTAGCTTGTAGTTTGCTTCTCCTACACCTTTGATGGGATATTGATAGTCATCACTAAGCTTCACTTTGTGAGGTGAATCTTTCTCAACTAGATCTGAGATAGAATCCTTGAAATTGGTCATGTGTTTAGAAGAACAACTATCAATAAGCATGTGTCACTTTCATGAGTGACTGTACCTATAAGAGTTGAGTTCAATATGTATTCTTCACATGTTTCTTCTTCTCTTGATTTATCATGATAATATTCTTCGACATGAGTATGATGTTTTCCATACTTTCCTTTGTTGACCTTATCTTTAGATTGGGGACAATGTATAGCAATGTGTCCCATCTTTTGACAGATGAAACATCTATAATTTGAGAAATCCTTCTTGAACTTCTGCAGCTTCTAAGGTCCATGGGGTTTCTTGTGTGAGTGTACTTCCGTCTTGCTCTTTTCTTTTTTGGAAAGAGATGCTAGGGATTGATTTTCTTCTTCTTCTAGTTTCTCTTCTCTTTCCACCAACCTTGCTTCTTCCTAAGTGAAATACTCCCATAGTCTATTGAATTTTGTTAGCTTTATTCTTGAACAAATTCCTTCGATGAATGATTCCCAAGATCTGGGTAGACCATTCATGGTGGTCATCACTAACTCGGCTTCTTTGATCGTATCTCTAATGGCTTCAAGTTGCGCATTGATATGAGATACCCTTGTGAAGTATGATTGAATGGATTCTAAACTTTCCATCTTCACACTCTTGAGTTGTGTCCTCAAGGTCATCTTCTTATTGATATTCTTTCCTTCAAACAATCGGGATAGGGCATCGAACATCTACTTGGGATTTGTTAGTGATGATATGTGAGGGATAAAATGGTCCTTGATAGAATCATCAATGATTCTCTTTACCCTCACCATATCCTTCCTATGCTTATCTTTGGCTTCATTTTCCTCTGACTCTGGAACTTCTTCCTTCACGAGATTTTCCAAGCTATTTTCTTCGAGAATGAGCATTACTATGTACTTCCATGCTCGAAAGTTATAAGCTCCTTTAATCTTATCATCAAGCTTGGTGCTAGGTTCCACCCTACCCTTGACCATAGATATAATAAAAAAAAAAATCAAAGAACAAGAGTTTATAAACTTACTTGAGAGTAGATGCCAAGATGTCTAGGGTTTTTATGAGAAAACCCTAAATTTTAAAAACTTCAATTTTTTTACTTTTTCTCTAGTGGAAATATGTGCTCTCCTAAGGTGAGTTACTTAATGTTATTGGATTGATCAATATCCTCCCGACGTCACCTTCTAGAGTTTTGAAGTTGTGGTGGTTTCTGCAGTTACAATAGCTTCTATTTACTGTGCAAATGACTTCTTTCAGGCCTGCTCTGAAACCAGGTTAAAATTATCTTATAGAAGTTAAGATGTTATGTATTATTTAACTTTATAACATTAAAACAATAACCATAACAATAAGGATCACTGAAAGAAATGAATCCACAATATTTGTCCTGGGAAACCCTCATGGGGGAGAAAACCCAGCAAAACTTCTTTAGTATATATTCTTGAACAAGTACAATATCTCTATAGGAGAGATCTCACCATAACTAAAGCTAAATCATAATTCCTAGACCATAACAAAGTAGTGCACCACTTGACCAAGATAGGTCACTAAGACGTCTTCTCCTTTCCATTGGTTATCCTCCTCAAACTTGCGGACTACAGAGTTAGAGAGCTCGTGTTGTGTGTTGTGCCAAATGAGGCACCTGACCTCCTTATAAATACACATTGAACTGCCCCCTTAATTAAGCCAAGACTGACTTGACAATTTACCCTTATATTTTACAATTGACTTGTCTAGGAACAATAGGGATGACTTTTACAAAGGCACAATAGGGCCAAATATAATAACAATGTATTTTAGGGTTTTGTCATTACAAATATAATATGAATATCTTCCGAAGCTACTCAAACTTCAACACAAGATACTAATAGGAATAGGCTCACCAAAGAGGGAGGAATAAAGATGATCAACTGACATAGGTGTATGAAATGAAGTTTCAAGTACTAAATCTAGTAGTAGACTCGACTCAATTGGAGGGGGGTATGTTTCATTTTTTAAGGAGCTTGAAACAAACAATGAACTATGCTCATGGGTATCTGTTTCATTTTTTAACGAGCTTGACACAAAGAGAATTATTCTCATAGTCATTTGTTTCATTTTTTAACGAGCTCGGCAAAGGAAAAGAACTATGCTCGTAGTCATTTATTTCATTTTTTAAAGAGTTTGACATAGGAAAAGAACTATGCTCGTAGTCATATGTTTCATTTTTTTACGATCTTGACACAAGAAAAGAACTAAGTTCATAGTCATTTGTTTCATTTTTTAGTGAGCTTGACACACAAAAAGAACTATGTTCGTGATCGTCTATTTCATTTTTTAATAATCTTGACACATAAACGATAACTATGCTTGTGACCCTCTACCAAGGCTTCCAAGAGGTTTTCATCAGACGAAATAAAAATGCTCTAGTAGGAATACATGTCAAGGGATTCAACAGGGATAATGAAAGGAATATAAGGTTTCAAAACCCCCATTGAAGGGTTCACCATGTCAACTAGCAGATCTAATTCTAAAGAAGTTGAGCATTTAGTCAGAGGCTCCTTCTCATCAATAGTTGAACACATGGGACATGATGCCACATAATTAACCTGTGGCGGGGGTATACCACTAGAATATAAGGAACATTTAGGTAAGTCTTATGGTCAACAGTCATACAATGATCAGAACTAACAAACGAAAGCTGATCAATGGTCACTATGCTTCCATCATGGGGAAAATGCATCCCTCGTAAGAGTGTGGACACTACAAATTTCATAGCATAGACATAGTCTTGCCCAAGGAGAAAATTAAAATCCAAGGGTCCTTGGAATACCATGAAATCAATACAGACAATTTTTCCTCCTAAGGTGATGCGCAGTTGAGGAAGGATCCCTAAAGGTTCACTAGATATTATATTAAAATCCAATAGATGATTAGTGGTTGGCACAAGATTAGGAGAACCTAAATCTTTCCAAGCAGTTGAGGACTAATCGAGGCCCCTTCATCTACGATAGTGAGATATACATACTTATCAGTAGCTTGCACAATTATCTAGAAAGGGATACTCAAAGAAAGAAGATGTTCTGCTAGACTATTCCAATCAAAGGAAATGACCTCAATACTTGGAAGAGGTTACGTTGAAACAGACGGGATGTCCCCTTGTCCAAAAAAATATGAAATGGTAAAGAAAACATCGGTGGTATTCAATTCACTCTTCGAGGGAAGAGTGGGGTCAATCGAAGATCGAATTGTATTGACCACTTCATCAATCAAAAGTTGGGTAGGGGAAGCAACTAAAGGTTTTTTTTGGGCAACGACATTGTCTATTAGCAATTGTGAAGCCTCCTCTATACGATGAAAATGGTAAGTACGATGGCTTCCCTTGCATAACTTACAAGGAAACTTAACTTTACCTTTTTTACCCCCAACTTTATTATCACTGGTCGACAGATCGTCACTAGGATGAATTGTAGAGGCTGGTGACACGGGTTGTTGGGAACCCTGAGACCACACTTCTACAACCTTTCGAACACCAAGGAAATGGTTAAGAAGGTGATCACCCTTACAAATCCTGGAAGGGAACTTGGGTTTGTGACCTATGTTCTTAGGATTCTCAACATTATCAGCACTCCCAACATGATTAATAGTGGTTGGTTGATTGCCCCTTTGCTTATTTTGCTTCTCCTCATTCTTCATTTTCTTGTCCTTCTTATCCTCTTGGTTACTAGCATCATGTCTTTCACCAGGCATGGACAAAGAAAGGGAATAATATCCAACATGTAATGATGGAAAAGGGTCAACATGAGGTTGATGTTCTTGAGTTCGAGGGCTTGCATTCGAGGCACCAAGAGAATTTGTCGTCATCACAGTGGAAAAAAACCATATTGGTAACACTATAGTGAATCTAGGAAGACTCATTGTAGTAATGTAAGGAGGACCAATATTTCCAAAACAAGGAAAACGACGAGGATCCTCGTGCAAAGGGGTTCCTTGATTGGCGGGATCTAGAGATATTTCCACAGAGACAGACTCAACCTAGTGTCTATCAAATAAAAGATCACACACTACCAAATTCCCTATAATATAAGAGAAAGCAAACAATTCTATTGTAACAGAGAAAAATGAAGTAAGGATCTTTCAGAGATGAGAGATAAGGCTGCCAACGAAGAAATGAGAGATAGTTACCCCCAACTATGTCATAATGGACATCCAGAGGTGCAAGTACCATATGCAACCAAGTACCCTCCTAAGCAACCAAAATCGTGTGTTGCACGTATGTATCAGGTACTAACAGTACCACCGCTGCAGTTACCTGGGAAGGTAACCTAGGAAAAACAACTAGGGCTACCACTTCGCACTTGGTGGTTAGGAAAAACGGTCGTGAGAGAGGGATTTTGCGAATGGGCATGGAAGGTAAGATTGTTGTCTTAGACCTGGAACAACTTAGATAGTGGTGTCACCCTGAGGACTTTCCACTACTATGATTTTCCCCTTGACTCGCATAACCCCAACAAGAGAGAGTGTTGGGGACCGGTCCAAGCACTCTTCTCAACTTCTCCTACTACTTGACTCCTATGTTAGAGGATATTTCCCAAAAAACACTTCATGTTACTAATGGATTTTCACTCATTAGTGTTCCTAGTTTTGTTTTAGTAGCCTTGGAGAATTTACACTCCACCCTACAACCAAGTCCCTGCAACCTAGACTTGTGATCGTTTTCTAATAAAGAAAACGTCTAGTTGATTTAAGATTAGGTACCTTGTTCCTTTTATGGTTGTTGTTACTCAAAATGGTAAATGGAAGTGAACTATATGGTGTTATCACTCTAACTCCAAGAAGACTTCAAAATAAAACATGAATGGAATGCAATCTTTAGTTTCGATGAAGCCTATCTATAGAAATGAGCAAGAGGTCTCAAGCAAAGAAACAAGTGTAACATTCAATGCAAGAAACATGAAATACTCTTTGAATGAAAAAGTTGTTTGATATAAGAGTCAAAGAAACTATAGGATACATGGTTTTTGGTTTTCCAATTCTTTCAAATACTCCACCCACTAACTAGAATGAAATTATTTTTTGGTTTTCCAATTCTTTCAAATGCAATGAAAATTTTAATGCGACTTATTTTGTTTTCTTTCTTTCAAATGAGATGAAAAGAACTAAATGAAAATGAAAAGGACTGCACAACAAAATGATGCAAACCAAAAAATGCAATCAAGTAGGTCGACAAGCATCAAAAGAACTCAAAAGCTAAGGAAGATAAAAAAAAAAGCACCCAAGAAATAAAAGGTTCAATCATAAGAAACTCAAGCCTTAAAAAAAAATTTCCAAATGATTGAAAAAGGTTGCAGCAATGACTACTCGAATAGATTTGAGAAAGACCTATGAGACTATAAGAAAACATTGAAAGCATATCTGGGCTATATTTAAAGGATGTCCCTTCAAAAAAAACTTTTTAGTGACTGGTCACGCCTTGTCAATTAAGAGAGTGATCTGTCACATTGTGAACGCAGAGCGGCTCATGACCTCAAGAACTGATCGCATTACTCAGTGTGATTTTTGGGTGGTCATGTGCAGTGATGGAGAAACTAGTGACCAAAAAGGTTGTGGTTGCTCTATGTGCACAGGAAGACTGCGATCGTGATTGTAAAAGTGTGAAAACTAAAATATCTAAGGTAGATCTATCATATTTTGGACTAAACACTTTCAAACAAACTCATGAAAGATTTATGGGAAAAATGAAAATGAAAATCGAGGCTTAAAATAAGAAAAGGTGTTGAGAATATGGATTCAAAATATGAGGAAGAAAACTAAATAAACAGTTATGACTTCCCCAGTGGAGTCGTCAGTCTGTTGTAGGATAAATGTACCCTGCAAGAGTTATTTCCCTTAGGGTCTTCCTAGACCTAAGACAAAATAGAGATGCAAGTTATAGATTTTCCTAGATCTAAATCATACATGAAAATATTTGCGGAATAAGAGGATGAGAAGCATAGTACCCAATTCTTCGACAATTGTCCCTGCACGCTCCTTGGTCATTCTCTCCTTTGAAGATATCCTTCACTTTCACAAACATAGGTCTACACACATAGGAAAACAACAAACACCTTTCATGAGATCAAATGTAACACGTATAAAACATATATCTAATAATATATCACAAAGACATGAAAATGTTAACTCTCAATGAATACTATGATCACCATAGACAATCAATTAGAGGGGGAAATCATGTGCATCTTCTATTAATAAGGAAAAATACTTACAACTTACATACAAATAGCTTGATGAAGATTCTCCCAATTTCCTTGTCCAATCTCCGTAATCAATCTGACATTATAAGTTTATTCTATCTTTTCCTCCCTTTTTCCCATGAGTGTTACACACCAAAATTTCACACTTTAGTTTTAGTTAGTATTTTATCCTCCGTTTCTTGGAAAGCTTTAGGTTCGAGGCTTGCGTCGATGACTCATAATTTGTTGGCTTTTGAGAAAATGGCTAGTCAAACTTTAGGGACCCTTCCTCAATTTCCTGTTACTTTAGGAGGGAAAACTATCTATATTGATGTGATGGTAGTCCACGACCCCTTGGATTTTAATTTTCTCCTCAGGTGATATTATGTTTATGTTATGAAGGCTCTTGCGTCCACAATATTTCAAATGATGTGTTTCCCTCACAATGGAAACATAGTGACCATCGACCAACTTTCATTCATTCGCGTTGATATGACAGTCAACCATCCGACTTCGCTAAATGGTCCTTATATGAAAGTGATACCTGCCCCACTGTAGATCAATTATGTGGCAACCTGTCCTATGCATTCAACTCTGAATGAGAAGGAAACTCTCCCATCTTTTGATTTAGATCCGGTAGTTGACATGGTGGTCCCTTCGATAGGGATATTAGAGCCTAATCTCCTTACCCCTATCACATCCCTCGACATGTATTCCTTCCAGAGTATGGTTTTTCCATCTAGTGAAGATCTCTTGGAACCCATGATTGAGGTTTTTCCCTTGACATGTATTCCTTCCAGAGAATTTTCCTCTTGGAAGCCATGATTAAGTAGAGGTCTTTGAGCATAGTTTATTTGTTGATTTCAAGCTCATTAAAAAATGAAACCATGTTTTGAGTAGAGTTCCCATTTCTGTGTCAATCTCGTTAAAAAATGAAACATAGGGATTCAAGAATAGTTTCTAGTTTCAATCTTGTGTAAAAATGAAACCTACCTTGCGAGCATAATTTTGTTCTATATGACAAGCTCATTAAAAAATTAAATAACTGCCTCTCCCATTGAGTTGAGTCTTTTGCTAGATCTCATAAATATTGAGTTGAGTCTTTCACCAGGTCTCGTAAATTTTGAGTTGAGTCTTTTGCCAGATCTCATAAATATTAAGTCAAGTCTTTCACCAGATCTCGTAAATGTTAATTCAAGTATTTCACTAGATCTCGTAACCTAACCTTCATCTCATCCTCCTATGTTGGTTGATTATCTTTCTTCCTCTTTGAATATTTTCCTATTACTAACCATGACTCTATTGGGTATAAAAATTGGTGTTAGGAGAAGAGTCAGTGGATGAAATGAAGCTTGGGGGGCGTATATCGCCAACCTCTAGAAATCATTCTAGAGAAAAGCCACTAGATTCCATCACACAAATAGGGGAAAAGTACCAACTATCCATAGGTCTCATTCGAAACCTTTGGACATTATGTTGGGAAGTTACGAGCTCAATCTGTGTTCTTTCTCGTGCTCATAAATACATGATAATAGATTACCGAGATCAATCTTTTTTTTTTCTTGTGATCATTAATGCACGAGAATAGGATATCGAGTATAATTTTATCTCTTTTTCAGACTCATAAAAGCTATATGAAAATGAACTCTTTCACGTCTCCTTTAAGCTCTTTTCAGACTCCCTAAACATGAAAAGATTGTCGAGTGAGCTTGCTTCCTTTGACACTCGTTGAAAGGTTTGAAAGGGCATCTTTCAAGTGGTAGTTTATCTCTTTTTCAACCTCACAAGACTAATTACGAAAAATGAATACTATAGTCAAGCATGATTATAAGAGTTCTCCCCTATATTTGTTTACATGTTTTTCAGGCTTGGGAGACTAAATTTACAAAAAAAACACTTATGGAGTTGTCTTTAAGTTCTTTTTAGAATCCCTAAACATGAAAAACTACCGAGTTTATCTTCTTTGGGCTCGTAAAACTATGCATCGAAGGCCCTACGTGAGTCCAATATCTAGGACACATACAAGACCAAACCCCTCCTTCTTTAGGTTCGTTAAACATATGGTGAGGGACTCATTTGAAGGATGAGCTATATCGAGCATCTATTACCCTCTTCAATTTCGTTTAAAAAGAAAGAGGTACTCATCTATCTAGATGGGGGGGAAAAATGAAGGAAGTGGGTCAAGTTTTTTGGAATCCTTTATGGAAGCTATTGTCGCCCTTGAACATGGAACTTGTTTGCATGTCATTTTATAGTTGGGTAATCTAGTTTTCTCTGAATCATACCAATTCCATGTGTCATCATACTTTTTCATTCCAGTTGAAGAGTGCTCTTATTTCCGTCACATTATGTTCTTGATATTCGTCGAATCAATGCTGCCAAGTCAGTTGTCGTGCTTCATAATGTTCAAGGGAAGTTTCACTTCAAACCACCCATCTACAGTATTACCAATTTATGTTTCCTTTTTTAGTTCATACTTATTTGATCCACCATCTCACATCACTTTCCTGTGTCAGTTTTGTGTCGATGATGGGGGATACATCATTGCCCTCCTTTGACGAGTCTTTTCCTTTTGACTTCAACACATTATTTGGGAATTAGACTTAGAAACCAGTTAGTACCTTGGGACCTACATGCCTTAATGGAAGGCCTCCTCTCTTTCAACAAAACGTTTACATCATTGGCCTCTAATCAGATGATTCCACGAATGTTCGACCTCAAATCATTTATTCACATTCATCGAAATGTACTAGGGTACCTTGGGAGTCATTGTCATCATTGGTGATTTCCATCACACTTGTTAATGGTTTACCTCAATGACTGGTAATCAAGTGGTTTCTATCATGTTCAACATCAAATCATCTATTCACATGGATAGATTCATACCGCATCGGGATCAGGACGTAGACCTTGGTTTGGGTGCTCACTATGTTATGTGTTTTTCCTAGGTTGCGATGGAGATCATTTGAGCATGTAAAATATTTCATTACAATCACCATGTTGGCAATCTTACCAATATATATATTGTCACATAAATCCATATTGTATTTATCTATGGCTATGTTTTGTCATCTCATAGCTCCTCTATGTATTTTTCGTGGTTGCGATCAATTCATGTCATGGAGGTATGGATCCACATTATATCTCTGGTGGCCATATCCTTAGTCGGTATTTTCATGGATTTGCAGTATAATGGTGAGTGGCCATGCTTTGAGTCATCTTGTATTTCGAGCATAGGTACGCCTGCCTTAGAAATGGAACATATTTGTATATTGATTGATGATTGTTTGCATCTTCTGCCAGGTTCTCCTACTCCAACACCCTTGCATTAAATAATTTGTAAAGTGTTTTGACCATAAATTTCCCATATGACCTCACACTTTAGGGGGAATATGTTACACACCAAAATTTCAAACTTGAGTTTCACCCTAAGTGTCGCAAGTGTCGCAAAGTGATGTATTCACCTTGTTAAGTGTCACATGCACTATTGCAAGTGTTGTATGCATATTACCAAGTGTTGCATTCATTTTTCTATGTGTCACAAACCCTTGAAACCATGAATAACTGTTGTTCATGACCCCTAAGCTATGTTGGAGGAAGAAACCGATCATTTCAAGTTCAAAATACACCTATTCCTTGGAAAATTCAACCATTTTTGGGGCATTTATGAAGGGTGACGTCCCCTAGCCATAATGGGAGAGTGCCATTTTATGGACTGACGCCCCCTTTCCATGTTGTAGGATCACCACTCTATAGGATGACACCCTGTGTCTAGTTCTGGGGGAGTGCCATCCTTGTTAGAGGGAAAAGGGTTATATGGGCCATCTCTCTTGGGATGAGGTTGGTTATGTTTAACCCCTATGCTATGGCTTCACCTTAGGATTTGATCCAAACCTTAAGGAGCCATATACTCAACCATATCCTTCATCTTCTCATGGTAGTTGTGCCTCTCAAGCCTGTATATTGAAGGTATTTCCAAGGTTAAGGGGGGAACAATTGAGGTATCAAACCTTTGATCTTATGAGAAGCATCATCATTTTGATTTCAAGATTCATGCAAGGGATAGAAAAAAATAGCTTGGAGAAGTGATTGCATTGCCCATCATGCTTTGTAAGTGCCTTCTTTATCTTTCCAATTAATATCAACTTGGGCTATTCCCTTCAAGCTCATGTGTTCTACATTTTCTTTTTTATTGTCCTTTCAATCTTCATAGATAGATTTTCTTTATATAATAATCTAGAGTTGGAGGACGATTTCCTTTTCTAGTCTTTGCAGGATTCCATTTGTGTTGAGGAGCTTGGAGATCAAGTGTCATAATTGGAGCAATGAGGATGAACATCACAACAAGGTACACCACATCATTCTTCTTCTCTCTTTTTTGATTGATTCAGTTAGATATATAGGGAAAGTATTAACCACTTGTTCTCTTTTGTATTTGGACCAAAGATAGGAGTCTTGGTCCAAAGGGGAGATAAACTTGTCCACAGGGAAATATTTCTCACAACAATGAGAGACCCTCAGTATATAGGATGAAAGAGATGAGATGGTGGATAACTCTTAGACACTCAAAATAAAAAGATTCTGGAGGTTGAATTATGAGAAGTCTGAGCTTGATTCCATCGTGTTGTAATCATTCCTAATTTGAGAGTAATATACCTGGTCATGATTTGAAAGTGAGCAAGGCGTGACCATAAATTTGGGCCATGATTTGTAAAAGGACAACACATGACCAAGCAAAATGATGGTGTATACTCAAGAAAAAAGTGACAAAAGTCGGTGTTTCATCCTGTTGACCTCTAGATGATGCCCATCAAGTAATCATGTGGAAAATAACTATATAACACCAAGCCATTGTCTTAATAATCCCTATAGAATAGTTTCACCACAACCATAGTACTTGACACATGTCCAATAGTTTTGTTCCACCTTGATCTATGTAACTCGGTCAAAATGACTACCCATAACCTAAAAGAGAATTTCATAATTTAGAAATTTCCATAACCATTGGTCAAAACATTGATCGTAAACTCTTTCACATCATCGTCTTGGATAAATAAGGGAATAACACCCTTGAAATCATTGAGCATGTCATAGGAATTTGTGGCATTCAATGTCACAATATCAAGAGTGACAATGGACACCTACGAAATGTAGAGTATAATTTTGATATCTCCCTTTCCATGAGTGCCTTGTCACCAGGTAGTGTGCAAGTCACAAGGGCTTCACCTTGTCTACCAATATCTTATCACATTCATTCATAAAGGGGGTTTTGAAATTGTGAAAAATAAAGTCAATATTATGTTGGTATTGGGGGTTGGATATAGGGTACTGTTGAGGGGTCCTAAATCCCTTTAACTCAACTGTATGAACCAAACCCTCCACTGAGGCCCAATTAGACTCTACAACGTTTAGTGATGGAATGGTTCTTTAGATCTTGCGATCCGACCAATTAATCAATGGGCTTTATGTTTTTTCTATGAAAGCTCCTCCTTCAATTCAAACGTTCTCTTTTTGTATTTTCTCTTATAGATGGGACCTGTTATTCCCCACTTTTAGGGATAACTAGGAAGATTATGTCTCGAGGCCCACATGTCCTAGACATGGAGTACCGAGAGCCAGATCGACTTGAGCATGGACCTGGAGGGCCCATCTTTTCTCCCTTTCAGCGCCTCCACTTTTTCAGCAGCATCAACAACATCCATCACCTTTGGCTTGGTCTTGTATCAAAGATGGTTCTTGCTCCATGAGGTAATGAATCTGTGTATCATGGTATGTGTCACTCTGATCCTCAAAACCTTTGAATATGTGCATTTAATTCCTTTTGTTTCCAACGGGTTCTTGGATATTATACTTGTCCACTTGACCATGTCTGGGGGGAATGACAGGATTCCCTAGCAAGCTTGTGCCCATAGGTTTTGAGTTGCCACTGGGGGGATTTATGAAAAAATTCATCATCCATTCCTGTCATACATACCATTTTCCATCTTATTTCCCACTTGTCCATCCCATTACACCAGTCTGGGCATAGGGTTGGCCAATTATTTAGGGGTTGTACCCTACCCTATGGGAAGAATGGGCTAAAAGGCCCGGGGGGTAAAATCATCTGACAATAAAATACTAAGAACAAAAACTCGAGATGTTTCACCTAGGGATCCTCAAGAAAGCAATAAAAATATTCTCAGCAAGAAACGGAGGGACCTGTAAAGATAATAAAACAAGGCCTAGTTAAGGGATAGGGGGACTCATCACGAGCTAGCCTATTAGGTCCATGAGCATCTAGCGGTATGACACTACCAACATCTGGTCACCATGCTAGGGTAGTGGCTCTTGGTGGCATAGCCAAGAGAAAGGGGGTCTCATCATGAGCCAACCTTCTCATTTCCATGAAATGCTTGTGGCTAACATTTCCACCACTGGTCACCAAGCTAGGGAAGTGTCCCCTGACTGGCTTCTTGAAAGAAAAAAGAAATAAAAATATAAAAAACAATAAGACACGACCTGGTTAGAGGATAGAGGGTTTCATCACAAGCCAACCTATTAGGTCCATGAACATCTAGTGGTATGACACTGCCAACATATGGTCACCACGCCAGGGTAGTGGCTCTTGGTGGCATAGCCAAGAGAAAGGGGGTCTCATCATGAGCCAACCTTCTCATTTCTATTAAATTCATGTGGCTAACATTTCCACCATTGGTCACCAAGCCAAGACAATGTCCCCTAACTAGCTTCTTTAAAGAAAAATAATAAGATAAAAGACATGAATGTGCTTGGAAACATTTGCATCAATGATATGTGAAACTCACCCTCTACAGAGGCACCCACCAGTAAGCCATCCCTGCTATCACTTCACCCTTTGCCCAGGCATCCCCATCCACCTCACCCACTTACATGACTTGGATTTAATCCTTTCCAGAGACATCCCTCTTCTAGTGAACACTATCCCAATAGGATTCCCTGTCACGTCCTCCAAACTTGCATTGCAGACTTGTATAATGTCTTTGAGCACTTGACTTGGGTAAAGATTTTTATGCACATGTTTAATAATATTGATGATTAGATGTCAATGAAATTGTTATGATCCCTATGACTTATGATCCTATTGAGGACGTATCTATTGATGTGCATGATCATTCCCGACAGATAGGTACCACATTGGATAGGTACACATGGGGAGATGATTAGTTTGGACTTCCATGGGGTTGAAGAGCCCACCCAATGGATGATAAGACCCCAATAGGGGGCAGAGACAAGGCATATTGTTTGCACCAAGGAAGAGTAGAAGGATCCACCAAAGGCAGCTAAGCAGACCTGTACCTAGGGGGGTTGTGCCCTCTTCATTGAAACGTTGGCCTTGGAAGGCCTAGGATGTCACCTAGGAGGTTCATGATGTCATCCTTGCTTCATGGATGTTTTGGCAGACAGACAACATAGTTTGGCATGTGTGGCAGGTTGGAGAATCCCAAGGAGGGCTAACGTTTTTCTCCATAAGGCTACATTTTCCCTATAAAGGGATAATGTCACCCTAGAAGGGGCATGACGTCTTGATTTTCCTTGATTAGGGTTTAGTTTATAACATTTTAATGTAAAAAAATGTTATTGTGCATTTTGGCCTTGTCAACCTTTTGATGACCTAAAATTTAATTAAGGTCATTTGTATTTTATAAGTAAGAGAGAAAAACTCTCTTTTTATGATTGGTCGGAATAGCCACAGTTTGGTCAATAGAGTGTCGACGTTTCGGATCCAAATCAGGATCCATCCTCAGGACAATGAGCCTGGGTTTAGATAAAGAGAAGATTTGTCTTTAAATACTGGAATTGGCGTGAAAACTAAGAGTCGGCTAGGTTGTTAAAAAATTCTTTTTAATTATTTATTATGTGTGATTTAATTAGGGTTTAGTTTTTAGTTTTTAATGTTTTATTAGATCAAAGTTTATTATTATTTGATCAAAGTTAGTTAATTAGGGTTTTTGTTATTTGTTAAATTGTTAGTTAGGGTTTTGTTATTTGGTAAATGGTTAATTAGGGTTTTTTGTTATTTGGTAAAAATCATTTTTTATTGTTTAATAAGGGTTTTGTTTAATTGTTTTGAAATTACTAGATTATTATTAATTAATGTTTGTTTTAATTAACTAGAGTCTAGGTGGTTAGTAGGTTTTATTATTAGGTAATTTAAGTGGTTTAATAATTAGGGTTTTGTTTTAATCGTTTTTGAACTTATTTTGTATTCATTAGGTTTTAATGTTAGGTATTTCAGTGGTTTATTCAATTAATTCAGGGTTTGCTTATTAATGTTATTTAGGTTATAATGTTTCTTTAAAGGTTCTATTAAGGTTTTGAA
>ML785665.1:310267-327976 GCA_009831015.1 Picea engelmannii | reverse complement strand
TTAAAAGTCTTGGTAATGTGATCTATTTCTTTTTCTAGGTTTGCTTCATCGGAGATTCTTATGGCTCTAGTGGCTAAAGTTTTTAGGACGCCTAGTTTCTGGTTGGGATGGTGATGGGAGTCTGCGTGGAGATAGTTCTCAGTGTGGGTCTTTTTTCTACAACTCTCTTTTTGTTCATCATCTTTCACTCACTCATTAGTGAGGTATGAAATTTGTGCCCTATATTAGGTTTTGGATGAAATTGTGAGGTGCACTTGTTGAAGGAAGACATTTTTGGACTATTTTGGCATTTCTTCTTGGTGGAAGGTTTACAACTAGGGTTTTCTACTTGAATGAATGGTTTATGTAAGTCAATTTCTGCAACACTTCTCGATTGAATGGTTATAGTTCTATTTACTTGCATTTGTTATTATAATTTGCTACATTAAAACCCTAGGGGACAAGAACATACTAAAGGTCCTTGTCTCATGTCCGTACCAAGTTGAGAGTCACTTTGATTTCCTGAAGTGAGATGGAGCCTTGCCATAGAAACACTCTAGTCCTACTCTTCTAGCTAGCCGTTTTTCTTTGTGATTGATCTAAGGAGGAAGACGCATCAAGGCCTAGGGTTTTTACACCTTGATGAGCCATTTTCCCCTAGTGTTTGTTAGATGAAGCCTTTCCATAGAAACACTTCACCTCCTAACTCTCTTGTCTTTATCCCTATAACTTCTTGCGTGAGCTAGTCAATTTCAACCCGCCAATAAGCTAAAGTAGCAGGAGAAAGCATTAGGGCCCAGGGTTTCTTCACCTTAGTGAGCCTTTCTCCCCTAGGGTTTCATTGTCGAGGCCTTGTTATAGAAACACCTCAACATCCAACCGTCTTGTCTTTAACTTTATCATTATCATTTAGTCCTTAAACCTTTGCAACCTCTTTTGACTCCATTTTCCCTAGTAGCGCACTGGTCTAAGACCTCTTGCATTGAGTAACTTGATCACAAACAAACTTATAAACTTTGAACAAACTCTAAACTCTTACTAACCCTACCCTAGACTAACACTACTAACCCGATTGTTGTCATCATCTTCCTATGCTATAACCACCTTTATGCAACATCCGTTTTACCTTTAAAGCAATTGGATGATTGGTCTAAGGCATTGTTTCTAAAAGTGTTGATATTGTTACATTGAATGGCATAGTTTCTTTAGCATTTATTGTGAAGTAGTATTGTAATCATTTCTATCATATAAAAATTGATTTGCTTCATATATACAATTTCTCAATTGCTTATTATCATAAAGTCATTGATTATATGAAGTACTAACCAACAAGTAAGCTTGCACATGTACATTTTCTTTGTTGCTTTGTCTCGAGCAGGTACACTTCTTGGTTACTACTTCCAATTATCTTTGATCTTTATTGGTTGTTTAGCTAGAACTTTCTGATCAGGTGGTGACTTGTGAGGAGGAATTTATCACTTGGCCTTCAAGACATTTTCTTTCTCAAAACCTAGGTCATCGGGGACGTCTCCCATGGGTCTCACCTCCCTAAACAGAAAGAGTCTTCCCATTTAGGTGACAGTGGTGGGATTGGTTCAGTTGCGCCAGTTTGACCTTCTTTCATTTGTCTTTTACCTTAACTACAAACTGTGTGATAACAAAACCGATACAAGATAAAACATGGTATAAACCAATAGGGTAACAAAGTGGGAAAGCTTAAACATTGAAGAAGGTTGAGCTCTGGATAACCCTCATACTCAAGCATACAAACAATGATTCTTACACCTACAACAAGCCTAGTACTAATACATTAACATGTTGGTGTTCCAATTATCGTCTGAGATACAATTATCGAGAGAAAACATACATGCAATAAACAATGGCAAGAAAAATAGTTTTCTTAACTCTAATCATCAATCACATATTAACACAACGATTTACTTTTCATCATTAAAGACAAGAACTGTAAAAAATATTGAATCAAATAACTTATCAATAGATTCAAAGGCTCTTACTCGTTACAACATCCATTTATGAGATAAAATAAAAAATAATTCTTCTTCAGATCTAATCACACACGTTTTTGATGAAAAACACAAACTTGTCTCTGGTCCTAAACAAGACTTCTAAATTAAGGTAGCTATGAAATAGTTCTTTACAAATACAAAAATGAGGGTCTTTACAACAACTATCGACCTTTGATAACAGGTGGATCCTCTTATTTATAACATATTATTAACTAAAAATAACTATCAAAAGTGCAGCTAAGTAAAACAAAAACTCGCCATATGGCGCTTTCATCTCTCAATCTTCTAAGAGTCATAAAATTATATCACTTGAGTGGATGAGTCTTCTTGTACTCTGACCATTTGATGGAGATATCCTTGCATGTGTTGGCATACAGGAATCTGTGTTGTTCCATTGGGGCTGAAAGGATCTCTCTTATCTCTACTACACGTGCTCAATACTTGACTATTCTAGAAGTTAATTGCTGCAATATGGTTCGATATTTGATTGGGTGTTCCATGAACTGTTGCACTTGACCCGACGCCATGTTCGCCACCTTTTCTATCTTCACAGCCCACGATTAGTCTTGTTAGACATGTAATTTGACTATGTCACGCAAGTCGACAAAGTCATTGGGTGTGTCGACTTCAGGGAGGCCGATGTCTCTCATCGCTCGGTTGATCTTGGTACAACTCTTTTTTCACTCAGTCCATTTATCTTGGATTTCTTGATGAGGTTCTAGGGCCATTTTCACCCAGTATTCGACCGACTTATTTATGCGGTTAATGATGCTTTCCCTTATTACCTAGATTTTTTGCTCTTCAACATATCGGCCCTATTGAACTGCACTGATGTAGTTGATCCTTTGCACTGCTTGGTGTGCTTTCTCATACCACCTTTCCATATCCTTGCATGTTTCCAGTGCCATGAGGGTGTCTTCTTGAAACTCGGATATCCTTGTAGTGAATAGGTGTTGCTCATTCGTAAACTTACTGTAGGCCTCCTGGAATTCTCTTCTCATGAACACCATGACATGTGTGGTGTCCTAGTAATATTTTGCCAAATGGCATAGATGTTTTGTCTCCTTCAATGCAGTGGCCAACTCCTCTTCATCCATTTTCTCTCTGTCCAGGGTGGCATCTGTGATTTCCATCCCTGCACCGATAAGATTAGACGTCTTGGCATGCTCCATGTTAATCAAATTTTCCTCCATGGCGATGAGGATGGAGCGATCTAGAGTAGTCCTCCTCTTCTTGGTGGTTCTTTTCATGATATCTTTCCTTTTCTAGTCATAGGAGATGGCCTATATATCAACAACTTCATCCATTGGTTCGGGGATTTGCTGATCTCCCCAGGTAAGCATATTTCCCATGCTTTCATTGGTGTATATTTGTTCAAGATTGGGTTCTTGAACCTCCTTCGTGTGTTCCAAAGGTCCAGTCTCTGGTTGTTTCCCATCGACAGGTTGAGCACAGGTTGAAAATGAAGCATCAAGGGTAGGCTCGGTACCTACTTCATAATCAGTTGTTGAGATGTCAATTTACTACTGTGGAACTTCATCCTTTTGCTCGCCCGACCCTAGCTCGTATGTCGGACTATCCATTTGGGTCTTATGTACATTGAGTAGCTTAGTGTCTAAGACACTTTCGACCTCCTTTTCATTCCGTGGAAGGCCTCGAATTTGATCACTTGGAGCTGGGGAAGATGCTTTCTTGGGATCCTTTTCCTCTTTGATCTACACCGGATTCACCAGGGACACCTTCGAACTTTCCTCATCATCATAGATTGTTATCCAGTCGTGGAGGGGGTTGTTAGAATATAGAAGATTGTGTACTCGTTTTACCATTGACAATACCTTTGTCACCCAATCATAGGCTGAAGCCACCCTTCAAGCACCTTAACCTTGATTGAGAATTACTCCATAAGCAAACCCTAGGCTAGATAGCCAAACAAGGTGTAGCGCATCTTCCTCCAAGGATAGCGCACCAACAATAGTTGATCAGATAGTCCAAACCCTAGCCAAGAGATAGTCCAAGCCAACACTGAGAACTAGTTGCTGCAGCAGCTGCACCTGCAGCTCTCCTCCACACGTGCGCATCAAACTGGGAAATGCAGTGCGCACTAGTTGCTACTCTGCAATTATGAGATGTGTCAAATGAGAAATGGCGCCCTATATTTATAGTGGCTCTGCCAAATTTGTTGGGGCCGACTTCTCCTTCTGGGTACATGTCTATTCAGTATATTATTATTATTTTTGGCTGAATTCTTCTCTTGGAGGCTAATGACCTAATGTAAATTATTTTCTTGAGCCGACAAGACTTATAGGTTTATTAGCCAACTCATTAGGGTTTTCTCTTACTTTCTGGAGTCTTCTATTCTCGTCAGGTTTACACATGGAGGTAAATACATCATGTAGCTACCATAATATTAACATTCCCTCCTAGCTAGGGAGGTATGACAGGTAATGGTCTTGAGCACAAAAACATACCATTTACCCAGTAGCATCAACATAGTTGTTTAGACTATCTCATGACTAGATCATGAGCATCACCATCACCATCACCATCAACTGCATCATCTCTCAAAACCATACTTCATCTGAGTAATTAGACATGATGCTGGATAAGTCACTCATACCATAGACTGACAGAATAGTCATTCTTATAATCTAGAGGAGTAAATGCTCTGAACCATTTTTCGTTTGGAAAATCTTTGTTCATCATTCGTCTGGATGACGCTTATCTCCAATAAACTATTGATAGTCTTCAAGGAAATTAGAATAAAAATAGAACACAAATGTGTCTATCCATAGTAGTACATAACTATAATCTAGTGGTACACTACCACACCAAGTAACCCACAAGTACTTGATCAACAACCTATAGTCACAAATAGTGTAACATATCCACCACAATAGTTTTCATCTACTGTCATATAGTCTTCATAACAAATATTTGATAGAAACCTGCACAGAAACAATGTTATGGTATAAACCGAATCATCTGGTCCAATCTTTCACTCACATCTGTGAGCTCTGAAAGAATATCTACCCTCAGAGTAGAACAATGAGATATCTGGACTATTCTTCTCAAGCAAGGAAGAATAACTGTCATGTCTTATGAACCTGGACCATTCCCCACCCTGGGCCATTCTTCCTACACTAATCAAAGTGCACCCTGGAGAGAATGTAGAACCCCGAGGAATGTTGAGCCTGGACCATTCCGCACCCTGGGCCATTCCTCCTACACTAATCAAAGTGCACCCTGGAGAGAATGTATAAACTCTAAGGAATGTATGTTCCTGATTGCTGAGCATAGACCATTCCCCACCCTAGGCCATTCCTCCTACACTAATCAAAGTGCACCCTGGAGAGAATATATAAACCCTAAGGAATGACTCTCTAGACCATTTCCTCTGTTAACCACAAGAGGAAAAGACTGTCCTGCATCAACCTCCAAAACTGACCATTCCTCATGTTAACCACAATGAGAAATTGTTGTATGGTGAGGCAGGCCAGTCTTCTTGAGTAACCCTCAAGAAGAGAGACTTCCCTAGACCACTCCCCATGTTAACTACAATGGGAATTTGTTGTCTATGATACATCAACAATCAGACTACTTCCCATATTAACCACAATGGGAAGTCATTGTCCGTCAGAAATCTCAATCCACTTTCCGAGTAGAAAAGTATCTATCCAAGATGGACTATTTTTCAATGAATGTCTTCAATAATATTTTTCAGTGCTCCCTCCCAACCTGAGAGTTATTTCTTCCTTTTTAAATAAGGAAGTTGTTTCCACAAGCTCCAGCTTGAGTACACAAATGATTTACCAAAATGTCTGCTTATCTGCTCATCTCTGGAGATATGTATTGGAGAACCATTTTCTCCTTTCTGGACTTCATCATGGATAATGTAATGCTTGATTTCAAAATGTACTTTAGTCTGGAACACTATGAAGGATTCATGTAGATATGAACAATAGGGTATATCATCGTTGGAAAACTGGAACATATCCATGTGGCACTTCTTCTTTCATCATGAGATCTGATCTACTGAGGAATTATCTTGATGTTATAGGGAATCTTCACCACGCTTATGTTGTGCACTGGAGGTTCTCCACCAAGTTATCTTCTTCTATCTGCATACAAGAGTCTCTTTCTATTATGCCTCAAAGTCTTGATATTTCTTTTCATATGCTCTTTATCCAATTTCTCTAGAGAACATTCTTTGCATTTATCTTATGTAGAATTCCGACGCATGGATGTTGTGGATGATATAATGACTTATGTAGAGATAAGTCTGGTTTACTGGAACACGTAATCATCATAGTCTTCTCCCTCCATCTGGGAGAACCTCTAGTTCTAGATCTTGCAATGCTATCATTCATAAGTCTTCCATACACTGTTCTTCATCACGACTTTCAGTTCTTCTGCCTGATTGCTTTTAGTGAGTTCATATCAGGCTGGTAATCTTGTGATTCTTGATACAATGATTGGTTTTTCTAGTTTCTCTTTCTTTCTTGGAACCCTCATGTTCTTCTTCATGTTTTTATTTAGCTCTTGGGTCCATGGAGTTTCTTATAGATTCCATGCCTTAGAGATTCCACTTCTTCCTTTCATCATAGGATCACAGATCTAGATGGACAACCAGGAATACTTTAAGGATTCTCTTTGAAGAAGTCTTCTTCTGTGGTTGAACTGAACGCGTACTGTCTTTCATGGATGCTACCATGGATATATATATTTTATCATCTTCAATGGATAATAGGATTAGCTCCATCCTAATCCTTGCTTCATGTATAAGTGCATATAATCGGCTCCCTCCGTCTAACAGATTCCATGCTTCCATCTGCATCCTTATTGTCTTCTGCAATATATAATTGTCTCTCTTGTCTAACAGAGTCCATGCTTCCATATGCATCCTTATTGTCTTCTGCAATATATAATTGGATCTCTCGTCTAACAGAGTCCATGCTTTCGTCTTGTTGTTTTCTACAAAACATCATAAGTCTTTTTCCAATTTCCTCTTGATTGTTGACTTATTTTTGTCTTTGCTTCTTCTAAGTCTCTTCATGATTGATTCGGCTTATCTTGCAATATCTTCCACATGATTTGTATTTCATTATTTCATGTGTATTATCTAATGATATTTATTTTCATCTTGTTTGTTCTTCCATAGGTATAATTCTTCTTGGAACATATTATCTTCCAAGAGATAGATATACAAGATATGTACAGAGATGATGCAGACAAGATATGTACAAGAAATAATAAGAGTGTTGTTACCTTTTATAAGAAGAAGTCTCTTCCATCCTGCTTAGTCTTCTTTGTAGGTTCCTTTTCTTTGGAAATTGATGCTTCATGTTTTTCCTTCCTTTTCTTTAGCTTGGGACAATGATTCTTGTAGTGACCATACTTTCAACAGTTGAAGCATTGTACTTATGAAATGTCTTTCTCTTGATTTGTCTTCCTCCTTGAGCCAAACTTCCTTTTGTTCTTGAAGTTCTTGAATCTTGCTATGAAAGATTGATCATCGTACTTCCTTTGGGGTTTTTCTTTTCCATTGATCCTTGATTCTTATAGAGCACAACAAGTCCAAAGTTCTTCAAATGTCAGATACTCCTTCCTTGTGTTCATGCTTGCGGAAAATGCATCCCACGTCTTGGGAAGACCATTGAGTACTATGTTCACCAATTCCTTCTCTGAAGTGATCTCTTAGATAGATTGTAGTTGATCTATTAACTGGGAGATCATTACAAAGTATGATGTTATGTTTTCATCATCATTCATCTTCATGTCACAGAGCTCATTCTTCAGACTCATAACTTGTCCAATTTTTCTGACTGAGAAGAGATTTGTTAGGGCATTGTACATCTTCTTCAATGAGTCAAGATGGGAGATGTAGGGTATCATGTGGTATTTTATATAATCCACTATGATAATCATGGCATTGATGTTAACATCTTTGAACTTCTCCATAGCTGCAATGTTCTGCGGTTCCTTCTCTTTTCCTTCTTCAAACTCTGGCTTCACGATCTTTCCTTTCACGATATCCAACACTTTATTCTTGGAAAGGATGAGGTCAATCCTTGTCTTCCATGCTTTGAAGTTAGAGGCTCCATCTAACTTGTTCTCAGACTTCATAGAGTTATTCATGGCTTGCTTGACTTGGTCAAACCCTAGATTTGACCAAAAATTCAAACTTGATGTCTTGGCTTGCTGAGAGTGTCAGGAGATGTGCTAGGCTAGAGCACACTGATCTATCTGAATATTAGGTAAATCCATTCACTTAAGGTTCCTCAACAAGAGTATTAGGGTTTCTGCAACTGCTCCTACTAGTAACCCTAGTGTCAGTGTCTTTGGAAGCTGCTTCTACTAATAATCCTAGCGACAGTTCCTCAGTGAGCTCAATATCCTAGCGGCTATGTTTCCTTCCATCATTTAGACTGAATGAAGGAGGTGTGGGCCCATAACCTGTTAGAATATAGAATATTGTTTACTTGTTTTACCATTGACAATACCCTTGTCACCCAACCATAGGCCGAAGCCACCCTCCGAGCACCTTAACCTTGACTGAGAATTACTCTGGAAGCAAACACCAGGCTAGATAGCCAAACAAGGTGTAGTGCATCTTCCTCCAAGGATAGCACACTGACAATAGATGATCAGATAGTCCAAACGCTAGCCAAGAGATAGTCCAAGCCAACGCTGAGAACTAGTTGCTACAGTTGCTGCACCTACAACTCTCCTCCACACATGCGCACCAAACTGGGAACTGCAGTGTGCATCAGTTGCTGCTTTGCAATTTTGAGATGTGTCAAATGAGAACTGGCACCCTGTATCTATAGTGGTTCTTCCATATTTTTTGGGGCTGACTTCTCCTTCTGGGTACATGTTTGTTCAGTATATTATTATTATTTCTGGCCGACTTCTTCTCTTGGACGCTAACAACCTAATATAAATTTTCTTCTTGAGCTGACAAGACTTCTAGGGTTATTAGCCAACTCATTAGGGTTTTCTCTTTCTTTCTAGAGTCTTCTATTCTCATCTGGTTTACATGTGGAGGTAAATACCTCCCGCAACTACCATAATATTAACAGGGGTTTGGTGCACTTGCTCTCCTTGATGTTCTTTCTATCTCTCACTGATATAAAATGTCCACTGGTGATCCAACCTGTGGTGTTGTAACTTCAAAGTTATCTAACTCGACAATTTTGTTAATTTGTATTAGCTCAGGGCCACTTGGACTTGCCTGACTTTCATATGGGTTGTCGACAAGGAACCTTGTCATTCCTATGAGGTCTGGGTCATTTTGTAGCTAATCAATTACTCATTGTGCATTCTAAATAATGATAAATTCCCTTGCCTCTGCCTTCGGTGTCATAGGAAATCCCATGTTCTGCACCAGTGCCACCAGGGGAACCTCTGTTGCCTCTGTCACTTTGATTTATTCAATGGATTTAAGGGCCTCTTGAGCCGACTGTTCTACTTTCGTTGCTTGTTCATCTAGGCTCATGGCCCTGAACCTGGTCATTTTTGGGTCGACCATCCTTTGTACCACCTCGTCCCAGTCTTGGGAATTTTCTGTGAAGACTTCGTCTTCAAATTTTTTGTGGGCATATGGCTAGTAGGATGACACTTGTGAAGCATGTTGCAATACTAGACCCTTTGGATCATGATTGCGGAATCGGCTCATCTGGAATCTAAACTCGAGTTGGCTCATCCCTTCTTGTTTGGCTTGAGTTGTATCATTTACTAAGTAGAGCCCTACATGAAAACCATAGGGTATGAAAGCACGCTTCTTGTCTTTGACCAGGGTGGCGGTGTAGCCTTTCAGTATGGTTTGATAGCATATTTCTCCTACCACAAGTCGGTCCAAGACATGAGCTGGAAGGATATGTGGTGCTTTGGTGGCCCCGAACATCCTGATGTAGGTGTCACGCTGTCCAAGTACCAGTGGCCTACCTTGGATATCATTTTCTTGGTTGCAGCCGATAGTCTCAAGCATTCCTTCTTAAAAAGAATAAAATAAATTTGCTCGATGAATTCATCACAGATGGGGGAGTAAGATTTATTGTACCCGTTTTCCCATAGCACGTTGAAGTAGAAGTGGACCGAGAATTCTACAACATGCTAGCACAGATTCTTGTTGGTGAAGATGTTTCGAGTGCACATGACATTTAGCAAGCATGAAGCCATGTAGAAAGATGGTGTCTCTCCTTCCTTTGGTGTCTGAGCCTTTTGTACATAGATGCTCAGTTGTTTAGAAATTATTTCTCCCTAGTTGAAACCACTCTTGGAGATAACCACTGTGTAAGCCAAGTGCATCCAAGCCTCTGAAAATCTGGAGCAGTCTTTCTCTCCATATAATTGGCAGATGGGAGCCATCAAATAGATGTATGGTCGGAGGCTAGATGAAAACCTTCTTCGTTGTTGTCTTAATGATAGATTTTGTCCTTAGAGTGTATTCCAATTGTTTTGTATCCCCTGGAGAAGAGCCTTCACCTACTTCTGGTTCTTTCAGCCTCGGTGCCCTCGATGATTGGATAGTGGTTGGCTTTCTTAGCGACATTGCTCTTGCAAATCAAAGTAAAATTTTAGAGACTGTGTAAAAAAACAAAACCAAATAAAGTCATATAGATTATAGTCATGTGAACTTTACATAATAGGATACATACATGTGAAGCTTGCTAAAACCTAGTTATTTTGATACTCACGGGATCTCTGTAGCCTTCGAATTACTCATTTTGCTTCTTTGGATGCTCTGGAATATCCTCGCATGCAGAATGATTTTGTTTACAATGGCTTAAGAGAATTTAAATGGGGAATAGTTACCGTGTCACGTTATCCATTCAATTCAGGTTATGAGTGAAATTTTAACAAATCTGTCACCGAATATTTATAACTTAAATTCATCGTGTGTTGACTGCGGAGGCGTGGGTGGTGATGTTGTATATCGGTGATTTAAAACGTTTGTTTTGATTTTCGCACAAGGTAGCAACTAATGCAAGATTTGGTATTAATTAGCTCCTTAAATGCTCAAAATTTGATCGTATCTAATGCTAAAACGTCCCATCATGTCGCTCTGTGGGTGGATCAGGGATCGAAGATGTGCTATGAACGTTTTCATTGATGTCTTTCTGCAAAAGCTCGGACGTCGATCAATTTCATTGTATAATGATATCTTGGAAAAGCAGACTTAGAGGTGTGATTAGGACCTAGGGAACCAAGAATAACTTAGGATAAAACTAGACCGTATGATCATCTTATTGGGTAAAGCCATGTGGCATTGAAGATCGGTGACTTAATTAGCGCTTATTAATCAGATTCAAGACCTTTCTTACGTTATTTGTTCTAAAACAAACCTTAGCTTGAATATTCAGGGTTGATGATCGATGATAAACCTATCAATATCTCTCTTCGTATTAGCTCCCTCGAAAAAGTACTGATGCTAAAAAACGAATCAGGGATTGGCGATCGGGAATAACCTTTAGCGCGGTTAGAATTTTTGTTGCAATCCTTTTAGGTTTTCCTCAATTTCGATAAGAGTGTCAGGCATCGGCTATTAATGATATATTTTTCTCTCTTCATTAATGTCTATCCCCCTCATCTTTTACTGATGCTGAAGGGGAATCGACTATCAACGATATCCTTATATAATACTTGACGCAAACAAAAACTTCCTTTTATCGATGCCAATGGATATCGACACTCAACAATTGAGGTTTCCCGAGTGGTTCTTTTCCTTCTTTGAATTCCTTCCGATGTTGAATCTCAGCACGTCGGGTGAAGTGTTTTGGCTTTCGATTATTTATTCAAGTGTTAAGGCATTTTTAGTTGAGGGGTTTCATAAGTTCAAAAAACCTGAATAGGTGATGAGAGTCATGAGAATAAGAAAAGACAAAACATTTATAAAAAAATGAAGTCGAGTCAGACAGTGCAAAAGATCAAGGGTTACCCAAAAAAATAAAAATTGACAAAGGATTTTTAGGGTGTGTTGAGTGCTCAACAAATGGCGACTTATAGGGAGAAAGCATAATATTTGTTCCTACCTTGGGCTCAAGTGAAGTTAATGCAAAAGTTGATTACAAAATTGATTGGTTTTATTAGAGCCTCTTTTATCCTTGCATTTCAAATTCCCTGGTTGGTGCATTTGGGCCTGCCTGCGGAGTTTTCAACCTGTATTCCACCTTCATTTCCTGGAACCTAGACTCACGCCCCCTTTGAAAAGAGTATAATAAAACATTCAATGGCACTAGGCTTTTAGTTACCCTTATTGACTTGCTATGGTGTTTCTCCGCTGCCAACGAGTGTCCATAGCCTTGGAGGAGTCACCCCAACGTCACAAACCTCGATCTGCTTCCAACGAGCATCCATAGCCCCATTGGAGTTATTTGCATACTCTATCCTACTATGCGTTCATTTGATATAGTTGATTTTATTTTAGCAAAATGCCCTGAGAAAGTAGGAGAAGAGGACTCCTGTTATTTTCAAAATGAGATGGTTAAGGTGAAATTTTGCTAGCTCTGTCTCTGAGGTACATGTAGTCCTTTCCAACTTACCATCTTTCCCTTAAGGTTTTACCAGACCACCAGGTAGATACTTCATCACTTTTCCAAGGTTGTTCATCTGCGTTGTTTATATAGAGAACCCCTCGAAGCAACCGCAGGTCCCCTAGCGCTTCTTGTGTTGTATGTGAGCGATGAGTTAGGAACATAGTTCATCATACGACATTAATTGAGGTCAACCATCGTCTTTCTAAACACAATCTTCAAAAGCGCAGAATTACAATAGAAAGAAACAAAAACAAAAATGCACTCCACAATTGACCTACTTAAAACAAACATCGTGGAAATATACACACAAAAATCTTTTTTTTTTTAATGGAAATATTGTTTTAGGGCTTGGACATTCACGAGGAGGGCATGAGTTCCCCCCCTTAGATTCTGCAGCCGATAGGTGCCTAACCTAATTTTCACGGCCACCTGGAAAGGTCTGAGCCATAGATTCTGAAACTCAGAATGTTTTCCTTTAGGCTCATTTGCTTTGTCCCATTTTAAGACTAAGTCTCCCACTTCAAAATTCTTCTCTTTAGCCTTATGCTTATCAAACCACCTTTTAACTATCTGTTGATGAGCTATAAACTTTGATTTTTCTTTCTCCCTTTCTTCTTCCAGCATGAGGAGGGTATCAATTCTTTGTTGTATGACTGGCGAGGGTTGTGCTCTCGAATCTTGAGCAAGTTGAAGAGATGGAAGATATAGCCCGTTCAAGAGAATGGATTCCTATTTGTATATCAGAAAGTATGGGGAATTCCCTATGGCTTCCTTAGGTGTCACTCTATCATCCCATAAGGCGTTGTGGAGTGAACTGTGCCAATTCCTCTGGTTGTCTGCAACTGTTTTCTTTAATATCCTCACTAGGTTCTTGTTTTTTGATTCTGCTACTTCATTCCCTAGTGGATAATAGTTTGCAGAGTATCTTATTATGATTCCTTTATCTAGAACAAACTTTGTTAATAAGGTGGAATAAAAGTAAGACACATTATCAAAAACAAGGACAGAAGGCACATTGAACCTTGTGATTAAATGTTGTTCTATGAATTGGATCACCACCTTTTCGTTTACATGAGTCAGAGGGATGGCCTCTACCCATTTCATGAAATAGTCTATGGCAATTAGTATGTATCTATGTTGTTTTGAAGAACTTGGTGTAATTTCTCCTATGATATCTAACCCACATTGCTCAAATGGTCTGGAGATGACCACAGGTTGAAGCGAGACAACTGCTCTCTTTTCCCTCCCCATGCTTATTTGACGCATCTTACAGTTCCTAGAATATGCACGAGCATCCTTGAATAGAGTAGGCCAATAATATTTGGCTCTCTGTATTTTATGAGCAGTGGTGTTTCCTTTGAAATTTCCACCTACAGGACCATCATGGAGATCCTTCAAAACTTTGTCTACATCTTAGCGTTCGAGACATCTTAAAATTACTCCATCATAATTAACACAGAATAACATCGAATTTATGAGGCGATATTGTGTTGATTTTAACCTCGGGGATCTCCTTTTCCTAGGATTTAGGTTTTCTGGGCAAGTTCCATGATGTAGGAGATAAGTCATTTTCTCATACCAAGACTCTTGCCCTAGGGAAACATATGAAGCTTCACCACACCATAAGGCCAATTCATTCTCCCATCAATGTTCTTCATTTACTTGGTCCTAAGCTTCAACAACCAGTTTGCATAACCCTTGTCCCTTAACCAATTTAGCAGGTTCTATATCTAGATCAAATTCTTGGACCACTGCCATCCAATTTCCTCTTCTTTCCTCCATCTCCTATTGAGTGAATAGGGATCATGTTAGGGTCCTAACCCGCACATAGGTATATCAATGTATTTGGATGTAATAAAGGTCAATATTAATAAGGCCTTTCAATAAAATAGAAGAAGGCAGATGTAAGAAGGCCTAATAGAAGCTTCCGCTTCTAGAAGGATATTCCTCTAGATGTTTCTCTTAATAGACATATTTAATATAAATAAGGGTCAAGGGTATGAGAACCCTAGCTTGGAGATTATTGTAATAGAGCGTTGCTCGACTGGAGGTTGCCCCCTCAAAGTGTCTTGTGAACATTGCTTTCTGAATCAAAGTGTTATTTCTATTGCTATTTCGTATATCATTTCTGTGTATTGTGAAGATTATGCTGGATATAGTACTGTTATTCTGCCATTTCTAGCATTTTATTTCTGTTCTGCATATTTTATATATTTGGTATCTTGCAAGCAGTATCAGAGCACTTTCCTTGGTAGAAATTGTGGGTATTTTTTTTCCAGGGTAGATATGTATTCTGGCATCTTTAAGCCACATAGATCTTTCGTTACACGCATAAAACCGCGATTGAGGGACTCATACACGCAAGAAATACAAGTGGTTCTCAAGCGCACATCTGTTGGCCACCCTTGTAACCCCTGTTGGCACCCCTTCGAGTGGTAGCGCATCAGACAACACCTGTGTACGGATCAACCTAGATTTCCTGAAGCCCTCTTTAGATAAACCTATCGGCCACCGGACTGCTATAGTGTCACCGAGAACAACACTTGGGAAGATACTCTCTAGTACCTGGGTAGTCGGGTAGTACGACTAAGGGTACAGTCTATCCTCCTTAGTTAGTGCCTTGAGATATTGGGCCGAGTACTACTGTTGGACCCCGCACGTATATCAGAGAGTTATAGCATAGGGCAAACCCTTGTCTGTAGAACCCTTGAATACCTAACCCTTGGGGAACATAAACATCAACATAAACAAATTAAATTGACGAGATCTATTGTCGAGCATTTGTGTTCAGGTTGCTAAGTAAATGCTCTCTGGTTCAGAATTTGGAAATTTCAGCACTGCAACATTCTTCAGACCAAAGTATAACCCCGCAGCATTCTTTATCTCTTCCCCCTTATTATATTCATCCATATCATTTTTCTTCAAAAATTTATGACCCTGCCTGCTCCCTTTTCAGTTCACCCATCCTCATGGCCCATACCCATAGCCAAGAACTAGAGTCTCGCTTCAACACCTTGCAATCTGGTTTCCTCGAGACCCAACAATAAGTGCAACAACTCAGTGCTACTAATGCCTCCCGTGATGCATCCATAAATCTAGCCACATAGTTCGCAATGGTGGAAGTCAAACACGAACTGACCACCCAGCTTGAATTTCTCTTTGCATCACTCTGCACCAAACTCAAGATCCCTACCGATGACTCTTTTCCTAATGCACATAAAAAGATTGAAGGTGAAACTTCTTCCCATTCCTTTCAACCCCATCACTTTCAACGAGACATATGCCTTCCACGAGTGGATGTAACCAAATCTGATGGATCAGACCCCACTGGTTGGGTCACACAAATGGAACATTATTTCTCTCTCTACAAAATTACAGATGAATTGGCCAAACTCTGGTATGGTGTTCTCCATCTAGATCAAGAACGCTGGCAATGGTGGCAATGGAGAAAAACTTCCCGTCAAGGGTATATTACTTGGACCCAATTTGTGGCTAAGATTTATGAACGTTTTGACACTGACACCAACCATTTGGGCCGTTTGAAAAAATTGAAGAAATCAAGCACAGTAGAAGACTTCATAGCTGTATTTGAACGTCTGGCTTTTCGAACAGAGGGCATGACTGATGCTTTCTTTCAAGAGTGTTTTATCAGTGGCCTTAAGGAGGAGATTCGGGCCCATGTCCTCATGGCTCGACCTACAACTTGGATGGAGGCTACCAAAAAATATAAAGAAGCACAACAAATTGTTTCCTCTCAAAACCGTAAGCCTTCCTTTATCCCTCGCCCTAAACCAATAAACCCCACTACTCCCTCCGCCCCATTAAAAATCCCAAAATTGACCAGGGATGAAATGGTTGAATGCCAACTCAAAGGCCTTTGTTATAATTGTGATGACAAATATTTCCCAGGCCACACATGTAAGGAACAAAAGCTTTTTATGGCCATTTCTGAGGATATTCCAGAAGAAGATGTTGACACTCCCCTTGTGCCCGAGTCACCAGAAATCACTAACATAAACCCTCCCTCCGACCCTCCCGAAGTGGAACCAATCATTTCCCTCAATGCTCTCACTGGCTTCTCTACCCCCCAAACCCTCAAGTTAATCGGTTACATCAAGCACCAAAAGGTCATCATTCTGGTTGATAGTGGAAACACCCACAATTTTATTCATCGCCGCATTGCCCAAGAAACCCATTTCTACATCCATGCTATCAACAATTTCCAAATCATGATTGCCAATGGTGGTTCTATGAAATGTGGCGTGCGGTGTGAAAATGTGCGTCTCCAAATTGGTGACTACCACCTAAAATCCCATATGTTTTCTATTGACATGGGCGGTTGCGACATTGTGTTGGGTGCAGACTGGCTAAGGACTTTGGGTCCCATTCTCATGGATTTTCAGAACTTAACCATGCAATTCGACCAAGGAGGCCACCAATATTAATTTCAAGGCATCATTGCTGGTTCACCTGAGGTCATCAGTTCTCATTGCATGGAAAAATTGCTCAAAAAAGGTCATTCTGGTGTCATTGCCCAACTCCATGCCATACAAGCCACAAAGATCCCACCAGTGTCCCAAGACCTCCAAGCCCTCCTTTCTAAATATCAAAGAGTATTTTCCACTGCCTAAGGAATCCCTCCTTCCCGCGGTGTCCATGATCATTCCATTCCCCTTTTCCAAGGAAGCCTTCCCCCCAATATACGTCCATATCACCACCTCTTTGCAAAAAAAAATGAAATTGAAAAAATGGTCCAGGAACTCCTTATTTCCAGTGTCATCCATCCTAGTACGATCCCTTACTCCTCTCCGGTCATCATGGTACTGAAGAAAGAAGGTTCTTGGAGAATCTGTCCTGACTTCCGTTCTCTCAACAAACTAACCATCAAAGACAAATTTCCCATTCCTGTCATTGATGACCTCCTGGATGAATTGAGTGGCACCCAATTCTTTACCAAACTTGATCTTCGCTCGGGCTATCACCAAATACGTATGAAAGAGGCCGACATTCCCAACATTGCCTTTCACACTCATGAGGGCCACTATGAGTTTTTGGTCATGCCCTTTGGTTTTTGTAACACCCCCTCCACCTTCCAGAGCCTCATGAACCATGTCTTCCACCATTTTCTCCATCATTTTGTCTTAGTTTTCTTTGATGGTATCCTCATC
>ML785665.1:291022-310204 GCA_009831015.1 Picea engelmannii | reverse complement strand
CTGGCCGCACCCAAAGACTCTCAAAAGCTTGCGTGGATTTTTGGGCCTCACAGGGTATTATCGCAAGTTCGTTAAGAACTATGGAAAGATTACAACACCTCTCACGAATCTCCTCAAAAAGAACTCTTTCACTTGGACTCCAACAACTGCTCAAGCTTTTCAAACCTTGAAGACGGTCATGTGCACCACTCTGGTTCTGGCCCTTCCCGACTTCACAAAGACCTTTTTGTTGGAATGTGATTCCTCAGGGAAAGGAATCGACGTTGTCCTTATGCAAGAGGGTCGACCTTTGGCCTTCACTAGCAAGAAACTATCTGAAAAGAATCTGGGCAGACCCATTTATGAAAATGAAATGTTGGCGATTCTACATGCCGTTGAGTTATGGCGTTCGTATCTCTTGGGGCAACGCTTCCAAATTAAGACAGACCATCAAAGACTCAAGTACTTTCTGGAACAATGCTTTTCCTCCCAGGAACAACAAAAATTGGTGACTAAGCTCTTTGGATATGATTATGAGATCATTTACAAGAAGAACAAAGACAATGTCATGGCGAATGCATTGTCTCGAAAATATGAAGATGAAGGATCCCTTTTTACTCTTTCCTTCATTGTACCCGATTGGATCCAAGCTATGTGCCAAGAATGGCTTCAAGATCCCAAAAGTTCGCATCTGATCCAGAAACTGCAGAATAAGGCTCCGACTCCCCTAGGGTACTCCTGTCTCCAGGATGAGCTTCGATACAAAGGCTTCTTGTATTTAAGTAAACAATCCAAGCTCAAATCCATGGTGCTTTCTGAGCTTCATGCTACACCCACAACGGGGCACTCAGGGTTCACCAAAACATATGACCGAGTCAAGCGTTCTTTTTTCTCGGATGGTATGAAACAGGACATCCGTAAGTTTGTCATTGAATGTGAGGTGTGTCAATGCAACAAGGGAGAAACAGTCAAATCTCGAGGCACCTCCAACTGCTTCCGATTCCCCCTGCTATTTGGAAGGATATCTCTATGGACTTTATTACAAGCTTACCCAAATTGGGGAATAAATCAGTCATAATGGTGGTGGTGGATTGCCTTTCCAAGTATGCTCATTTTTGTGCTCTTCCCCACCCATTTACTACATCCACGGTGACTCAAATTTTCATGGACCAGGTCTTCAAGCTTCATGGCATGCCACACTCTATTGTTTCCAATCGAGACCCAACTTTCACAAGCAATTTTTGGCAAGAGTTGTTTAAGCTACAAGCCACACAATTGCATCTCAGCTCAGATTATTATCCCCAAACGGATGGTCAAATGGAAGTTGTAAACAAGTATTTGGAAACATATCTAAGGTGCTTTGCCTCTGAAAAACAACACCAGTGGGCTCAATGGTTACCCCTCGTCGAATGGTGGTACAACACTACATACCATACAGCCACTTGCATGACTCCTTTTGAAGTAGTATATGGACAGAAGCCACCTTCAGTTCTCTCATACTTACCAGGTACCTCGAAGGTCCACGCGATTGACCAAACATTTAAAGTTCGAGAGGATATCCTTCGTACCCTTAAAGAGAACTTGGTCATGGCACAAAATAGAATGAAGCAACAAGCAAATCAAGGTCGCTCTGAACATCAATTTGCAGAAGGGGATCAGGTGTTTCTGAGACTGCAACCATATAAGCAAACTTCCCTCAAGGCCGAGCATTGTCAGAAGCTAGCACCCAAATTCTATGGCCCTTACACAGTTCTCAAGCGTGTGGGACAAGTCGCATATCAGTTAGCTCTACCCAGTCAGTCGAAGCTACATCCTGTTTTTCATGTTTCATGCTTGAAGAAGGTGATTAGAACCAGGTTCCAAATTCAAACCAACCTTCCAGAGTTAGCTGAAGAAGGATCCATTTGGCTACAGCCAGAAGTAGTTTTGGACCAGTGTGAGCGTCGCCTGTGTCAGAGAACCATCAAGGAAGTGCTAGTACAGTGGAAAGATATGACTCCAGCAGATGCCACTTGGGAACCAGCTACCATTCTATAGCAGTTTCCACATCTCAAGCCTTGAGGACAAGGTTGTTTTTAAGGGGGCAGACATGTTAAGGTCCTAACTTGCACATAGGTAGATCAATGTATTCGAATGTAATAAAGGTCAATATTAATAAGGCCTTTCAATAAAATAGAATAATGTGGATGTAATAAGACCTAATAGAAGCTTCCGCTTCTAGAAGGATCTTACTCTAGATGTTTCTCTTAATAGACATATTTAATATAAATAAGGGTCGAGGGTATGAGAACCCTAGCTTGGAGATTATTGTAACAGAGTGCTGCTCGACTGGAGGTTGCCCCCTCGAAGAGGCCTGTGAACATTGCTTTCTGAATCAAAGTGTTATTTCTATTGCTATTTCGTATATCATTTCTATGTATTGTGAAGATTATGCTGGATATTTTACTATTATTCTGCCATTTCTAGCATTTTATTTTTGTTCTGCATATTTTATATATCTGGTATCTTGCAGATCAAACTACAGGGTGAGGCACTATGACTTTGGTATGATTCTTTAGGATGTAAGATCTGAAGTGTTTCATTGCCTTGTATACTACATAAGCTTGCTTGTCTATAGCAAGGTAATTTAGTTCGGCCCCTTGGAGATTAGTGCTCATGAATGATATCGGGGCCTTATTGTTGTCATCATCCTTTTGAGTCAGTACTGCGACTAACGATTGGTCGGAGGAAAATGTATATAGGAAGAAATATTTGATGAAATTGACACTAGGGCTTGGGATATTGTAGTCTTAATATAGCTAAAATCATGTTTCCGTTTATCGTCCCACTTAAATTCATCATCCTTATGGATCATTTTTTGTAAGGGTTTGATCATTTCAGTGAAATCGGGGGTGATTTTCCTCACAAAAATGATATTCCCAAAGAATGATTGCATAGCCTTTTTGTTGTGGGGTAATGGAAGATGAGCTATAGCCCTAATCCGTTCTGGGTCTATGCGAGTGCTTGCTTGAGATATAATGTGGCCTAACAGCTTACCTTCCTCGACACCAAAAATAGTTTTCTTAGGGTTTAAAGATATATCGTATTTCCTACACCATTAAAAAATCTAGGTTAAATGTTGGATGTGATCTTCTTTTTTATTTGAATACACAATCACGTAATCTAAACAGGCTACTACACATTTGTTGATTAGTCCTCAAAACGCTACGTCCATGGCCCTTTGGAAGGTTGACCCTGCATTGATTAACTGAAAGGGAATACATTTATAAGCAAAGGTTCCCCACTTGGTTCGGAAGGTAGTTTTCAAATGGTCTTCCTCTAAAACTAGAACTTGGTTGTAACTTGAAAAACCATCCAGTAGGGAGAAAATATTAGCGTCCGACATGGTCTGCAAGAGTTTCTCCATTGGTGGGACTGGGTAGTTGTCCTTTTCTGAAGCTCTGTTGAGGTTTATGAAATCTACGCATAGGCAAATCTCCACCGAATGTTTCCTCACAGGAACCAAATTTTCTACCCATGCAGAGTGTCTAACCTAGAACATAGTTTTGGCATCTAGTAGTTTCTTTAACTCCTAAAACATGAGAGGTTCCAGGGATGGGTGGTACTTCCAGAGCTTCTGTTGAAAGGGTTTCACTTCAAGTTTTAATGAGATAGTATGTTGAATGATACGCGCATCATAAGTTTTCAGATATCGGTAGGACCAAGCAAAAACATATTGATATTTTATGAAAATCTTGATATAGGCCTTCCTTTCCTCTTTAGATAATGTCTTGCCAAGATTTATATTATTGGGGTTTTCTGGGCTTCCTAGATTTATAGTTTCATGCATGGGACAGGAACTCCCCGTCTTTGTGTTGGTTGACCCTTTGAATCTTTCTCTTAAGACAGAAAGATTTTCTAAATTAGCTAACCCTCTTGGTATCATGTGGGACCTTGGTTTGTCAGTTGGTTGATCTATATGAGGATTGGTTTCTGCTAATTTCTCCCAAAATACTTCATCGTCAATAGACAATTCTTTAAAATATCCTGACTGGTCAAAACATTTATGAGTTGTTCATCTCCTTCAAAGACCTTACAATTATAAATATTATTGGTCACCTATGGTTTGTGGAGTAGCTCCATAGTAAATTGGGAGGCTTCATAGTCTTCTAGAGGTGATAGCCTTGAGACAACGGTGGCTAGAGAATCAACAAGAATGTTCTTTGTTCTGGGAATCATTGTACTATTGACAACTTCAAAATGCTCTATTAGATTGTGCACTTCATGTTGGTAATTCTTCAGGTGTGGAGTGTTGCAATGTATAGTGTTCCTTACTTGTCTAACAATGATTTCATAATCTCCGAAAACCTTCAATTCTTTAACATTTAAGTTTATGGATTTCTTTACCCCTTGTACTAGAGCTTCATTCTCGGCGGTGTTGTTTTTGCATTCAAATTCTAGTCTGCAGGATAGGAAACTTTGTTTACCCTTTGGGTCGATGAGGATGCACCTTGCCCCTAACCTTTCTTGCGATATAGATCCATAAAAGTATAAGATCCAAATTGGTGAGAAAAGGTTGTCAGTTTCCCTTTTCCTACCACTTTCCTCCTTTCCCCTTACTTGTTATGTGATTTCTAATGTGGGTCCTTGATAGAAAAGGGTTTCCTCTATTGTTGTCGCCAAGTTTTCTTGAAAAATCATTTTGGAGTTTTGAGTAAGAGGGACATCATATGAGAGGGGGGATAAATTCCCGAAATCGAAGTCACATGAATAATTGCCTAGCATGGAGAAATCTATCAATAAGGGTTCATTAAGGGTTTCTAAGTCGGTGACAATATGTTTTAGATTTCTTTCCCTATCAAACCTGATCATATTCATGTGTCCCTTTAGTGGCAACCAAAGGTGATCCCAGTATGTACTAAAGTATCCATTTAACTTTTTATACCAATCTCGACTCAATAACAATCCATAAGCTTATGGGATATCTACTACAATGATGTCAATTACTTGCACAAATTTAGGGTGTGTCGCTATTATGATCATTACATCTTTGAGCTCTCTCATAACATTCACCTAGGTTCTGTGTAGTTGTATTACATGTTTATCTCTTTTGAGAGGGACTGCGTTCATTTTTTTGCAAATAGACAATGGCATAACATTGGAGGATGCTCCTGAGTCAACCAAATAGTTATGGAGGTTTCTATTAAAGACTTCAAATGTCAAAAGGAACGGTGGGACAAAATGTTTTCCCTTCTTATCTTCAGAGCAGGCGTTCACAGTTGGTTTATTTCTTAGGTCCATGGGAGTTAGATTTCCTCCTTGGTTAGTGCTTGTTGTAGGATTTTCTACCGATTTCAATGCTTGTAACAGAAAGTCTTTTTACTGAGGGATTCTACATGTCCATGACCGATATATTTACTTTCAACTTTTTCAAGTCTTCTACTATTTTGTAGTCTAGTTTGGGCAATTCTCATGTATGGATATTTATAAGATTTTTTTCAGGGGAAAAAAGGTGTTTTCAGGTGATCGAGAGTTGGTTTTCCTCCTGAAGTTTGGGAAGTAGTAAGATCATTTAAGATAGGTTGACCCCTACTTCGTGTTTGCACAACCAAGACCTCTGTGGGTGGTTCTTGAACTTCAAATAGGTCATTGGAAGGCATTGATAGGTCAGGGTCCCATATTAACATGGTTGTTTCTTCTGGTGGATCAACTTCTTCTTGATCAACGATATTCATAACTGAGTTGCTTGATTGTTCGGTTAGGGAAACCTCATCTAGAAATCGGTTAGCCATCAAATTCATGGCATGAACCTATTGTCGTCCTTATACACACTTCCAGACATGAGCTAAGTCTTTCTCACTTAATGTGTCCTCGGAGGCACAATGCCTAGGTTCAATGTCCACACTGTCACTTTGACTTGAACCTCTTCCGTCTAGGCTAACTCCTAGGGAAGCCAAGGGGGGTAGACCCTAGTTACTAGATGAGATTAATATTTAATATTCTAGGAGTTGGTTTTAATTGGTTAAAAGGTTAAGGGGAATATAGCCTATGATGTCAATCAACAAATGAAAGATGCAACTATCTAAGTATGAGAGTCATACCTTTTCCTAGGGAAACTAAGACTAGTGCCTAAGATTGGGCAATGGGGTCAACCAAGTTGAGGGGATGTTCATTACAAGATAATTATCAGTTACAAAGTATTAAAACAAGATAGATACAACTAGACACAAACAGTATATCAGATATATAGATTAAGACTAGATGCAAGATATACAATATACTAACAAGTTTACTCGCATGTGCAAGAATTAAAGATACTCAAGATAAAGAAATCATCGAAACATGAAGCCAAGCATGCTCACAATAGATAGAGTTCCATTGGACTTCTTTTCAATGGCCAAGAGACGCAAATCACGCAAGACCCAATCAAGAGAATGCCTCCAGGTGGATGCGCACTTCTTGAAGGATCACACCACAAGATATAAGAACAAAATAGATGAAATCTTGCAAATGTAAAGTAAGTTCCATATGAAAAAGATATAACCACTTAAATATTTACTCTACAACAGATAAATTAACTTGCATATGAATGTAGATTGAAAGACAGTGAGACCAGTGATCTTGCAAGTGTGTAACTGTATTGCTGATGTTGTAGACTGAAAATTAAATTAAGGGATTAAGTGTGAGATTAATTTTAGCCCTATCTAGGTGTCAACCCAAAACTCTCCTCCCCCTATTACCAAGTGGTTGTTGTATGCTCAAGAAGTGAGGCAACGAGGGCTACTGTAACATCCCGCTCTGGCATACTGAGAACACTTATTTTTTTGAGGACACTTGCTTGCAAGTGATCTGGACTTTTATGATGTTAGACATTTATACCTGATTATGATGAGATTGATATATGACATGATGTGTTACTATTTTATGTAGACAGGTGCTATTGACTCAGTTTTATTGAGTGTGCAGGGTTTTGACCTTGAGGATGCAGAGGCATCGGTAGAACCCCCTTGGACTCCGGACTGAGTCAGGGAGTGTGCTTTTGGGTGATATGTTTACTTTGATGTTTCATTCGATTTGATGATTGGTTGATGACATTTCTGACATGATTATTGTTCATGCAAGCTGACGATAGCTTTCCGACTAGACTCACATATGGATTAAAGGGGCCACACACAATTTGTAGAGAGGTAGAGGGAGAGGGGTGGACAGCTGCCCTGCCACCGCCTGCTAGCACTCCCGCCATGGCTTGAACTGTAGGTTAACTATTACCTAGTTCAAGAGGATCCATGATGCCATGAGGGAAGACTGCGACAGTCTCTCACGATGATTCTAAGGGGCGCGCAATAAGGCGGGGGCCTTATTCCTTACAACCCTTAGTCTCCTACAATCTCACCTGGCGGAGTGTTGACTTCAGGGGTTATAGAGGTCTACCAATCAGTTCAGTTGGTGAGTGGCACCCTTGGAGCACGTGGTGCATCCTGAAGGGCACGTCGCACAAAGAAACTCAGTTGACGAGTGGCACCCTTGGACCACGTGGTGCATCCTGAAGGGCATGTCGTCCAAAATAAATTCAAGAGGTGAGTGGCACCCTTGGCGCACGTGGTGCGACCTGAAGGGCACATCGCCATAAAGATGGTTGAAGGAGTCATCATATTTAACCCTAAGTCATCAGCACCTGAATAAAACCTTAAGCAATTCCCTTAACCAATCATCGCCTAGCTCAGAACCTAAACCCTAAGCCTAAGACTTTTCTAGAAAGAAAGGGGGGAAATTTAGTGTGGCCTTAACAAATGAAAATTCAAAAAAAAGAGAACAAAAACTCAGACCATTATCCTCCCATTATTCTTGTCTACTTAATTAAACTATCCTCCATCACCTTGACCTTCCAGTATCCATCTCCCTTTTTCTTGTCTAGTTCACAATACTATATCGCCATCCCTCCCCATAATTCCTCTTTATTCGTTTTGTGAAATACATTTATTTTTCCCCTATACTAGTTTGCCATCGCCTTAATCTCTCATTATCCTATATATACATATATATTAATGGTAAATTAAATGATGGATAATGATAAACTACAAAGATGAATGCATGCTTATAAATAGAAAAATGAAAATACATATATGTATATTTATATTATAAAAAATTGTAAACAAATAAAGTTAAGCATGTAAAAATTAAAAGGAAATGAATAATGAGCGCACATACTCTTTGAGTTTTGAAAAGAAAAATAAAATAATATAAACAAATAAATTAAAAAGAAAAGTAAGAAAATCAAAACGGAAAAGGGGGGAAAACCTAAGAACAAGAAGAATTAGGGTTTGAGTCTGGATAAAACAAGGGAGAGGGAGAAAGAAAGGGGACTTTTGCTCAGATTGGTATGGTTATGCTGCCAGACTAGAGACTGGACGGATTTTCTTGTAGGAGTTGGGGATTCTCAGCAGACTGGAGTGGTAGCTCAGCCTTGGAGGCGAGATGAGAAGCTAGTTACTCTCTGATTGTGTGTGGCCCCTTTGCGGCTCGGGGGGATGAGGGGGAAGAAGAGTACCCCTAGCATTTGGCTAGGAGGTACCAATGAGTTCTTTGCGGTCGGCAAGCAGGAGCAGGAGCAGCAGGAGCACAAGAATCATTTGTTGCCAGCGTTGAGGGCACAGGTATGTAAATCTCTGGGCGTTTCTGACTTGCTGCGTGTGTCTATAAACTGAAGTTTTAATGGTTACTGTGTGATTAGTAGTTTCTGTGGTTACATTTGATGAATGTTTTTAGTTATGATAAGTAATAGATAGAATGGTTGCAATTCTTTTTACTGGGCGTTTTCCACTGTGGGTTTCTCCATTCCTGAGATGGGCGTTTTTCTCTGCAGTAGGGTGTTCTTTTTATATGTTGGGCGTACACTTTTTCCTTATATATAGAGTTGCATTATTTATATGGTGAGTTGGTTCCCTTCAGTGGTTCCTTTCCTTTACCTTGGGTGTCTTTATACACCTAGTGGGCGTGATTTGCAATAGGTTTTCTCTTTTTCTTGGGATTTCGTTCTCTTTGGGGTTGGGCACTCGTTTTGGCTTTTCGTAGAAAGTAGGCGAGATTTTTTTTTGTTTTGGCCATGAGGGCGCACTCTGAAACCCGTACTATTCGAGAACCCCTTGCCTGGCCCTTCTAATTCCTTCTGATGCAGCTACACAGCGTATCTATTTCCCTGTTGGCGTGGCCAGCGCTGGGTTGAAGGATAAGCGATGTATTAGTAGCCCATATCTTTTCATCTACTACTTGGTAAGACGACCTCTACTGTTATTCCCTTCAGCTCGACGTGGGTAGAGAGGACCCTCGATTTCGGAGCCATAAAGTACTGTGGGCTTGATAATTACATACAAAGGGTCCAATTTAGTAGAAATATCCTTAGATGAAACTTTAAGATATATATATATATATATCTTATTATATTGTTCCGGCTCCTGTGGGATTACCCTCATATACTGGTGCCAAGGATATGGAGCACAATTATTCTTACCCTGACGTGGTGTTATACTTTTAAACAAACTGGTTAGAATCGATAGGTCTTATCCTTACCGATTGTGACATAGATAAACAGTGAGAGAGCCCCTCGGTGAGCTAGTTCTTTCTTTCCAAGGTCTATCCCTTCCATATATGACCCACTGGTTGGAAATAGTGTGTAGAAGGCTAGTTGGATAATCTTCCTCCACCAGAGATAGTATTCTTGCGTGGACTTACATGCTGTAATAATTTGTGAGTAGACCCGTATATGGATTTTTTTTTTATTGTTATAACTTAGACATTGGATCGATTCTTGTTGGAGCGATCCTTGGATCTTCTACCCTGGTCATCTGTCTTTAGATCAGGGTTAAACACTAACACATGGAGGGTAAGGTAGTTGAATTTTAATGCGAGGGTTGATTTTGATCGATTCAAGGCCCGCACCTTCTTAACGGTGCCATCAACCTGTTAACCTGAGACAGCGCCGTAACCTACCCTACCACCTCACGCGACTTGACATAACGATATATGGTCTTGAGTTATTAAAACGATTATTAACTTAGACCTAGATAATTACGCAGAACGTGAGTTTTTAGGTTTTAGTTGATACTAATTTCCAAAAGAACTTGTAAAATTCAAGTATTATGTCCATAGCATGTCTGAATCTGGTTAAAATTTAAATGGGATTTTCAGTCAATAATAAAAGTATTTTTTTATTTTGCAAGTTCAGTTTATGTTAGTAAATTCCCCATGCCTCTTTTAGTTGCATTCGTATTATCTATGAATGTCTTATTAACGGCCTCCTTAATATCCAAAATGCCTTACCAGTGGCCTTGCATAAAAACGTCGGTTAGGGTTAACAACTTTACGCTCGATGCCTCGTTTCCAGCTTGTAATCGTTGGATGTTCGCATTCTAGTTGAGTAGGGTCGCCTTGATTCTGGCTGGCGTGCATACCACAAGTTCCTCGCTGCCAAGATTTAATTTGGTGGTATTGGGGGTTGGGTCGCTTATTTCCACCGTTAGGGTTGCTTTATGGAATAATAAGTAAAGCCTTGATAAATGTAGCAACCAGATTACGAGGCTGCTAGCTCTCAACCATAGGCACAACCAATCCCAGCTTCCCACTCTTGGCGAACACTGTGCTATTTAATTCATGAAATTATTATGTTGTTCCAAATTTAGGTTAACAATGTCGTCCCACTTTAATCATGGATATATGGTCGATTTCATTCGCGGTTTTAATCTTCCGTTGCCAAACTTAGGATGACAATGTCGTCCCACTGAGTAACTTTATTTCATTTATTAAAAATCTATAGATTATTATTATTTAGTCAATTTTGGTTGTATGATAAGAACTTGTTCTTATCAATTTGATTTAAGAACTATAATTAGGCTTTAAATATTCTTGTTGCTAATGCGTGACATCAAATCATCATGATAAGCCTGAAATGAATATGATGCTTGCGTGTAAATTCTTGGGAAATAATTGTATTTCTATTATGGTCAAACCCTAAGTTCAGTTATTCTAAGGCTGAAGATTTATTATTGTGAATTTGTTAATTTATTCACATGTGGCAATTGTTGGTTAACTTTCTACCCTTGGTTGTTGGGGATATAAATCTAGATGAATAATTGTGTTGTGTAAATTAACTGCATTCAGCTAATTGAATTTGTAATCTGTTTATGTGATTGTTACGCAAATGGTCGATTAATGGTCGTTTATTAAATTGTTACGTAGATGCTTGGTTAATTAATGGCAAAGCCTCTAATTGGAATTGTGGTGCTATTTATTAAATGTCATTAAACGATCATTTAATGGTTCCGCAATTGCACGGTTGGTAAATTGCAACGCATTTAATTGCTAGGAATGTATGTTCCGTTTGTTTAAATTCTTACTTTAATAGGCTGTATTAAATATTAGGGCTTAATATTGCTGGGAATTGTATGTTCTATCTCGTTTAAATCCTTAGTTTTAACATGTGATTGAATTATTAGGGTTTTAATATGGTGGTGGAATATTATGGGTAATATGATAGGTTCATAGTATGTGGTTATTATTTGGTTAAATATGGTGGTTAAGTATTATGGTCAATGATGATGGTTGATTCACAATATTAATAAATGTTTTATTGTCTTGGTATTATTCGTTTAATTTGCAATAATAAGGTTGTATAATTTGTCAGGGCAATGATGAGGTTGAAAATTAATATTTGTTTAATTACCATGATAATTATTTGTTAATTTGCAATAATAAGGTTGTATTAATTTGCCAGGGAATTGGTGATGGTTGATTCGAAATTTTAATAGTTGTTTAATTGCCATGATGTTACTTGTTAATTGCAATGATAAGGTTGTTTTAATTGCCAGGGAATTGACAATGGTTGATTCGCAACTTAATATTTGTTTAATTGCCATGATAATTACTTGTTAATTTGCAATAATAAGGTTGTATTAAATTGCCAGGGAATTGATGATGGTTGATTTGCAATTTTAATAGTTGTTTAATTGCCATAATATTACTTGTTAATTGCAATGATAAGGTTGTTTTAACTGCCAGGAAATTGACGATGGTTGATTCGCAATTTTAATATTTGTTTATTTGCCATGATATTACTTGTTGATTGCAATAATAAGGGTCGTTTAATTTGCAAGGTCAATAATGATGCATGAGTCGAAATGTTAATATTGTTTAATTGAACTGTTCGGGATGATGTCTAAGACTGCTAGGTTAATATTCGTTAAATTGAAGCATTAATGATAAGGTCTCCGTAGATTAATAATAATTAATGGAGCATTTGATCCTGATTGATGTCTTCGGGTCTCAATAGGAGTGGGTCGTTATTAGAGTCCTCCTGACTTGCGTCTCCCGTAGAGGTCATGATTGTCCCTGATTTTGTAGTACCTGGTGGTATTGGATTGCGTAGTATGTTCGTGTCGGGCGGGATATAGACACCTCTTGTAGCTTAGTATTTATGTCTGTGTGTAAATCCGGTGGAAGGAATCCAGTGCCGTATCAAGAGACTCGGGTTGTTTAAAGGCACAGTTCCACTCTTGCGACACACTCTGAGCCATATCAGTAGTCTCGGGTTGTTTAAAGGCACAGTTCCACTACTGTGACTCTGCTGTTGGATTCTTTCATTTTGTGACATTACTGTGCCTAACCACTGGTGTCTGTTCTCCTTACAGCTGCTAGTTGCCCGCCTCATGTCCAGGGGCGTTTGTTTCTTGTTGTCACTGTGATATGTCGAGTCATCTTGATTGGGTTCATCTTACTTCCATCCTGTTGGTTCGAGTGTTGACGTAGAGTCGAGGGGGTTGTTTCTTCTACATGCGTGCACACACTGTAACAAATAAGAAAATTTGCACCGGTTGACAGAGTAGCTGTCCTTAACTAGGAGGGTTCTTACATATGGTATCAGAGCCGGTTCGACCCGCAACTTGGGGTTTGCTACAACTTTCGTTGACATGAGTTGGTTTTATTATACTGTTGTTGATCGAGTTGATTGTGTGCGTGTAGGTAATCATGGTTAGAGGATGCCGCGGAGGCAAACAATGGGGTGCTAGGTTAGGAGGCGAGACGCCTCCAGCAGCATCCACGCCTGAGGGGTCTAACCCCCAGGGAGGCGAGCAGGTGTTCGAACAGGAACATATAGCGGTTGGTGATGTTATTAGGATGATGATATCCTTTCAGCGCATGTCTGAGGTTCTGATCAGCCGTTTGGACAGAGATGAGGCCAGGGCGTCGACACCCTTGGAAGTTCTGCCACGTGCACCGGCCATCACAGGTAGCATTCACCATGAACTCGAGAAGGTAAAATTTCCCAAGTTCTTTGGTGCCCCAAACGGCGCAGCCGCTAAGGCATGGTTGGAGAATATGGCGATGTGCTTCGCACTTCGCGATTATACCTCCAACATGAAGGTTCGCATGGCGGTCTTTCAACTGAAGGGGAGCGCTCTTCTATGGTGGAAAACACTCCTGCTACAGCTGAACATGGCTGTGGAAGACGTGTCATGGGAACTGTTCAAGGAACGGTTCCGAGAGAGGTACCTTTCTGAGGAATTCATTGATCGTCAGCTCAACGAGTTCAACACGCTACGACAGGGAGGTCGTACGGTGCCCGAGTATGAGGCACGATTTATGGAGCTGCTTTGGTATGCTCCGCACCTTAACACAGAGAAGCTCAAGGTCAACAGGTTCGTGTTTGGCCTTAACGGCAGTCTGCATGCAAAGGTTAGGATCTTGATGCCTCAAACCTTGCATGACGTTGTCCAAAAGGCCCTCATAGTAGAGGAGGAGCTTATCAGCGGGGGACAGACCCAGACTTCAGCAAGACCCGTGGGGCAGAGTTCATCAGGGGCACCGCGACATCAGACACCAGCGAAACATACGTCGAGACATCGTGGCTTCCATAGGTGATCCACATTTACTACACCTCGACGACCGCCGCCTTAGAAGCGGACACCTTATCGAGGACCACAGCACCAGCAGCAGCGTCGCCCGCAACAGCAGCAATTTAGGCCTGTCGAGCAGAACAGACCAGGGTTTCAGGCCGGTGGGTAGTCCTCTTCTACTTCGGGTACCAGGACTACTGGACTGAAGAAGGGGTGTTGGACGTGTGGGGAGCCACACTACCAGCGCGACTGTCCTGTGGAGAGGGCCAGGATGTTCGGATCATCCAGACCCGCTACTGTGGGATATATGGGCAAGGCCCATCAGATTCATGCAGCGGTGAATAACTGCCAGGCAGAGCACCAGTCGACTGTGCTCAAGATGACAAGTCTGGTCATTGACCAGACCCTTAGCATTTTGATAGACCCAGGAGCTACTGAGAGTTTCATTTCTGGTACAGCGCTAAAAAGAATTAAGGTAAGGGTCATCGAACAGGATGATTTTAGCTTCATGGAGATGGCTTTGAGAGCCAAATAGTAGGTTGGAGGAAAGGTTACGGGATGTGCCCTTAACCTGGGAGAGTTTGTCATGAGAGTCAAATTGTACGTCATGACCTTAGGATCTTATGACGTCGTGATCGGTATGGATTGGTTGGAAACGCATGAGGTGATTCTCAACTATAAGATGAAACGGTTGAGCTTGGTAGATGACGAAGGACAGAGACATGTGATTGTGGGACGAAACCAGGGAGTTTTCCTGCAGTTCGTCTCTTCCTTACAGTTACGGAAGAGTATGCGCAAGGGGTGCAAAATTTATGTGATCCTCACGCTCAACGAGAAGGGAGTAGCGGAAGGTCTAGAACACCTTCCAGTGGTGAAGGAGTTTGCGGACGTATTTTCAGAGGAGTTGCCTAGGATGCCGCCGGAGAGGGAACTGGAGTTTACCATAGACCTGAAACTGGGAACCGAACCGATAGCAAGAACGCCTTATCGGATGTCGACCCCGGAGCTGTAAGAGCTGAAAATGCAACTAAAGGAGTTGTTGGACCTGGGACTGATACATCCTAGTGTGTCATTGTGGGGTGCACCATTTATTTTCATACGAAAGAAGGATGGATCATGGAGGCTTTGCATTGACTACCGTCAGCTGAACAAGGCTACGATCAAGAATCAGTATCCCTTACCAAGAATCGACGATCTATTTGATCAAATGAAGGGTGCGACGGTGTTCTCCAATATCGGTTTAGAATCCGGATGTCACCAGTTACGGATCAAGGAGGATGTCATCCCTAAGACCGCCTTTAAGACGAGATTTGGACATTACGAGTTTACTGTTTTGCCTTTTGGACTGACAAACGCCCCAGGGGTATTCATGAGTTTGATGAACGGGGTGTTCTGCAAGTACTTGGACAAGTTCGTCCAAGTATTCATTGACGATATATTGATCTACTCTCAGATGACGGAGGAGCATGATGAGCACTTGCGCTTGGTACTACAATATTTACGAGAACACAAATTGTATGGGAAGTTGTCCAAATGTTCTTTTTACCAATAGAGGATTCACTACTTAGGGCATGTCATCTCCGGCGAGGGTATCACCGTGGATCCAGCCAAGGTTGAGGCTATTACGGAATGGCCTATGCCTATGAATGTCACAGAAGTGCGTAGTTTTATGGGTTTAGCAGGATACTATCGACGGTTTGTCAAGGGTTTTTCGAAGATAGCAAATCCGATCACGGAATTGCAGAAGAAAAACAAGAAGTTTGTTTGGACGGAGAAATGTGCGGAAGCATTTCAGAGGCTTAAAGAGTTGTTGACAACCACGTCGATACTAAAGGTCCCTGACATGGACGCAGACTTCTTGGAATGCACGGACACATCCAAGGAAGTTTTAGGCGGAGTCTTGATGCAGGACGGACGAGTGATTGCTTACATTTCGAGGAAGATGAGAAGGAATGAGGAGAACTACGCGACGCATGATTTGGAGTTACTAGCCATCATGTATGCCTTGAAGGTTTGGAGACACTACCTTGTGGGACGAAAATTTGAATTAAAAACTAATCATTGTGGACTACAACACATTTTCACGCAAAGCGACCTGAACGCACGACAACGACGTTGGTCAGAATTGCTTAGCGAGTACGATTTCGAGATTACTTACATAAAGGGAACAGTGAACCGAGTGGTGGATTCCTTGAGTCAGAGGCCACACATATTTTCGGTGTTACCTCTTCAGACATATCTACGTGAGAAGATTCTCACCTTACAGTGTGATGATGACTGGTACACAGAAGTCAAGGATTTTATCAGACAAAACACCATGATGGTACCACGTTATGAGGGATATTCACTTGATAGAAACGGTTTATTGAGGTTTAGAAGTCGGATTTACATACCACCACACGATGAGTTGAGAAGGTTGATCTTGAGCGAGGCTCATAGAGCAGTTTACATGGCTCACCCGGGAGTTATGAAGATGAGGGCAGACCTCAAACCATTATTCTTTTGGAAAGGAATGAAGGCCGACATAGTCAACTTTGTGGCTAGATGTCTCGAGTGTCAGCAGGTAAAGGCTGAACATAGACACCTGGCAGGATTACTTCAACCACATGCCATTCCGGAATCGAAATGGGAAGTTTTATCGATGGATTTTATTGTTGGATTGCCACTAACGACAAGGAGACACGACTCGATTTTTGTAGTAGTAGACACTCTGACGAAGAGTGCTCACTTCATTCCCGTGTGTACGACATATCAGGCACCTGACATAGCCTCTTATCAAAATGAGTTCCTAGGCTTTATAGCCTTTACAAACAGTTTTCAGATCCTCAAAACATGGATCAGATCAACTAAACATAGTAAGTAAAAATATGTTGCAAAAGAAGTGGGATACTTCCTCAAAAGGAGGTCAATCCCTGATTTTATGATCTCTTTCTCTTGTTGACTGTTGGTGAAATGAAGCACAGCCTCCCAAGGCTGACTAGTGACTCTTTGCTAATATAAAGTTCCTTACATGGCTCCATTGGAAGCATCACTTCATTTGATAAGAGGCAGTACATCTGGTTAGTGTAAGGGTAGGTAGAGGAATAAGCTCTCCTTATGAGCACATAGATCATTTTTAGTTTTTATTGAATAAGCAGACCAAGTCTAGCAAATATAATGAAATGGCAAGCAGTCCGCATCAAAATGAGATAGAGAAGTTGCATATTAACTCTGAAAATCAGGAAAAAGACATGGTAGAAATATTGGAAGGACTGCATCAAAGGCATAGAAGGCAATCTCATACTATTGAAAAGGGTCAAAATGACCAGTCGGAGTACAATGCAAAAGAATTGAAGGATGATTTGATGGTTGTAAAGAAAATAATGAAAATGGAAAGGTTGGGGAGGGAATCTTTTTGGCTATGGTGTCCAAGGTGGCTGCAGGTTTGGCTTGTACGAGTACTTCAAGAAATTTTACTGTAATGCTGCTGGTCCAGATAAAGTCGAGCATCAAAAACTCTAATCTACCTTGCATCCAGTGCTTCTGCACAGCTAATTGTTGATGTTGCCCTATGTCCTTTTGAAGATGTAGAAGTTCAAGTTCAGACACAGCCTAGATTTGCTAAGGGTTTGGTAGATGGATTCCCAAAGCTCTACTCAACTGAAGGCTGTATAGGGTTTTACAAAGGAATTATACCTTTGTGGTGTCGGAACCTACCATTTTCTATGATGATGTTCTCGACATTTGAACACACAGCCGATTTCCTATACCAAAATGTTGCACAAAAGCAAAAGACTGAATGTTTAATAATGCAACAATTGGGAGTAACATGCACAGCTAGGTACATGGCCGGTACTGTTGGTACTGTCCTTGCAACTCCTGCCGACCATATTGTTTCATACTTGTATAACAAAAAGGCAGATACAATTCTGCAGGCTGTAAAGAACATTGGTGCAGTTAATTTGTTCACCAAAAGTCTCCTAATCCGTATTGCCCTTGTTGGGCCTGTTATCACAATGCAGTGGTTTTCCTATGACATGATAAAGGTCTTAAGTGGATTGCCAACAAGCGGAGGCATTGACTACTATAATGAATAACCCTAAAACAATGATGTCAGTCGCCCGAAGCCTATGACTGTCTTCTGGTTTAAGGCGTCCCAGAACATAACTGCTCGACCCATGAAGGGAACGCTCACTGGCCCAGTAACAGTTTTGAACTGGTCTTTCATCAACCGAGATCTGGAACTCGCATGCAAATTGCCTTGGCCATCATGGATGAAGTGGAAGATCTAGAAGTGGGAAAGATTCAGGTGCCGAAAATGAAAAGAACATGAGGTATGATGGTCAGCGCTCTCCAAATCGTACAAATGACACTCACTCTCACGAGATCGACCTCATAACCTGATATAATTCACATGATGATACTCTGAGGATTACATACAAGCTGAATAGCATCATAACGGAGCATGGTCACTTGCTGGGATCATTTGAATTGGCATCTAATTTCTCAAATGCTCCAAATAAAGCTGATATCCCGAGAGTTTCTCATTTGCCTGCGCAACAGAAGTTCCTGTTTCAACCAAGTGGCAAAAATAAGTCGAATATCAAGTCAAAGGAGCGTTCTCTCTATCAAAGCAGAGATTCATGCACGAGAGGAGTTGACAATCGTCTTCCATTACGAGATTTCAGCAAAGTGTCCCTCTATCGTCTGCTACATAATGTTTTCTTATGCCACGACTGGCCGAGTCTCTCTCATAAGCTAGAGTTTACCCGAATGCTTGGTATGATTGAAACGTTCTTCCCATTTCGAATCCTAGCTGAGTGCTTAAAAGAATGGTTTGTTAGTATCCCTGATTTTTAGCTGGAAGAAGTTATCTGTCAGTCTTGGAGCTGTGAGTATCATTACAAATCTCAATTTCTAAAATGTCTATTCCTATGATCTCATACTGTTCTCTGTCACATCTAATAACTCAAGTCTGTGGTTAAAACGTTCATGATTTGATTCCTAAATTTCAGCCACGAAATCAGTTCGACTAAAACGCCTTCAATCTTGGATGCTATATTATTTGGGCTATTGTAGCTGGAATTGGATATGCTGTTGATTATCCAAAATCTCATAACTTGAAATATCGTGTCAACCAAGTTTTAATGTGGTTCATGATTGTTGTGAAAGGTTTTGTTCTGTTGTCACTGTGGATTTTTGTCATCCCTGTTCTTATTGGACTATTATTTGAGCTATTGGTGATAGTGCCTTTACGTGCACCTGTCAATAAAAGCCTGGTGTTCCTTCTCTATCAAGATTGGGCTTTGGGACTCACATTTTTCAAGATCTGGACAAGACTGAGTTACAGGGGAAGAAG
>ML785665.1:205932-287847 GCA_009831015.1 Picea engelmannii | reverse complement strand
GAAGATTTACACTTGAAGAATGTCTACTATTCTAAGCTGAAGGATCTTATGGGAAACTGCTGCAATAGAATGCAAGACTGGGTTGCACACATTGACCATCTGATGAACAACATGAGAAGTGAAGCCTGAGTAGCTTCACATGTTAGGGAAAAAGAATAATATAAATCAATCAGTCGCCAAGAAATTTAAGTGCAGAACAGAGCAGAGGGATATTCTTTTTGCATGTAATCGAGATTCATCCAGTTTTCAGTTTTTGGGTAAGTTTCGGTTTTCAGTGGTTTAGGCAAGCCCGTGTGTGTGCTCATTAACCACCGAAAAGGCTAAATGACTCCATGGCCCAATACTAAAAGGCACAAGGTCTACTAGGTTCTTGGAAACCTCACAGGGAGATATCCATCCTAGTTGGAGCCAAATGTTAACTCTCAAAAACGCACCGGCATTTTTGAAGGAAAGATGCCTAATCTTGTAGGGAAAAATTTTCCAGCTTCCCTAGATCCAAATCCAAATATGATTGCATCATTGGAAATCTTATGATCTTTAGTTAAAAATTGACTATTTGAACGTGTAAAACAGACATTCCACGGCTGAGAAAATTGATTTTTACCAAAGGCAATTTTTTGCTGGAAATTCTGACTTTCGGTGGTTTAGGCAAACAGGACGACTGTTCATTAACCACTGAAAGCTGCGCTTTCGGTGGTAAATTTGCACAGAATCTTTCCAGTCAACCACCGAAAGCCTGTTTTAACCAGAATTTTCGAAATTTCGCCCAGATCAGGAATTTTTGAAGCATAATGAGATGAAACCTCTTGGAATAGACATGTGGTGAATTATCAAGTCCAACACAACAGTTAGTTCTGACAAATGGTGGAGAAAGGAGGTGTTTCAAAGGATATGGACAATTTATGTTGAATAGAAAATTAGGATATTCTGCCACCTCAGCAAATTCGAATTTTTCCTCTTAGAAGAGTCACTAGTCATCCTTGGGAGGCTGTGCTTCATTTCACCAACAGTCAACAAGAGAAAGAGATCATAAAATCAGGGATTGACCTCCTTTTGAGGAAGTATCCCACTTCTTTTGCAACATATTTTTACTTACTATTTTTAGTTGATCTGATCCATGTTTTGAGGATCTGAAAACTGTTTGTAAAGGCTATAAATCCTAGGAACTCATTTTGATATGGGGTTCGATTCTGGATACAGTAATTCTCTTTGTACTTAGACTTTTGATTTGCTAATACAGATCACAGGTTTCTTTCCATTTTGGTGGCAGTTTTCCATATTTCTTCTTCACTTTTATATTGTTGTCAAACCTTGAATAGTTGTTATCCTATTGTTTGGTTCATGACATTATAATTAGTCTCTTTAGTTGTTTATTAGGCCCTGCTTTGCACTGGTTTATGAGCAATCTTTTCTTCATCCACTGAAAGCTATCTTACTGTTTAACCAATCTTGGAGAGAACTGTCTATTTGTTTATCACTTTCATGTATGAATGCTATAAGTTGAATTGAGTTATCCCATTGATCCATATTTACAAAATACAAAAACATTTATTTCTTAAGTTACCAAGCACCTTTGGTCTGCAACCACAAAGGGTTTCTTGGAGTGATAACACTGTGATACTTTATTTCTGCATTTATACTGAGAAACTTCGGGACAAAGTTTAGACCAAGAGGGGGTGTATGTAACATCCCGCTCTGGCGTACTGAGAACACTTATTTTTTTGAGGACACTTGCTTGCAAGTGATCTGGACTTTTATGATGTTAGACATTTATACCTGATTATGATGAGATTGACATATGACATGATGTGTTACAATTTGATGTAGACAGGTGCTATTGACTCAGTTTTATTGAGTGTGAAGGGTTTTGACCTTGAGGATGCAGAGGCATCGGTAGAACACCCTTGGACTCCGGACTGAGTCAGGGAGTGTGCTTTTGGGTGATATGTTTACTTTGATGTTTCATTCGATTTGATGATTGGTTGATGACATTTCTGACATAATTATTGTTGATGCAGGCTGACGATAGCTTGCCGACCAGACTCACATATGGAGTAAATGGGCCACACAAGATTTGCAGAGAGGTAGAGGGAGAGGGGTGGACAGCAGCCCTGCCACCGCCTGCTAGTACTCCTTCCGTGGCTCGAACTGTAGGTTAACGATTACCTAGTTCAAGAGGATCCACAATGCCGTGAGGGAAGACTGCGACAGTCTCTCACGATGATTCTAAGGGGCGCGCAATAAGGCAGGGGCCTTATTCCTTAGAACCCTTAGTCTCCTACAAGCTCACCTGGCGGAGTGTTGACTCCAGGGGTTATAGAGGTCTACCAATCAGTTCAGTTGGCGAGTGGCACCCTTGGAGCACGTGGTGCATCTTGAAGGGCACGTCGCACAAAGAAACTCAGTTGACGAGTGGCACCCTTGGAGCACGTGGTGCATCCTGAAGGGAACGTCATCCAAAAGAAATTCAAGAGGCGAGTGGCACCCTTGGCGCACTTGGTGCGACCTGAAGGGCATGTCACCATAAAGATGGTTGAAGGAATCATCCTATTTAGCCCTAAGTCATCAACACCTGAATAAAACCTTAAGAAATTCCCTTAACCAATCATCGCCTAGCTCAGAACCTAAACCCTAAGCCTAAGACTTTTCTAGAAAGAAAGGGGGGAAATTTAGTGTGGCCTTAACAAACGAAAATTCAAAAAAAAGAGAAAAAAAACTCAGGCCATTATCCTCCCATTATCCTTGTCTACTTAATTAAACTATCCTCCATCACCTTGACCTTCCAGTATCCATCTCCCTTTTTCTTGTCTAGTTCACATTACTATATCGCCATCCCTCCCCGTAATTCCTCTTTATTCGTTTTGTGTAATACATTTATTTTTCCCCTATACTGGTTTGCCATCGCCTTAATCTCTCATTATCCTATATATACATATATATTAATGGTAAATTAAATGATGGATAATGATAAACTACAAAGATGAATGCATGCTTATAAATAGAAAAATGAAAATACATATATGTATATTTATATTATAAAAAATTGTAAACAAATAAAGTTAAGCATGTAAAAATTAAAAGGAAATGAATAATGAGCGCACATACTCTTTGAGTTTTGAAAAGAAAAATAAAATAATATAAACAAATAAATTAAAAAGAAAAGTAAGAAAATCAAAAGGGAAAAGTGGGGAAAACCTAAGAAAAACAAGAATTAGGGTTCGAGTCTGGATAAAAGAAGGGAGAGGGGGAAAGAAAGGGAACTTTTGCTCAGATTGGTATGGTTATGCTGCCAGACTAGAGACTGGACATATTTTCTTGTAGGAGTTGGGGATTCTCAGCAGACTGGAGTGGTAGCTTAGCCTTGGAGGCGAGCTGAGAAGCTAGTTACTCTCTGATTGTGTGTGGCCCCTTTGCGGCTCGAGGGGTTGAGGGGGAAGAAGAGTACCCCTAGCGTTTGGATAGGAGGTACCGGTGAGTTCTTTGCGGTCGGCAAGTAGGAGCAAGAGTAGCAGGAGCACAAGAATCATTTGTTGCCAGCGTTGAGGGCACATGTATGTAAATCTCTGGGCGTTTCTGACTTGCTGTGTGTGTCTATAAACTGAAGTTTTAATGGTTACTGTGTGATTAGTAGTTTCTGTGGTTACATTTGATGAATGCTTTCAGTTATGATAAGTATTAGATAGAATGGTTGCAATTCTTTTTACCGGGCGTTTTCCACTATGGGTTTCTCCTTTCCTGAGATGGGCGTTTTTCTCTGCAGTAGGGTGTTCTTTTTATATGTTGGGCGTACACTTTTTCCTTATATATAGAGTTGCATTATTTATATGGTGAGCTGGTTCCCTTCAGTGGTTCCTTTCCTTTAGCTTGGGCGTCTTTATACATCCAGTGGGCATGATTTGCAGTAGGTTTTCTCTTTTGCTTGGGCTTTCATTCTCTTTGGGGCTGGGCACTCATTTTGGCTTTTCGTAGCAAGTAGGCGAGATTTTTTTTTGTTCTGGCCATGAGGGCACACTCTGAAACCCATACTGTCCGAGAACCCCTTGCCTGGCCCTTCTGATTCCTTCTGATGCAGCTACACAGCGTATCTATTTCCCTGTTGGCGTGGCCAGCTCTGGGTTGGAGGATAAGCGATGTATTAGCAGCCCATATCTTTTCATCCGCTACTTGGTAAGATGGCCTTTACTGTTATTCCCTTCAGCTCGACATGGGTAGAGAGGACCCTCGATTTCGGAGCCATAAAGTACTGTGGGCTTGATAATTACATAAAAAGGGTGCAATTTAGTATAAATATCCTTAGATGAAACTTTAAGATATATATATATCTTATTAGATTGTTCCGGCTCCTGTGGGATTACCCTCATATATTGGTGCCAAGGATATGGAGCACAATTATTCTTACCCCGACGTGGTGTTATACTTTTAAACAAACTGGTTAGAATCGATAGGTCTTATCCTTACCGATTGTAACATAGATAAACAGTGAGCGAGCCCCTCAGCGAGCGAGTTCTTTCTGTCCAAGGTCTATCCCTTCCATATATGACCCACTGGTTGGAAATAGCATGTAGAAGGCTAGTTGGATAATCTTCCTCCACCAGAGATAGTATTCTTGCGTGGACCTACATGCTGTAATAATTTGTGAGTAGACCCGTATATGGATTTTTTTTTATTGTTATAACTTATACATTGGATCGATTCTTGTTGGAGCGATCCTTGGATCTTCTACCCTGGTCGTCTGTCTTTAGATCAGGGTTAGACAATGACGCATGGAGGGTAAGGTAGTTGCATTTTAATGCGAGGGTTGATTTTGATTGATTCTAGGCCTGCACCTTCTTAACGGTGCCATCGACCTGTTAACCTAAGACAGTGTCGTAACCTACCCTACCACCTCACGCGACTTGACATAATGATATATGGTCTTGAGTTATTAAAATGATTATTAACTTAGACCTGGATAATTACGCAGAACGTGAGCTTTTAGGTTTTAGTTGATGCTAATTTCCACAAGCACTTGTAAAATTCAAGTATTATGTCCGCAGCATGTCTGAATCTGGTTAAAATTTAAATGGCATGTTCAGTCAATAATAAAAGTATTTTTTTATTTTGCAAGTTCAGTTTATGTTAGTAAATTTCCCATGCCTCTTTTAGTTGCGTCCATATTATCTCTGAATGTCTTATTAATGGCCTCCTTAATATCCAAAATGCCTTACCAGTGGCCTTGCATAAAAACGTCGGTTAGGGTTAATAGCTTTACGCTCGATGCCTCATTTCCAGCTTGTAATCGTTGGATGTTCGCATTCTAGTTGAGTAGGGTCACCTTGATTCTGGCTGGCACGCATACCACAAGTTCCTCGCTTCCAAGATTTAATTTGGTGGTATTGGGGGTTGGGTCGCTTATTTCCACCGTTAGGGTTGCTTTATGGAATAACAAGTAAAGCCTTGATAAACGTAGCAACCAGATTATGAGGCTACCAGCTCTCAACCGCAGGCACAACCAATCCCGGCCTCCCACTCCTGGCGAACGTTGTGCTATTTAATTCATGAAATTATTGTGTTGTTCCAAATTTAGGTTAACAATGCCGTCCCACTTTAATCATGGATATCTGGTCGATTTCATTCGCGGTTTTAATCTGCCGTTGCCAAATTTAGGCTGACAATGTCGTCCCACTGAGTAACTTTATTTCATTTATTAAAAATCTGTAGATTATTATTATTTAGTCAATTTTGGTTGTATGATAAGAACTTGTTCTTATCAATTTGATTTAAGAACTATAATTAGGCTTTAAATATTCATGTTGCTAATGCGTGACATCAAATCATCATGATAAGCCTGAAATGAATATGATGCTTGCATGTAAATTCTTGGGAAATAATTGTATTGCTATTATGGTCAAACCCTAAGTTCAATTATTCTAAGGCTGAAGATTTATTATTGTGAATTTGTTAATTTATTCACATGTGGCAATTGTTGGTTAACTTTCTACCCTTGGTTGTTGTGGATATAAATCTAGATGAATAATTGCATTGTTTAAATTAACTGCATTCAGCTAATTGAATTTGTAATATGTTTATGTGATTGTTACGCAAATGGTCGATTAATGGTGGTTTATTAAATTGTTGCGTAGATGCTTGGTTAATTAATGGCAAAGCCTCTAATTGGAATTGTGGTGCTAATTATTAAATGTCATTAAACGATCATTTAACGGTTATATTTAATGGTTCCGCAATTGCACGGTTGGTAAATTGCAACGCATTTAATTGCTAGGAATGTATGTTCCGTTTGTTTAAATTCTTACTTTAATAGGCTGTATTAAATATTAGGGCTTAATATTGTTGGGAATTGTAAGTTCTATCTCATTTAAATCCGTAGTTTTAACATGCGATTGAATTATTAGGGTTTTAATATGGTGGTGGAATATTATGGGTAATATGATGGGTTCATAGTATGTGGTTATTATTTGGTTAAATATGGTGGTTAAGTATGATGGTTGATTCGCAATATTAATAAATGTTTTATTGTCTTGGTATTATTCGTTTAATTTGCAATAATAAGGTTGTATAATTTGTCAGGGCAATGATGAGGTTGAAAATTAATATTTGTTTAATTACCATGATAATTACTTGTTAATTTGCAATAATAAGGTTGTATTAATTTGCGAGGGAATTGGTGATGGTTGATTCGAAATTTTAATAGTTGTTTAATTGCCATGATGTTACTTGTTAATTGCAATGATAAGGTTGTTTTAATTGCCAGGGAATTGACGATGGTTGATTCGCAACTTAATATTTGTTTAATTGCCATGATAATTACTTGTTAATTTGCAATAATAAGGTTGTATTAAATTTCCAGGGAATTGATGATGGTTGATTTGCAATTTTAATAGTTGTTTAATTGCCATGATATTACTTGTTAATTCCAATGATAAGGTTGTTTTAACTGCCAGGAAATTGACGATGGTTGATTCACAATTTTAATATTTGTTTATTTTCCATGATATTACTTGTTGATTGCAATAATAAGGGTCGTTTAATTTGCAAGGTCAATAATGATGGGTGAGTCGAAATGTTAATATTGTTTAATTGAACTGTTCGAATGATGTCTAAGACTGCTAGGTTAATATTCGTTAAATTGAAGCGTTAATGATAAGGTCTTCGTAGATTAATAATAATTAATGGAGCATTTGATCCTGATTGATGTCTTCGGGTCTCAATAGGAGTGGGTCGTTATTAGAGTCCTCTTGACTTGCGTCTCCCGTAGAGGTCATGATTGTCCCTGGTTTTGTAGTACTTGGTGGTATTGGATTGCATAGTATGTTCGTGTCGGGCGGGATATAGACACCTCTTGTAGCTTAGTATTTATGTCTGTGTGTAAATCCGGTGGAAGGAATCCAGTGTTGTATCAAGAGTCTCGGGTTGTTTAACGGCACAGTTCCACTCTTGCGACACACTCTAAGCCGTATCTGTAGTCTCGAGCTGTTTAAAGGCACAGTTCCACTACTGCGACTCTACTGTTGGATTCTTTCATTCTGTGACATTACTGTGCCTAACCCCTGGTGTTTGTTCTGCTTACAGCTGCTAGTTTCCCGCCTCACATCCAGGGGCGTTTGTTTCTTGTTGTCACTGTGATATGTCAGGTCGTCTTGATTGGGTTCATCTTACTTGCGTCCTATTGGTTTGAGTGTTGACGTAGATTCGAGGGGATTGTTTCTTCTACACGCGCGCACACACTGTAACAAACAAAAAAAATTGCACCGGTTGACAGAGTAGTTGTCCTTAACTAGGAGGGTTCTTATAGCTACCCTAGCTTCACAGGTCAACCTTAAGGCTGAGTACTCTGGAAAACGTTCCGTGGCTTTCCTCAAAACACTAGTTTTTAAATGGCGAAGATGGCGAGTTATGGTGTCCTATTATGTCTAATTAGTTTATTTTATACCTATGAGTTAAATATTATGAAGTGTGATTGAGTGCTTGTTTCTTGCTCAACAAAGGATTGCCAAAATGTTGAAACTGAAAGATAAGCAAGCTGGTGCCTTTAAACAAATGGATTGCAAGTTAAATTTTAGTTTCCGGAAAAGGACTTGGGGACCCAAACAGGAATTAACGATTGAGTTATTAGTTTATTAGATTTCACATCTAAGATATAAGAACTAAGACTAACTTGTAGAACAATAAAAGATTGCTTAATTAATCCCTTTAAGATATCGATGTTTTCACACATGTGTTAAGATAAAACACTGCAATAGAAAATGGCATGCATGAAAAGTAAATCATGAAAGCAAATATCAACTATGCCTCCACGGGGTCTAATCTAGCAATTAAGTGTGAGATCTACTCTAGATTATTTTTAGTTAGGCATGCATGTAGAAATCATGACTAATCTAGCTAAGCTTGCAAAGAAAATACTAAAAGGAATGCAAGTTGCTTGGGTACAACTCCTTCGGGCTTGCGTTTACAGGATTTTAGCGTAGATCGGGAAGGAGGAAATGTTACCATAGTGAGAGAAGTTGTTGGAGGATGTGTTGAGTAGAAACTTGGGCAGCGTGTCCTCTTGTCCTGGTAAGAACCTGCAAAAATCAGCAAGCTATTGCTTACTAATTTGAGCTGCAACACACTCAGAAAATGTTATGAAATCTTTGTTTTTAGGCAAAGATTTCGTGCATAGAAAAACCAGAAAATTGTATTGATTAAGTGACCAATCTAAACATGTTAGATACCAAAAACCGAATCTGAAAGAATGAGGAAGAGGGATACAGGATGTTAGTGAAGTGTAAGCGAAGATGATGGTACATTCGTCCTTGAAGCTATCCAAACAACTTCATAGAGGTGACCTGCAAAACTTAAACTAGAAGTGAGATGGAACAATAGATAATATCCTGCATACATAGACAATACAACATAGTTTCTATTATATAAGCATGCACAAAATATATAGGTAGGCAACTACATTATTGCTTCACCTAGACTAGTAAACTAATTCACTTGAGAGACTATTTACCAAAACACATAAAGATTTAGAATGATATCACCTCACAATGAGTGGAAAATACAGACTAATCTTGAATGCCACAGTATCCTCCAAAGTAGTTTTTGTATTATTAAATGGGAAGAGGTTGTAGCATCAATTCTGCTACAAGCTCTTCAAGAACCAAAACCAGTGAAGCAGTGTGAAAGTAATGAGAGAGAGAGAGATTGGGATGGAGATAATTTGGTAGCATAACAATACTGTCAAGAATGATCTCCAATGAGGGAGTGAGAGGTCTCTTAAATAGCTTGAGAAGCTAAGCAGACTCCTCTTGGATCATCAACAAGTGTCAAACATCCAAAGGACAAGACAACTCAAAGGTAAAAGCAACGAATGAGAGACTAAGCTTTTAGGGTGAGTGGAAATGGAAAAAAGGTGAGGGAAAATGGAAAGAAGAGAGAGTGGAGAGGTGAGTTGTCCATGAAAGAGGGACACATGGGTCCAAGGAAGAGACCCAAGCATGCATCCAAGGCAAATTCCCATTTAAAGCTTGATGTTTCCACTCTATCCATTAAAGAAAGCGTATGTTTCCAATATGAGTGTGAGGAAAAGCATGAGGGATTGGTAAAGAACAGTGTATGGGAAACACTCCCAAGTGGATGTGTATGGGTTAAGGTAAGGCGTAGGAGTGAGATCATAGGCCCCACACTTTGATTAAAAGTAAGTTTCCAAACTTACGTGAGACCTTTCCACCTTACGTGAGAGAAAGCGTGAGTTTCAAAGGGAGGGCGTGAGGTAGGATGGGGAATTTGGGAGGAGGGTGGAGACCACACTCCAAAGTTTGATGTGAGTGGATAGGAGAGGAAGGGCGTATGAGTGGGAGAGGGGACCCACGACCCAATCAAAAGATTGAGTTTCCAATGTATTACGTGGGAAGGTTGAGAGATGCATGAGCTTAAGTGAGGGCGTGAGGTAGCTTGAGTGTGGAGTAGTGTGTTGAACACACTCCACAATGGTACATGGGAGTTAAAGAGAGGCACACCTGTTGAAGGAGGGGCCTACCACTCAAATTAGTTATGAGGATTAACTCTCACGTCGGTAAGGGGGATGTACTCTTTAAGTGGGAATAATTAAAAGGTGAATAATAAATTAAAAGAGTGGGTAAAGAGTAGGTAAAGGGTGTGGGTAGGTTAGGTGGGCTCCATCTCATTAAATTCTCACTTTACTTCATCTTATTTGACTCATTATTACAAAATTGGCATTTTCCCATGTCCTGGGTTTGGCAATAAAAACTGTTGTTTTTCCGAAAAACTCCTAAGTGGACAAACAACATAGCAAAACTTGTCCGACTAAACTAAAACTTGGTCCATGGGTGTAGAAGGTCTCATTATCTTTCTTTTGAGTACAAATACCCATATCAAAAATCCCGGGACCGAAATTTTACATTAATTACCCAGAATCAATTAATTCGGAACCTTAAACAAAACCTAGCTATACTTGACAGAATTATGCGAAATTTCACGTGCTATCTTACATGGTCATTTAAAACATTCCTAAACACTAGATACCTAGGTATGACTTCATTATAACGCCTTTCACCACTTTGGAGGATTTATTGGGTGGTAGTGAAAAACTCAAGGGAGATTAACCTGACTGGTTAGGCCACATTAACCTCCTGAGGATTAAAAACACTCAGCAAAAGGAACTCTCCTAATGAAGAAACCCTAAGGCAACTGACCTAACATGATCCATGTAGAACTATTACATTATAAACCCATGCAGGGGTGCTGTAATCCCGCTTACAAAACTGTGAGCTGGAGCAAAAATTGCCCCGTAGAACCAAAAATTCTTTGACATGTTTGCATCTGTTGATGCATATCTTCATGGTACATGGAGTTGACCCCCTAGTTGAAGAGACGGTCAACAAAACCCATTTTGGGCAGTCTCTTTAAGAGTGTTTTTCTTGGTGATAGGTACAGAAAGAGTCGGATGCTACATTTACCAAATCGATGTTCAAGTTGGTTGGGGGAGGTTCAATCACTTTGAAAGGTGGATTTCTTTTAAAAAAGGGTTCATAGGGCCTCTAGCCTTGGTTTCCTTCCCCTACACTTCTCTTCATGTCTATGATTTCATTCGAAAACTTCTTAACCATGAGTTGTAGGTTATCTATGTCTCCACTTCTGATGCAAGAAAATCATTAGCGAGAACACGGAGTAGGATCATTCAACGATTGGGAATATTTTTGGAACCTCAATGCTAGCAGTTACGGTGAATATTTTGAAGCACGCCTGAACTCAGTGCATGAAATCGTTTGAAGCATGCTTGAATGATCGGGAGCGAAGTGGGAGTTTCCACTTTTGCTCTGGAATGTGACTGAACTAAGATAGTCATTAGGTTAGGTTTTGGAGTAGAAAATTAGTCGAGGGGGGGGGGGTGGCGGAGGGACCCTAAGGACCCTCTAAGATAAATAGAGGTTTTTTACGTCCAAATGAGGTTGTTGCAAGTTAGTAGGATATTTCTGAATTTTAGTTGTTGTTTTGATTATAGTTGTAGCCACTTTTACTTTTGAATGAAGATAAGAGAGGAAAATTGACCCAATGCATGGTGTGGATATTGTTTGCAATTCCATGTTATTTTGTTTTCATGAATGAATGAATTTCGTTACGAGTAGATGAAATTGTAAATGTTAGCATAAGTTTCAATTGTTTCTCTTATGTTGAATCAGTGCAAGGTGTGCACACATAATGCAAGGAGTGTGTTGACGGGATCTGTTTCGGTTCCAAATATCAAAAGAGATAGCATGAAACTTTCCCTTTGCAAGGAGTGCAAAGTGACTACTGTAAGGAGTGCATAGTCGCCCGCAAGAATTCAAACCTTGCGTAAGAATCTGTTAAACGGTGTGCATCAAGCAAAAGGAGAGCACGAGGAGGGAGAGAAGAATTTCTTTTCAACAAATCCTTCAGATCTCAGTTATCGAAAATCCATGAAACACAAGGAGTATGCGGGAAGTCAAAACCTTCTTGAAGACCAATCTTAGGAGGAATAACATTTTTTAGAAGTGTAGTCGAGGTCCGAGAGATGGACTCGCAGGAAGTTCCAAGGTAAAGACCTTTGAAGACTTAGAAAATCTTCTAACTCGGAAGAAATCAGAAGCTCAAGAGGAGGAACGACAGTGGTTGTTGGATCACAATGCAAAGGATAAACATTCGTCTAATCAAACAAAGTGCATGAGATTTAATGCTTCACACACACAGGAGAGAGAAATCATCAAGGTTTGAGACTTGCGATTTCCAAATCCTGAAGAGTCGAAAATTCGAAGTGAAATATCAGTTGTCCAATCATCCGAAGTAGACCTAAGTTGTCAGATCATCCAAAGTGAACCTTAGGCATCATATCGATCAAGTGAATCTGAGTCGTCAGATATTGTGAGCTTAGGAGGAAGAAAGTTTGAAACATGAGATTCCCAAAGTACAAAGTGTCGGAGAGACGCAGCGAATCTAGACTGTTATATCCAGAAGGGTATGTGTCAATGGGTCATGAGATCTAGAGGAAGGAAAAGGTGAAGTGTTGAAACACCCAAAGCCCAAAGAGACAAAGAGCCAAGAGCTGTCGATCTGTAAGTGGACACTTGTTAGCAGATCGTGAGCTTTGGGAAAATTGTAGTGGGGTTTTAGTTTGAGAACTGAGATTACCAAATCCCGAAGACCTAAAGACCCAAGGTGAATCTAGACCGAAAGATATAGAGGAAACATGGCGTGAATCTGTGGACTTCGAGTAATGTCCCGAAGTGATTCATAGCTATTGGATCTAAGAGAGTTGTCACCTAAATCCATGTACTCTGGGTAAAGACCCGAAGTAATCCTCAATTGTCAGATTAGGAGGACATGCATACGTGGATCACATCCTTCGCATAAAAATCCATTTGGAAAAGGGAAAAATTTGAGATTTGAGATCCCATAAGTCCAAAGATCTGAAGGATATCTCAACCATTGATCAAGAGGAGGGCATAGGACCGTTGATCTGAGTTGAAAGGTCAAAAACCCAAAGTGAAATCGGGGTCATTGATTGTGAGGATAGGTGTTTGTAGATCGTCAGCTCCAGAAGATTGGAGTATGAAGGAAAGTAGGGTTTGAGATTTGGGACTCGAAGTCTGGAGACCCATCGAGATCACAATCGTTCATTTAAGGGGATAGGTATTAGCAGATCTTTCACTCCATAAGATTTCCCTGGAAAGGAAACTAAGGTTTGAGATTTGAGAATTCTGAAGTCCGAAATTTTGAATCAACCACAGTCATCAATCTGGGAGGAGGATATCTAAGCCGTTGATCCCAAGAAATAGATCTCAGTCGTTCATTTGTAAGAACCGTCAAGATCGTGATATCAACATTCATCTCTCATTGCGGGGATAGAAAGTTCTCGATCTTTACGAGATTAAGGGTGGGCCGCAATCGAGACCATGGTTTTAGGGAAAACACACATGGAGGCTCAGGGTGAATTGTGAGGCAAAAATAAGTTTGACACCAAACCACTCTTGAGTGCATCTGCAATCGTGCGTAGGCATGAGGTCATCGCCCAAGGTCACATTTGAGAAGGTCACTAATTCCAACTCTGATATTTTACAGAACGCAAAAGGGAAGGACGCATGTATCGTGAAGCTTGCACAGGGAGCTGAGAGGACCTGTGTTTAATACAGAAGGAGACCAGGAAGGTTTCAGAGGATTGTTCGACTCCAGAATCGAAGATCCTGACCGGGAGGTCACGCAACCCTTCAGAGAGAAGGGGGTTTGCACCAAGTGGTATTAGAGAAGAATTTTTACTTGCAGACAACATGAAAAGGAGAAGAGACAAAATAACTCCAAGTTGTACTCTGTGTGTGACAGACAGTTAACACAATGCCACCAAGGAGATGATTGGAACCACCTTTAGCCCATCGGGCTATAGAAAGGGAAATGCGAGAACTTTGTGCAAGATTAGAGGCAATGGAGGCAGTGCAGAGATGAGCACTTGATGTTGGAGACATTAGTGATGTAGAGAGTGAAGAAGTAGAAGTCGAAGAAGCCGCAGGAGAGGACGTTGTCAAAGAATGCTTATTGAGAGAAGTTGTTAGATTGGGATCCAGAGCCAATATAGAGGTCCCAATGTATGAAGGAAATTTAGATGTTGAAGAGCTACTGGATTGGATAATATTCATGGAAAAAAATTTCGAATATGAATATGTCGATGAAGAGAAAAGGGTGAAACATGTTTTCACCATACTAAAAGGACATGCAACACTATGGTGGGATGAACTACAGGCTGAGAGGAGAAGCAAAGGCAAACAAAAGATAAATAATTGGGACGGAATGGTAGCCAATATTAAGGTTAATTTCATGCCCAAATATTATCAGATCAATATATTCAGTAATTTGCAGAACTTGAGACAGAAGGGTATGACAGTTAAGGAGCAGACAGAGGAGTTCTATAGGCTGAACATCATAACTGGACGAAGAGAGAAAGATGAAGAAAATTTTTCCAGATATATAAATAGCCTGAGGTATGAAATCTAGGATGAGCTCAACATGATGTCAGTAAGGACAGTGGAGGATGCTTATCAATTTGCACTGAAGGCAGAGGAGAAGTTGGCTAGAAAACAAATCCAACGAGGAAGAGGTAAAAGCCCAGCCCTAAACGAAGGCAAGGGAGTTACCCATGACAAGGCACATAATTCTAAGAACAATACTAAGAAACCACATAGTCACTCGGAAAGAGGAGGAAGTTCCCGAGGAAGACATGGTGGTGGAAGAAGTTCTTCTAGAGGAAGACGAAGAAGCAGAGGAGGAGAAGTAATATGTTATGCATGTGGAAAGACAGGGTATATGTCTTAGGAATGTCCCGTGAAAAATAAAGGAGGAGGTGAAGCTCAAATTTCAGAAGCACAGAGAAGGAATGTTGAAGCAGAAGGAGCAGAGGATGGAACATCCCTAATGTTGAGAAAGGTTCTCTTAAAACCAGAGGCAGAAGTTGAAAATCCAATGCAGAGGAACAATCTCTTCAGGACAACTTGCAAGACTAAAGACAGAGTATGCAAGGTTATAATCGACAGTGGGAGCACTGATAACTTAGTATGCACAGAGATGGTGGAGAAATTGGAGTTGGTTACAACTGCACATCTAAATCCATACAAAGTCTCATGGTTGCAGAAAGGACACCAGCTAATGGTTACTAAACAATGCTTGGTTGAATTTAAGATAGGGGAATATAGAGATGAAATTCTATGTGATATAATTCCCATGGATGCGTGCCATATTTTGTTGGGAAGACCATGGAAGTTTGACAGGAATGTCATTAATGATGGGAGGAAGAATACATACACCTTGGAAAAGAATGGTAGAACACACATGTTTCTACCAATAGAGAAGAAAGAAGGAAGACATCACAAGCATACTTCTCATGAGCGGGAAGGAAATCCTGAAAGAAGTCAAGAAAGAACAGGAGATGCAGTTTGTCGTGGTGAGAAAACCCAGATTTATCCTTACAAGTAATTCGATGGATGATTTGCCTGAAGAAGTTAAGTAATTGTTGGATAATTTTGCTGACATAGTGGTGGATGAGCTACCTAACTCATTGCCACCCATCAAAAGTATCAGCCACCATATTGACTTTATACCAGGAGCAAGTCCTCCAAACAAAGCAACATACAGATTAACACCTCGAGAGAATGAGAAAGTGAAGAACCAAGTCCAGGAATTCTTAGACAAGGGTTTGGTCAAAGAGAGCTTGAGTCCATGTGTAGTACCAATTGTATTGAGTCCAAATAAGGATGGAGGATGGAGAATGTGTACAGACTGAAGAGCCATTAACAAGATCACCATCAAGTATAGATTTCCCTTACCAAGAATGGATGATTTAATGCACTGTTTAAGTGGAGAAAATTTATTTTCTAAAATATTTTTGAAAAGTGGATTTCACCAAATTAGAATGAGAGAAGGTGATGAGTGGAAAACAACCTTTAAGACAAATCAAGGTTTGTATGAGTGGCTTGTTATGCCATTTGGTTTAACAAATGCCCTGAGTACTTTTATGAGGTTGATGAATGAAATACTGAAAGATTTCATTGGCAAGTTTGTGGTTTTATATCTGGAGGATATACTGATCTTTAGCAGGACTAAAGAGGAGCATTTGAGACACCTAAAACTAGTGATCAAGAGACTACAACAGGAGAAGTTGTTGATAAATCTGAAGAAGTCCTATTTTATGAAGACATAATTCATTTACTTGGGTTTTGTGATCTCTTCAAATGAACTGAAGTCCTATACAAAGAAGGTGAAACCAATCAAAGAATGGTTGTCACCAAAGAGTTTGTTTGAGGTAAGGAGCTTCCATGGATTAGCAAGTTTCTATGGGAAGTTCATCAGAGACTTCAGTGAAATTTGTGCAACAATGATGGATACAGTGAAGAAGAAGCACAAGTATTTTAAATGGACACAGGAGGCCAAGAGGAGCTTCAATATAATGAAGGAGAAAATAACAGAACGACCAATTATGGTCTTGCCAAATTTTGAAAAGACATTTCAGGTGAGATGTGATGCAAGTGGAGTTGCAATTGGAGCAGTTTTGAGTCAGGATAATAGACTTGTTGCCTATTTCAGTGAGAATTTGAATGAGACCAAGAGAAAATACTCCACACATGATAAATATTTTTATGTCATAATTCAAGCCTTGAATAAATGGAGACATTACCTTGTCCCACAGGAATTTGTCTTGTATAGTGATAACAAGGCTTTATAATTCATAACCAGACAAGAAAAATTGAATCAGAGGCATGCAAAATGGGTTGAGTATATGCAGAATTTTACTTTTGTCATAAAACATATTTCTAGAAATGCTAACAAAGTTGTTGATGCATTCAGGAAGATATGTTTGATTCTACAGGATTTTTAGGTGAAGAACTTCGGGTTTGAACACCTTAAGGATATGTATTGTGATGATCCATATTTGAAGGAAGCATACAAAGCATGTGCAAATCCTTTGCTGGGATGCATAAGCCAATGGATAGAGTACAGGATCCAAGAAGGATTGTTGTTCAAGGGAAATCAGTTCTGCATACCAAAATGCTCAATGAGGGATAACCTTTTGAAGGAGAAGCATATTGGAGGATTGGTTGGACATTTCGGCCATGATAAAACATTTGTACAGTTGAGCAGTTCATACTATTTCCCAGGTATGAGAACAAAAGTGATAAAGTTTGTGAATAGATGTAGAATCTGCCAACATGCAAAAGGAAAAATATAAAACACTGGATTGTATCAACCATTGCCAATACTAGAGAGGCCTTGGGATGCAATAGGCATGTATTTTGTGTTGGGACTACCAAGAACGTAAAGAGGGTTTGATTCAATATTTGTGGTGGTGGATAGATTTTCAAATATGGCACACTTTATCCCATGCCAAAAGACCAATGATTCAACACATGTTGTAAATATGTTTTTCAAGGAAGTTGTGAGACTTCGCGGACTACCCAGAATAATTGTCTCAGATAGGGACACTAAATTTGTTGGTCACTTTTGGAGAACGTTGTGGAAGAAATTGGGGACAGATTTGTCCTTCAACTCAGCTTATCACCCTCAGACAGATGGGAAGACTGAGGTGGTAAATAGAAGTTTGGGAAACTTATTGAGGAGTTTGGTCACTGAGCATTATAATCGATGGGATTAGATTCTTCCACAAGTAGAATTTGCATACAATGACTCACCAAATAGGAGCACTGGAAAGAACCCATTCCAAATATTGTATGGAATGAAACCCAGGGGTGTATCTAAGTTGAGAGACTTGGAACAACGTGAGATCAAGAGCGTTGGAGCAGAAGATTTTGCTAGAGAAATGCAGAAGCTACATAGCTAGATCAAAGGAAAGTTGCAGAGTTCTAACCAATAATGCAAGCACAGGGTTGATCAACACCGCAGGGAAATTCAATTTGAAGTAGGAGATCAGGTTTTGGCACATCCCAGAAAATAAAGGTTCCCTAGGGGAACTTATAACAAGTTAAAAATGAAGAATATAGGACTATGTAAGATCTTGAGGAAGTTTGATGCAAATGCCTATGAGATTGAGTTGCCAGATGATGTGGGAATATCGCCCATATTCAATGTTTCAGACCTGTATCCTTACAGGAAAGATGGCACAGAGGGATCAAAAGATAAAGAGAAGATTTAGTGGGAGAAACAAATGCCTATAACAGAAAACCCATAGATCGAGAAGATCGTTGATTAGAGGATTGGAAAAAAGACCAAGAGGAAGACCTATTTTGAATATCTGTTCAAGTTGAAGGGAAACCCAATAGAATATGCCAGTTGGAAAAATGAAGTTGATATCCAGAAGCATGGAAAGTCGATGCAGGAGCTCATGGATAGGAGTCCGTGATTTTTTTTCAAGGGGAGTATGATGCAGGATCATTGTTAGAGAGCATGTGGAGCAGGACCACTCAGCACCTTGGAATATTTTCATAATCTCAATGCTAACAGTTATGACAAATATTTTGAAGCATGCCTGAACTCAGTGTGGGAAATCTTTTGAAGCACGCTTGAACAATCCTGAGAGAATTGGGAGTTTTCACCCTTGATCTAGAACGTGACTGAACTAAGATAGTCATTAGGTTAGGTTTTGGAGTAGACAAGTAATCGAGGGGGAAACCCTAAGGAGCCTCTGAGATAAATAGAGGTTTTTTACACTCAAATGAGGTTGTTGCAAGTTAGTAGTAGATTTATGAATTTTAGTTGTTTTTTTTAGTATAGTTGTAGCCACTTTTACTTTTAAATGGAGATAACAGAGGAAAATTGACCCAATGCATGCTGTGGACATTGCTTGCAATTCCCTGTTATTGTGTTTTCATGAATGAATGAATTTCGTTATGAGTATATGAAACTATAAATGTTAGAATAAGTTTCAATTGTTTCTCTTATGTTGAATCGATGCAAGGTCTGCACACAGAACACAATGAGTGCATTGACGGGATCTGTTTCAGTTCCAAATCTTAGAAGAGATAGCATGAAACTTTCCCTTTCCAAGGAGTGCAAAGTGACTACTGCAAGGTGTGTGCACATTCGCTCACAAGAATTCAAACCTTGCGTAAGAATCTGTTGTAAGGTGTGCATCGAGAAAAAGGAGAGTGCCACAAGGGCGAGAAGAATTTATTTTCAATAAATCCTTCGGATCCAAGTTATCGAAAATCCATGAAACGCAAGGAGTGCATGGGAAGTCGAATACTTCACAAAGGCCAAGATCAGGAGGAATAACACTTTTCATAATTTTATTCGAGGTCCGAGAGACGGATTCGCAGGAGATTCAAAGGTAAAGACCTTTGAAGACTTAGAAAATCTTCTAAGTTAGAAGAAATCAGAATCTCGGGAGGAGTAGATACAGTGGTCGTTGGATCACAGTGCAAAGGATCAACAATCGTCTAATCATAAAAAAGTGCATGAGCTTTAACACTTCACACACACAGGAGAGAGAAATAATAAAGGTTTGAGACTTGAGATTTTCGAAGCCTAAAAAGCCATAAAGACGAAGTGAAATCTCAGTCGTCCGATCATCCAAAGAAGACCTGGGTCGTCAGATCGTCCGAAGTGAACCTCAGGCATCAAATCGATCAAGTGAATCTGAGCCATTGGATATCGTGAGCTCAATAGGAAGTAAGTTTGAAACTTGAGATTCCCGAAGTGTGAAGTGCCAGAGAGCCAAAGTGAATCTGGACCGTTAGATCTAGAAGGGTATGTGTCAGCGGGTCATGAGATCTAGAGGAAGGCAAAGTTGAAGTGTTGAAACATCTGAAGCCCGAAGAGTCGAAGAGCCGAGAGCCATTGATCTGTAAGTGGACACTAATCAGCAGATCGCGATCTCCAAGAAAATTGTCGTGGGGTTTCAGTTTGAGAACTGAGATTTTCGAATCTCGAAGACCTGAAGACCCGAAGTGAATCTGGACTGACAGATCTAGAGGAGACATGGCATGAATCCATGGACTCCGAGTAAAGTCCCGAAGTGATTCGTAGATTTCGGATCTAAGAGAGATGTGGCATAAATCCATGTACTCCGGGTAAATACAAAAAGTAATCCTCGATCATCAAATCAGGAGGACACGGGTTAGTGGATCACAACCTTCAGATAAAAATCCATTTGGAAAAGGGCCAAGTTTGAGATTTGAGATCTCAGAAGTCTGAAGACCCGAAGGAGATCTCGAACATTGATTGTGAGGAGGGCCACAACACCATTGATCTGAGTTGAAAGGTCAAACACTCGAAGTGAAGGCAGAGTCGTTGATTGTGAGCACATGTGTCTGCAGATCGTCAACTCCAAAAGATTGGAGTATGGAGGAAAGCAAGGTTTGAGATTTGGGAAACCTGAAATCCGGAGACCCAATGAGATCACAACCATTAATTCAAGGGGACAGGTTTCAGCAGATCTTCCACTCCGAAAGATTTTCGTGCAAAGGAAAGTAAGGTTTGAGATTTGAGAATTATGAAGTCTAGAATTCCGAATCGACCACAATCATTGATTTGGGAGGAGGAGATATGAACCATTGATCCCAAGAAATAGATCTCATTCGTCTGTTCGAAAGCATCGTGAAGATTGTGATATCGATGTTCATCTCGCATTGTTGGGATAGAAAGTGCTCGATATTTATGAGATTGAGGGCAGGCCGCAATCGAGACTACATTTTTAGTGAAAAAACACATGGAGGCTCAAGGTGAGTTGTGAGGCAAAAAGTGGTTTGACACCAAACCACTCTTGAGTGCTCCTGCAATCCTGTGTAGGCTTGAGGTCATCGTCCAAGGTCACATCTGAGAGGTGGCCGAGAGAAAAGGCGCTAATGGAAACTCTGAGATTTCATAGAATGCGAAAGGGAAGGTCACAAGTATCGTGAAGCCTGTGTAGAGAGACGAGCGAACCCGTGTTTAATACAGAACGAGACCAGCAAGGTTTCAGAGGATCATTCGACTCCAGAATCGAAGATCCTGACTGGGAGGTCGTGCAACCCTTAGGAGAGAAGGGGGTTTGCACCAACTTCCATTTTTGGTACCTTGTTCAATTTGTTTCCCTGGGGGTCTTGTCAATAAGAGTCCCCTCCTGGGTAGAGGTTGAACTTCCTTCTTAACTAATGAGACCTGACCTTCTTTACATCCCTTCATTTGGAACTCTATTGTTTTGGCTTCTTCAAAATTATGATCTAAGGTTGTTTTGGAAGCTCTCTTCACAAACATGGAAATAGAAGCTGGGAGAGAATTAACATATACTTCGATTTGCAACTTCTATGTAGATTTAGCTTCAGGTTTAGATTTGTTTAGGATAGTTGTGAACTATTGATTAAAGTCTTTAACCTTCTCCTTTGAGCTCATCGTGGCGGTGAACAACTCGTCCATCAAATCTCCTGTAGTGGTTTCCTCTGCAAATTTATCTAGAAAATCCTTTTAAAATTTCATCCAATTAGTTATGGATCCTACAGGTAAGTTAAAATACCATGTGGAGGCTGAATTATAGAAAGTGTAGGGGAAAATTATGCATACTATGTCTTCATGTTGAACATTCATCATCCTGATAGCTAGTATGAATTTTTGATATGGTCTTCAGGCAATCCTGAGGTTTCAAGGTCAAATTTAGCGAGTAAATTCTCTGGATGTAGGGGAAGGTTATGTACTCATCCAGTGATGGCCAGAGCATCTCTGGCCAACCAAGGTTGATTATTTTGAGGTGGGTTTCCCCTTTCTTCATTATGATTGTTTTTATATTCCATATCCTCTGATCCTGAAACTGAGTGTTCATATTTAAACTCTTCCTCGTCGAAAAAATCATCGGGCTCATAGAAGTTGTCGGCTGGTGTTTCGAGGATTATATTAAGAGGATGTTCAATTTCAGTGAGGGTGAAATCTATCAAGTCTTCTACTGTGTGCACAAAAACTTGGTCGAGATACTCAACCAATGGTCTACTTACTTGTTTTCTATGAGAAAGTAACGGGGCTAAGGGCAGTGCTTTGATCTATCAGACGTAATCTCTTGTGATTCTTCTGAACTAGTTCAACTCCTCGTGAGGGAGAGTGTAAGGTGTATCAGGGAATATCTGTTCTTCCTCTTACTGGGGTGAGTGACTCATTTTAGGATTACTCAGTGTGTGTGGGTTGTCTTGGGAATGCCTCGCCATGCATGTGGGTTGTTTTGAATCTACAGGTTGTGTGAAATATTTTGTAAAAACTATTGTCAGCAATTCATTCTTCAAGCCCTCCTTCTAGCGTCAATTATGTTGAGGGGTCCTAAATCCTTTTAACTCGACAGTAAGAACCAAACCCGCCACCGAGGCCCAATTAGACACTGCAATGTTTAATGGTGGAATGCTTCTCCATATCTCACGATTCGACCAATTAATCGATGGGATTTACTTTTTTCTTATGAAATCTCCTCCTTCATTTCATATGTTCTCTTTTTGTATTTTATCTTATAGGTGGGACCAATACAAGATAAAATCCGATATAAACCAACTGGGTAACAAAATGGGAAATCTTAAACACTGAAGAAAGATGAGCTCAGGATAACCCTCATACTCAAGCATACAGACAATGTTTCTTACACCTACAACAAGCCTAGTACTAATACATTAACCTATCGTTGTTCCAATTATCAACTGAGATACGATTATCAAGAGAAAACATACATGTAATAAACGAGGGAAAGAAAAATAGTTTTCTTAACTCTAATCATCACTCACATATTAACACACCGATTTACTTTTCATCATTAAAGACAAGAACTGTAAAAAAATATTGAATTAGATAACTTATCAATAGATTCAAAGACTCTTACTTGTTACAACATCCATTCATGAGATAAAATCAGAAATAATTCTTCTTCAGATACAATCACACATGCTTTTGATAAAAAACACAAACTTGATTGTTTTCCTAAACATGAATTCTCAATTAAGGTAGCTCTGAAATAGTTCTTTACAAATCCAAAAATGAGGGTCTTCGCAAAAACCATCGAACTTTGCTAACAGGTCGATCCTCTTATTTATAACATATTATTAACTAAAAATAACTATCAAAAGAGCAGCTAAGTAAAACAAAAACTCGCCACATGGCACTTTCATCTCTCATTCTTCTAAGAGTCATCAAAATATCTCACTTGAGTGGATGACTCTTCTCATACTCTGACCATTTGACGAAGAGATCCTCTCATGTGTTGGCATATGAGAATCTGTGTTGTTCCATTGGGGATGAAAGGATCTCTCTTATCTCTATTGCTCGGTCCTGATACTTGACTATTCTAGAACTTAATTGCTGCAATATGGTTTGAGCCTTGATCGGGTGTTCCATGAACTACTTCACTTGACCTGGCACCATGTTCGCCACCTTTTCTATCTCGATAGCCCACGATGAGTCTTGTTCGGCATGTAATTTAACTATGTCACGCAAGTCGACAAAGTCATCGGGTTTGTCTAATTTAGGGAGGACGATGTCTCTCATCGCTCGGTTGATCTTGGTCCAACTCTTTTCACACTCAAACCATTTCTCTTGGATTTCCCGATGAGGTTCTTGGGCCATTTTCACCCAGTGTTCAGCCGAATTCTTTATGTGGTCGATGTTTCTTTCCCTTAGTAATTGGATGTCATGCTCTTTGACATATTGGCCCTGTTGAACCACGCTCATGTAGTCGATACTTTCTACTGCTTGGTGTGCTTTCTCATACCACCTTTCCATATCCTTGCATGTAACCAATGCCATGAGGGTGTCTTCTTGAAACTCAACTATCGTTGCAGTGAATAGGTGTTGCTCATTCGTAAACTTACCATAGGCCTCCTGAAATTCTCTTATCAGGAACACCATGACCTGTGTGGTGTCCTAGTAATATCTCTCCAAATGGCATAGATGTACCAACTCCTTCAGCGCAACAGCCAAATCCTCTTCATCCCTTTTCACTCTGTCTAGGGTGGCATCTGTGATTGTTATCCCTATGTCGATAAGCTCGGATGTCTTGGCATGCTCCATGTTAATCATTTTTTCCTCTATGGTGATGAGGATGGAGATATCTAGAGTAATCCTCCTCTTATTGGTGGTTCTCTTCATGATAGCTTTCATTTTCAGGTCATAGGAGATGGAATGTATATCAGCAAATTCATCCACTAGTTCATGGATTTGTTGATCTCCCCAAGTAAGCATATTTTCCAGGCTTTCGACGGTGTATATCTATTCAAGATTGGGTTCTTGAACCTCCTTTGTGTGTTCCGAAGGTCCGGTCTCTGGTTGTTTCTCATCGGGAGGTTGAGTACTGATTGAAATTGAAGCATCATGGGTAGGCTCGATACCTACTTGATAATGGTTGTTGAGATGTCGATTTCCTATTGTGGAAATTCTTCCTTTTCTTCACCTGACCGTAGCTTGTCCATCACAATATCCATTTGGGTCTCTGGTACATTGAGTAGCTCAATGTCTAAGACACTTTTGACCTGCCGTTCATTCTGTGGAAGGCCTCGAATTTGAGCATCGTGAGTTGGGGTTGATCAATTTCACCGTATATTTTTGTCGTCGCAAAGCGGACTCAGAGGTGTGATTAGGACCTAGGGAACCAAGAATCACTTGGGATAAAACTAGACCGTACAATCCTCCTATCGGGTAAAGCCACATGGAATTGAAGATCAGTGACTTAATTAGCATGTATTAATCAGAGTCGGGACTGTTCTTACATTATTCTTTCTAAAACAAACCTTAGCTTGAATATCCAGGGTCGACGATCGGCGATAAACCTATCAAGAGATCTCTTCGTATTATCTCCCTCGAAAAAGTCCCAATTCCAAAAAACGCATCGGGGATCGACGATCGGGAATAACCTTTAATGTGGTCATAATGTTTGTTGCTATCCTTTAGGTTTTCCTTGACTCCAAAAACCATGACAGGCATCGGCTATCGGCGATATATTTTTCTCTCTTCATTAACATATATCCCCCTCGTCTTTTACTGGTGCTGAAGTAGAATCGACTATCGGTGATATCCTTATACAATACTTGAGACAAACAAAAACTTCCTTTTACTGATGCCTATGGATATCGATGCTCAACGACTGAGGTTTCTCGAGTGGTTCTTTTCCTTCTTTCAATTCCTTCCAATGTTGAATATGAGCGCATCGGGTGAAGTGTTTTGGTTGTCGATTCTTTATTCAGGTGTTAAGGCCTTTTTAGTTGAGGGGTTTCATAAGTTCAACAAACCTGAATAGGGGATGAGAGTCATGAGAATAAGCAAAGACAAAACATTTCTCAAAAATGAAGTCGAGTCGGACAATGAAAAAGATCAAGTGGTACCCAAAAAAACAAAAAATTGACAGAGGCTTTTTAGGGTGTGTTGAGTGCTCAACAAATGACGACTTACTGGGTAAAATCAGAATCTCTATTCCTACCTCAGGCTCAAGTGAAGGTGATGCAAAATCTGATTACGAACTTGACTAGTTTTATTAGAGCATCTTTTATCCTTGCATTTGAAATTCCCTGGTTGGTGCATTTGGGCCTGCCTAATACTTTTAAGCATGGGGTTCATGACATACAAGGGATTGTAGTGTCTCATTTATGGTTGCCTTTGTAGAGGGTGTTTTCCTTCATTTTCAATGCATCTTTTTCCAAGCCCATTTAATGCCATTAATTAATTAAGGTCCATAACAAGTGGGTACTCCCTATGAGGTAACATATAGCTTGGGGGGGGGGGAGTACCATAGTTTCAATTGAAGGGAGAGGTACACAGAGTGCCATGGGGGTAAAATATAGCTTGTAACACACTTGTGTAGATCCCTCAACAAGTGGGACATTTATATATTTTTTTTTTATTTTGCAGGTCTTTGAATTTTCAGGAGAAACATTTCATTGTTATCAAGACCTCTTTTGGGCGAGTATATGGAAGGTTATGATTTGGATTTTATATTTTTCTAGATACATTCCCCTTGGGCCTTCAGCCCCTTCTTCCCATGAAATGAGGGACAATCCCTGCCTGGGTCAGTACTGCCGAAAATACCAAAATATAAGTAGGTGAGGGGATGAACTGTGGAAAGTGGTAAGTATGATCGGGAGTGGAATGATGACTTGTCAAGGGGATATCCCAATATAAAAACCATCCCTAAGGGTGACCACTTACTAGGGCATAATGTCAACCACCAAGGTGAAACATGGCAAAAAGCATAACTTCCAAGCATACATTACATAATCAAAATTAACTTTTAAATACAACAGACTCAAATTCCACAAATATTGAAATGGCACTCATCATGATACTTGACTTGTACCTCATGGAGCAAGACCTAATGTCTTTCGAAAGAAATCTGGTGTGGCAAATACCATCGTGGTGCATCTGAGATATGTGGTGGCGAGGCAAGCCTCTCTCTATGCAAGTGGACATTATCGACCATATGTTTCTCAGTACTCCATGTCTGCAACCTGAGAGCCTTGAGAAATCATCTCCTTAGTTATCCCTAGGAAATGGGGATAATAGGCCCAAACAAAATTACCATCCACTTGAAAAGCCCAAATTTTGTCTTGAATGGTGTCTTCCATGTGCCTGCTACCGGCATGTGCACTTGATGATGCCCTGCTATCAAATCCATCTTAGTGAAGAAGCAATCCCCTTGCAGGTGGTCCAACAAATCCTTGATACAGGGTAGGGGATATCATTTTTTAATAGTGGCTTTAATGAGGGCACTATAGTCAATTACAACGCACCACTTAGAATTTTATTTCTTGGGAATAATAAAGGTAGGGGATGCATAGGAAAACGATGAAGTTTTTATGTGGCCATATTTCATAAGTTGGCCAATTTGACGTTCAATTTCAGAAAGCTTCTCGAGAAATGAGGTGGTAGGAAGGTGCATTGGGAAAGGATGCACCTAGTATGAGGTCAATAGAATGCTCAATAAAGAAAGATGAGGATAATCCCATGGGCTGTATGAATACATGGATAAATTATTGGAGTAAGGGGACCATGTCTGGAGGTGTAGGAGTGGAAAAATTATCAAGTTTAATAGGGAAAACTAGGCACAATATGCATTTATTGATACTAATTTTCTTAACTGCTGATTTTCTCATAAGTGAAGAAGTGGATTTAGGAGCAGAGGATGTGAGATCATAGGTGCTCTCATCAAGTTGTAGATGGTGTTGGTGAGATTTTTCATTGTACATAGTGTTTTGAGCATGTTGGTAGGGAATTCCAAGTAATAAGTTGGCACAATCCAGAGGGGATACATCACATGTGACTATATCACAAAACAAGCCAATGGTGAAGGTGAACACACAACACCAAGAATGACCCACATCGTGATGTTTGTTGTCTGTGGCCCGACTGGGTCACCTATGTCGATAACTAAGGAATAATTCTCCAGCTGAGTGTCCCACCATGTCTGTGAAATCCCTTCTATTTGCAGACTGGCAATTTGAAGATTCATGTCATCAGTCATATCAGGACATGTATGAAAGTATTTGTAAAGACTATGAATCCAAGAGTTAATAGTCTCACCATTCATATAGCCTGAAAACTTAGGTAATTGGAAGTGTGTATCAATTTTCATGTGTGTGGGAGCTCGGTTTTGTTGCAGACATAGTAGATCACGTACATACATCACTAAATCTTAAATTGGAGTTGCTACATTGGAAGAGGAATCCTCTGTGGATGAATCTCTTCATAACGCATTAATTTACATTCACCATGGATGTCATTCTGTAATTAGGTGTTTCATTGAGAGTCATTGGGATCCTAGGTGCACTAAGAAGGTGTTGGACACCCTGAAGATGGTGTGTGGAGTATGCTCGAAGAGGAACATGTTGGAAGTCATGAGGAGGTCACACTAGAAGAACTGAGAAGGACATTAATCTCTTAGAAAAAAAAAGAAATATTTTGGTGGATGGCCTCTCTTCTGAATCCTGTGGCTAAGAAGAAGTTGGCTTGGATCTAGGATCTGATACCAATTGATCCACAATTCAACCTACAAACTAAAATGCGGCAATAAAAAATGATCGGAAAACAAAAAAATGAGGTCGCTACATAGTAAAGAAGATACATAGATGCATAGAGAATACAGTTAGAGTAACAACAAAAGGCCATCAACCACATTCAACAAAGAAGGCTCCCTTTATTAGGTTGGGTGATTTGTTTACGACAACATCAAGGGACTTACTTCTTTAATTTTGGAGCGCTTTGCATAGTGGGATTCGTGAGCATTGTTTACAATGTTACTGACTGACATAACTAACATTCTAACAGAAATTATGGAGTGCCTTGTTCCACTGGACTGGTGAGGTTTGTTTATTAATTAACTGACTAACATAACTGACATGCTAATTATTTATTTAGGAAATACCCTTCTCAACTATATTGGTGAGGGAAGTTTACAATATAAAGTGTCGACGAACTGCTACATGTCCTCATGTTGATTGGCGAAGGAAGTTGGATGCCTCCCTAGTGGCCCATGGTGGTTGGGGGATAAAAAATATTCCCCATTTTGGAATGGGACTAGTATCAAATTAATTATGGAGGATGATCACAAACAATGGGATATAGATTTAGGTGGTTATCCAAAAATATATTTCTCTTGAATTAGTACAAGATTGGATTAGAAGACCCAATAAAAATATTCACAATGTGTCAAACATCTAGTAATCAATTGTACTAGCCTCTTCCTTGGTTGGAAATTAGCTAATGTGGAAAGTGGGAAATGGTGAGAAAGTTAAAGTAAGATAAGATCATTAGGTAGGTTGTGGAGAAGCCTTCAAGATCTTAGAAAAATTAATTCTAAATATTTAAGAGAAAATTATATTCCATTGGCTCAGGCCATTGACCCAATTCAATCCACCATTTGGTAACAAGAGTGGAAAAAAGAAACCCACTTAGATTTGATTAAAATGCAAGGATAACTTTGGGAGGAGTATACAATGAAGTTGCAGGTGAGGCATTATGTTCATATTAAAGAGATATAGGATGATTTATTTTGGTTCAAGAATCCTTTTTTAGGTGCTTATACCCCCAAATTAGGGTACAAAGCTATGTTTGTGTAATGTTGGTGGAAGCCACTTTGGAAGATTCAATCACCTCCTAAAACTAGAATATTCATTCTAGGAACTAAGACCTTACTTGAGATGTGCTGCAAAGGAAGAATATGCATGGTCTTGGAAACTTTCCCCTCTACAAACAAGAGGAGGAAACTATTAGTCACCTAATAATTACATGTGATTACTCCAAAAAATTCTTACAAGAAATGGACTAGCTAAAAAGCATCAAGGATATTTTCCAACGTGAATTAGTGGGATGAGGTTTAAAAGTTTAGCAAATGAGGATGGAACTAAAAGAATTTTAGGCACTCCCATTGATAGTGAAATGGGGCATTTGGTTAGCTTAGAATGCATGAACTTATTAGGATATGATTATCCCTTAATTATAGTGTGTATTCCAAAGAAAAACTTTTTTTTTTGGTTTCAAAAGTATTCCCAATATTTCTTTTTAGAGACAAGTTACTCAGTCTCTTATTGACAAGTCTAGAGGATGGGGTTATTTTGATGGATATTCTCGAGACTAGACACTATGATGTGGGGTAGGGTAGTTCTATATGTGAATGAATCTCACTTCCTTAGGTTCAAGGTAGGAGTAAGAGGAAGGCACAAATAATTATGAAAACCTTACTACCTTGAAACTACTTTTATTATATTCCAATATTCAATGTTTTGGGAGATTCTATCCTTATTATCAATGGATCACTATAACAAAACCTCATGATTAACATCCTTTATAGTTTCCATTAACCTTTTTAGTGTCTTTTTGTAGTTTTTTTGAAAAATTAATGTTATTTCACGGGTTGGAACTAACTTTTAGCATTAACTTTAGATTCCCTTTTAGAGTCTGGTATCACAAGATTTGTACTTGTGCAAATCCCACCACAAGTTCCCCAAATCTTGTGTAACTATGGAAAATCCACCACAAGGGAGGCTTTCGTGGTGACCTTAAGGGATCAAAGTAGCAAGTATAGTATCCAAGCCTACAACCCCCTCTCTTGATCATAGAAAGATAAGGTCTAGGTCAAGGTAATAGAAGAGGTGTGAAGCTATTTTATTAATTTTCCATAAAAAGAACACTTTATAGCACATATATGATCATTTCCAAGTTCAAACAAGCAATAAAAACCTCTTTTTTTTCGATGGAATACTTCATGGATGGTAAACGAGGTAAACCACTAACCCTGATTATGGGGCCTAACCCCAAGGGGAGACAAGAGATTTGAACCTGTGACCTCCTCCGCTGGGGATAAATTCACGTCTGGCTCAGAACCACTTGAGATAACCCTTGGGGCTTAGAAATAAGAAACTCTTAAGACACTAGACAATGATAATTGATAATGGTTGTTGCAAATTTTCAATGGTAGAACAGTCTTATAAAAACAATATAAATTTGTAAGAACAACAAATTTAAAAAGATCTCGGAATTTCAACATTTGACCATGAAAATTAAGCATGCATCACATAGAACATTATCCAATTGTTTGAGAGAAAATCTGAGTATGTTAGACCACCTTTACAAGAGTGTATGTACAAAGATAAATTTTTATCAGGTGGCTATAGCAAAATCAAATTATTAGGCAAGTTTGCAAGTGTTAGTGTTAGTAACATTAGTAGAGGGCTTAAGAGAGTTGAAAGAGAGTGTTTGTTGATCAATATCACCACAAGAGAGAGCTATGAGACCAGTGCCTTGGGGATATGGTGTCTTTATAACAACAAATGCAACAATACTTGAATATTAAACTAGTAGGAACCAAGTGGTATAGTTTAAACTCTAAGGTGTTATCACATTAGGGCCTTAGGGTTTAAACCTTAAAGAGAAGGATTGCTAGAGTGAAAGAACATTTGGGCTCTCACAATATTTTCTCCCTTCTTGATGCTTCAACTAGGTCAAAAATGAAATGTCTAGGGATAAAATCCTAAATTGCTACCACTTTAGGGGTTTAGGATACTAACCCTAGCAAGAATGTCTCACCAATTTTGAACAAGAATAACCTTGTGAGAGGAGGAAGCACTTATGGTCCACCCTTAGGGTTTTACTAAGTAAGACGTTTAGCATAAATTAGAAAGATTCACCATGAAACATAACAACATAAAGATAAATTACAGAAAATTCACTTACTTTAGCAAAGATACCATGAGACAAAACCTTAATTCTAGAAATTCCTCTTCAAAAATAAGCAAACCATCCACAGTTTGATCCTCCAAGCATAGCGCATAAGTAGAAGAGCTAGATAACCCCAAAGAGGGCAAAAATTTCAGACTTTTTCTCTCACAAAGGTGAGAAGTGATGTTACAAAATTAAATGTGAGGGTGGCCTATTTATATGAGGCCACCCTAAACCAATTTTTCCACATAATTTTGTCAACTACAAAATAAAACAGGGTCGGCCCCTTAATTTTCCACTACAATATACCAAAAATGAAAAATACATAAAATAAAACCCTAAAAGGGTGACATCATTCCCTAGAGAGTGATGCCAAGCCTCAAGGAGGGACATGTTGGGCATCCAAAGGACATAAGGCATGCTCCAATGTGAAGCAAATTGTCTCCTCATGTCAAATCACCTCCAAAACCACACCATCCATCAAACCCTAACCTCCAAAGGTGACATCAAGGGATAGAGAGCGCCATCATAGGCATCCAAAGGCCACTTCCACATGAAAGAGGGGTGTAATATTGTCCTCGAGTGATGCCAAGGTTCCTCAAAAGGAAATTTCCTCCATCCTCTATGCACAAAGGCTCTGGGTGTTTCACCCATCCCGTGGGCTTCTCAACCCATGTATGTGGAACACTGACCAAAACTACTCATACCAATCCCATATGTCCATAGTACAAGGTTATAAGGATGTGATAGCCATTATCTGAGGGTGTTGAGTCACCACATCACTCATTACTCTTCATCACACATGCCAAAGTCTTCCAATAAGGCACAACATCCCGAGCACGACCCAAGATGTCCCTCAAAAAATCATGTTAGGGTCATTCAAAACAAATAAGAATATAAGAGAAAGTAAATAAATGTTCATAATACACATTCTTCCTTCAATCAGTCAAAGTAAGTTGATCCCTAAGATACAATCCATGTAAACAGCTCACCCCATTATTCCCTTCAAGTATCACCCAAGTCCAAGACCTTGTGACAGTTACCAAGTTTAAGTATGGGAGGGCCTTCATCCAATCCTATTAGATGTGCCACCTAGATAGGAAATAAATAACCCAGGGAGAGGGATAGGTCTCAAGAGTGACAAGGGAAAGTAAAAACCCATCAAGAGTAATTGTGAAGATTTATGGTTTAGGGATTCCTTCATGGACTATGTTGTCCATCTCTATGAATGCTTTTGTTGAGGGTGCACTTTCTCTTTAGTTACCAAATAATTTTGTTCCACCTTTTTCCAAACCCCTTCATTGTCCATATTTCTAATCCCTTCTTTCATTTATAATTTTCAAATTTGAGGGTCCCCCTTTATGGGTTTCTAAGCTTTAACATTACTTTTTTGGGACCAAGGTGAGCATTGAATCAGTAGAGCTCAAGTTGGACCGGATTTTTTTGTTCCTAATTTTATATGTTCACTTTCTAATCTAGGTTGATATCGGTGGCCACCCACCTATTCCAACTGGCTCAAAACAATCTTATAAAAATTCACTATTTTTAGCAGTTTTCAGTTCCTCAACTTCCGGGGCCATTTTGAGGGCCTAAATGAAGTTTTTTTAGGAACGAGAACCTAAATGATAACCTAAATTTATAATTGATAACCCAAAATGAATCTCCTTGACGATACCTTTCCAACGAGCTATCGTACTCCCCAAATGTAGATCGCATGCCAAAGTTACGACCTCGGGAAGTTGATACACCAAACTACCCAAAATGGGGTCCACAAAACTGTTGGCTTTTCATCTTCCAGGGTTAGGGTTTTGGATTTTATTTATGTTAAAAATGCCTTTATATCCTCATTGTAATCATATTCTTGTGAATCTGAGTAGTCATCACATCTCTTCTTAGAGATAAGCCGCCACCATTCTAGTGAGTCTTTCACTCTGTATTTCTACAGTTTTGTACATTTCGCTCATTAATAAAAATTGTGTATTATTGTAATTATGTGCCTGTTGTTATATATATGATATATCTATGTTATATTATTGGCTCTCTTGCAATACCTCTGTATATTTCTGTTTTATATCTCTGCTCTCATTTTGTGCCGAAAATAATTTGGATCAAAGGTATCAGACCATGATGCTCTTTATCATTTTTTTCAGTGCATGTCCTCGACGAGGTCCAATTATAACAAGTTGGGTATCAATCTTGTATCTCTTGATAAAAATCGCTCTTCCACGCCCAAGAAACCTTCCATGGCGAAAGAAAATAAAAACAACAAAGAAACATATACTATCAATATGTTGCTTGAGCAATCTCTTACGCAATAGAGGGACGAAATGATGGATAATTTTTCCCACATCCTTCAATGTCTTCCGATAACAACATGCACATATTCATCAAGTGACTACTTTGGAAGAACCTCTCCTTTCAAGGTACAAGTCAATTTTTATATTCCCATATTTGAAGGTCATATAGATGTGGATTCCCTAGAAAAATGGTTAAATATTCTAGAAGGTTATTTCTGTGTTCTCAATTTTTCCGACAAGGAAAAGATCACCTTCTTACTCCTTAAGGCTCTCCCCCATGTCAAACATTGGTGCGAAACTTACTAGGAGCAAAGTTCCACAGGGGAGTTTAGAATATATGGGGTCGAGCCCACTTGGGATTCGTTTATGGATGTGGCCAATGAACAATATTACCTTGTTGGTAACTATGACGACCAATACATGAAATGGACCACACTGCAGCAAGAGAGGGGCGAAACAGCTCCAGAGTTCACAAATAATTTCCATACCCTTCGCACCAAGATGGGTATCAAATTCTTTGAGCAAAATCTGATTTTGAAATATCGCGAGGCTCTACATAGGTACATCCAAACCGAAATTGATTTCCTACACATCTTGTCACTGGGAGTTACCTGTCGATATACTATCAAAATCGAGAATAAATTTAGGCACCAAAACAAATGGGTGTTTGATTCTGCAAATCCGCAAAAACCAAAGTATGATAAAGATGGCCCTAACAAACAACCTCTTGAAAACTAGTCCAAGCCACGGGAAAATAAGGGTCATGGGAAGACGAAGAAGGACAATGACAAGTGGTGTGATTTCCACAAAATCCCTTGGCACATAACTGATGAATGACACTCAAAAAAATCATTGGTGGAGGATATCAAAGAAAAGGATTTGAACCCAGATTCAAAATCTAATTCATAAAATAATGGGAGAAGACATATCATCGACGCAGACCCCACTGCTATTGTCACAACCCCAACAATTCAACCAAAAGAACTAGTAGATACTAAAGAAGGGGTTACCTCTTTCATTCACAAATGTGGATGAAGGGGACCCCGTTGCATTTCATTGTTGACAGCGGAAGCCATAAAAACCTCATCTCAACAGAGGACTTCAAACAGTTGGGATTGTCGACAACAGCACACCCGTAGCCATACAACATTGGGTGGCTTCCCCAGGAACGAGATATCCATTCCATCCAGCAGTTTTGATTGTCATATGACATCCAAACCTTCAAGGACGAGGTATTATGTGATGTTTCCCCACTGGATGTCTCTAATGTTCTTTTAGGCCAACCATATATGTGAAAGAGCCATGTTATTTATGAGTCTCGACCCTGTAATGTCATTGCTACTCTGAGGGGTCATCTCTATAGGGTACCATGGGTATTTCCAACTATTTTCCTACCTAAATAGTGTCGCAAGGTAGTATCTCATACTACACAATTCAACTTCTTCACAATCCGTGAATAAAAGAACACCACAACCACTGCAGCCTTCGTCCAAGAAACTTCTGTCTAGCAGAACCAAGTCGACTAGATTGAAGAAAAGCACAAGGATTCCTTTTGCACATAGTCATCTCATATATCCATACTGGTTAAAAATTTCTAATCCTTCCAACCACAGGTTTGTAACAACCTTCAACAAGCTAAGTAGTGCAACTTCTCTAGTAAGGAAAGCAAGTCATCAAGATGCAGATTCAGCGAACGCTTTTCCCTCTCCCCCAGTCACTCAACACAATGAAGAAAATTGCTTCCTAAGCATGGAGGATTGATCTAGGTGGATATCGGTGGCCACCCACCTAATGCAACTGGCTCAAAATAGTATTCTGGAAATTTACTATTTTTAGTAGTTTTTAAGTTCCTAAACTTCTGGGGCCATTTTGAAGGCCTAAATGAATTTTTTTTTCAGGATAAAACACTGTAATGAGAGCCAAAGCCTCTAATTGAGCCCTCAAAATGAATCTCCTCAATGATACATTTCCAATGATCTATCATGTGCCCCAAATGGAGATCGTATTCCAAAGTTACGCCCCCGAAAAATTGATACACCAAACTACCCAAAACGGGGTCCACAAAACTATTGGATTTTCATCTTCCAGTGTTAGGGTTTTGGATTATATTTATGTTAAAAATGCATTTAGAGCCTCATCATAATAATCTTCTTTTGAATCTGAGTAGTCGTCGCATCTCTTCTCAGATATAAGTTGCCACCATTCTAGCAAGTCTTTCACTCTGTATTTCTACAATTTTGTACATTTCACTCATTAATAGAAATTGTGTATTACTACATATATGTGCCTCTTGTTATATATAAAATATATCTTTGTTATATTATTGGCTCTCTTGCAATATATATGTATATTTATGTGTTATATATCTGCTCTCATTTCTTGCTGAAAATAATTCAGATCACTTTCTTTTTAGCATCATTTTATTATTCTTTTATAGTAACTTCAATCTACCTTCTCTTTGTTAGCCCCTTTCTCATGAGAGTATGGGCCATAGCCGAAGTTTATAATATGTGAAAGGATTTATGATGGAAAATTTTAAGTATGGTCGAGAGAGAAACTTTAACCTTGGGAATGCCCCCCAATATTACCCATTTTTCCTGGGCGATGACAACACAGGAATAGGGAATAGAAACTGACCACCAAGGTGAAACAAGGAAACCAAGACAATTTCTCAAGCAAGTGATCCACTATTCAAATTCAACCAATGAACCTTGTCTATATGCCCAATAAATTAAGAACAACACATTGCATGAAAAAGGGAATAGCCATACCTCATGGTGATGTTGGCTTACCATGCCCCATACCATGGGTTGCTTGAATGTGATGAGCCTTGGTTGATCTGTGCTGGGAGGAAAATTAGGGGGGCTTCTGGGTTTCCATATGTGTTGATAATCTTCATCATGGCTTAGGTCATGTTCTCCATTGTGGGCCTCAAGACATTATCTCCTCCAATTACCCCTAGTTATGGGGGGTTAATAGAGCCTACTTTAGCTTCTCTTTTAGCATAGGGTTTAGATTCCTTTTTAGCCCTGAATTTAGCTTCCTTTTTAGCGTCAAATTTAGCGCCAATTTTCTTGAGTAACTAAATAAAAGTGGGGGAGAATTTTCAAAAATAAATTTAAGAAATCTCAAGGGATAAAAATAATCCGCTTGTCTCAATCCTCATGAGTGTGAGGGAATTTCTATTATTTAAACTAAAATCTCTTATTTTCCCTCATAAAAACTCCTCAAAACCTATTGTTGTGTTGGTTTTGTCACATGGGTGAGCAAAAACACAACACTTAATTTCCTAGTTAAGTCAGCTAAACAAGACAGAGGTTTGTGAGTTGATTAGATAACCAAATACACATGAAACAAAGAAAAAAAAAAGATAAAAAGAAATAAATGTTAAAGAATCTTGCAAGAACTAGAACCATGAAAAACAAAAAATGACAATCATCTAGCTACGAATGTATCAATTTATTTATAGGCTAGCACCGTAGAGAAAGGCAGGGACTTATGAATCCCCTCTTTATCCTTGGGAGTGCTCTTGAGTTCCCTAATAGAGATTTATTCTCTTCATACAATGGCAAGTGAAAATGGTGAAGAAATACAATGCCAATCCTCTCAAGATGTGAGTGAAATGGCCCTTGCTATAGTGCTTGAATGATTCAAAGACAAAAGAGGATTCTCCAAGAAGAATTCTTGCAACATAAAAATACCTTGAAGTTCTTATTTTTCTCTCACACCCATGGCACATATTTATTATTTCCATTCATGGCAAGATACAATTGGTTCATAGTGTGAACAAGGGGTCATTTAGGGAACTTCCTAGCCTTTGACCAACTTCCAAGCTAGATGTTGCTCATATATGAGTGTAAAATCGTGTTGGGGGTCGGATTGGAAGTGGTTGAGAGGCCGAAAAGATTCATAAATGCGTCGTTCATGAGAAGTGTGCATATCTTATCGTAGAGAGTCGTGCATCTTGCGCATTCTGTTCATAATGCGTGATTAGGGTTGTGTTGGCCCATGCATTCTATGCACAGTGCACATGCTTCTGGTGAATTTGTGCACTTTGATTTTTGAACCAAGTATATAGTTTTATGCATTTTTTATGGATTTTGGTGTTGTAGATGTACTAATTGTTGTTGGCATTGATGTCTTTCTTCAACCATTGTTTGTAATGTTGCGGACGATTTTTCGGTGATAACAAATGCCCCGTAATGTATGAGGTTAGGAGTATACATATAGCCTAAATACATCAATGTTTCTTTTACTGAGAGTTGCATTTGTAGGGAAGAATGAAGAGAAGAAATGCAAGAGTGATTTTTTAGAGGGAGAGGGATAACTGTGGGAACCAAACCTTTCTCTAGGAAGAAAAAATAAAATCTGTATACAAATGAGGCAGGCATGCCCCATGCTAGTGTCATGAAACAAAAATGTGGGACTATAACTGAAGATGTATGATGATGTAGATAATTGCAGCACCCTCAAGGGCAATTGATAACAACATATGATAGTTTTGAATGGTGAACTTGCTCTGAAGTGAGTAAAGGAAGACGGTAATAAGTGTCGATGACTCATAGGCATTGATGGCCTAACAAATTTAGAGGTCTTCGGTTGGTATGGAAAGCTACAATGGTTGAGTAGTAAGACCCACCTTAACATGAGATTTTTTTGAAGTCGAATGTTATGGGGGTCAGCGAAATCAGAAATCAATGATGATTCTCTATGTGTCATCCGAGACTCCTCATTGAAAAGGTAATGAGAATCAAGATATTTTCTCCCTTCTGGAAACTATGTTGATGTCGACATGAAGGGAGATGTGACCTCAAGAATCAAAGGGCTTCAGGTACTGATGGGTAACATGGACGAAGTCAACACACTATGGGCCTCACGACTTCCCTTGGTTGGGGTGTTGAAGGATGATTGGAATAAACCGTAAAACTGGAGCTAGTGTTAGGGGGACAACTAGACATGGGGTTAAATTATGTTGGAGGCTAAAAAAGTGGGAAAAATCAGAGAGAGTGGTTACATGAATTTGGGATACTCAGGGTTTGTCAATGATGGTGATATGAAAAAAAGGGTGGATTCCCCAACCAAGGGTGACATGGGTTGATTTTCTAGCTTAAAGAAGGTTATCTGGGATGATGACTAAACAAGCTATGTATATTATGGAAACAAGGGATTTATACAATTACCAAAGAAATAAAAAGTAATTTGGTTTGAGTATACAGATATAGAAACGAGTGTCCTGATCAAAGATGGCTTGGCCTATTTAAGGCACAAGTTTGTGAAAGAGAACTGGTGGAGGGTGAGGGCCCCATGGGTGGGTTTTTGTATTAGGTAAATGGATGGAGGACAATCTGGAGATGAGAAAACTAATGGTGGATGAGATGGAGGGCTAATGGAACCATGGGGGTGTAGTCAATAGAACTAAGTGTACGATGATATGACCTGGGAGTTCAATGGGAAGGTTAGCAATATGATAAGAAGAAATATGGGGTTCTTTCCCGGAAGTGAAAAAAACTATTGGGAGTCCCAATCCTAGGGGGTGAAATCAACATGAGTGTCAAGTTGCCAAGGGAAACTATGAATGGGAAAACTCATGTGGGAGAGAGTGTTATTAGTTGACAGTACCAAAATGTGGTAGAGGTAAATATTCTACAAAGCCAAATGTAGGGACCCTAAAGGAAAATGTCAGAGGGTGTGACTGGGATATGCAATTGTTTACGAAGGGAGTAATTACATGCTAGTGTTGAACATATACCTGAAGGGATTGTAAGATTTCTTAACAAGTACCTGCACACATAAAAAACCAAATACCTGATGTGAACAATATATAATGATAAAGAATATATAACAACTATTTGATAAAACTAAAAGTGAGCATGCGTACATGAACCTGGGGTGAGAAAAATGATCCTCCAGGGAAAAGTGTAGATGATAACCCAGGGATGGATCAGGATCTCGTGGTTGAGAATAGATCGAAAAATGAAGGCTCTGGGCTCCTATAACATAATGTGGAAGGTGAGAAAAATGGACTATATATGGATGGTGGGCCCATAATGGCACCTCATTTGCACCGAAACTATTGTTGATCTGACGAGAGACATGTGAGGTGATTTAGAGATTATGGGAGAGTAGGGATATCGATCTGGGAGTTGCGAGAGATAGGTTAGTGACCTTATCATCATGCGCTTTTTCAAGTTGGGGGAGGGTGGCTAGGAATTGTATGAAGGGTCGTACAGGGGGTTTTTGAGGTAGGTTCCCACTAGTGCTCGTGAAAAGGGGGAATACCTGCGCATGTGTGCGCGAGTAAAACTTGATTTCTTACACATTATGTGTGGGTTTTTTCAAAAAAATCATTCATTTCTTAATGTGTAGCTATGATGGGAAACCCCACACATAATGTGCAGTTGTGCAGGTAATATCCACGCATATGGGTGCATGGGTTTGAAAGAAAGGTGTGCATTGGATGCACGCCTGTATCAAGGACAAATACACACTCATGCACGGATGTGGGTGTGACATTTGTGCATTAGTGCACAGCTATTTGAAGAATAGTCACGCATAGATGCGCAACTATAGGGGGAAAAGTCACGCACTGTGTGCAAGCTAAAGGGTGTATGATTTTTTATGTTTATGATTTTGATGTATGAGTTGGTTGATCAAGTGTTTCTAGGTGAATGCAGGTGATCAACGGATTTGGGTACAATGTTGGTCCACTGGTGAGAATCAGACTAGGATCGACTAAGAGAGGCTATTGTAACACACCCGCGATGAGGAATAAAAATTTTCTCTTTTCTTACAAGACAAAATTTCTACTCATGGTTCCTAATTTGGAAGGTCAAGGAACCAGTCTGACTTCCTGGTTGAGGATCTCCAATTCTAAAGCCAAACAATTCTCTAAGACCTTGATGGTATAGTTCTATAGTTAAATGCAAAACCTTTCGGTCTCTTGATGCAGGTTTAAGGGCACCCACAACCTTCCATTTCGCCCTACTGCAAAAAATCAGAGTGTTGGGGGTTAGATCATTTTGTTTGATAATCCCCTTCTCTTGATGTGACCTTGGCGATGACCAGCGATTGCAGGCACAACCACAAGAAGTTTGGGGTCAAACTACTTTTGGGCCCACAATTCTCTCACCATCTCCATGTATCCTCTTGATGAAACCATGGTTTGAATTGTGGTCTTCCCTTAACATCTTAAACTCCCTGTAGCTCCTTTCCCCACAATGATACAGGATCATTGATCTCATGATATTGATGATAACATCCAAAATCAATGATTCAAATCTATTCCCTTCTTATCTACAGACCAAATTAGCTCCTTATGAAACTTGGCATGTGTGAACAAGCACTAGACACAAGTTTCTCTCATGCGGCCACGGGCTGTGACCGCCCGCCTACCTAAAAGGCGTTTCGGGACTTTGCATGTCAGTTATTCTACATGTGAGTCACCCTGACTCTCCCCAACCTCCGAAATCTCGATAGGAGCCTAGCACTTTCTAGATCCTCCTTCATATGACCACCAGTTGTGACCCGGGGCTCAACCTCAAGCGCTTATCGAGACTTCACGTTTCGCGAAGTCTGAGGGTCACTCATCTCCCTTCTCTCGATATATGAAATGTTGATATCTCCTCGCCACAGATAAACGGTCTCAATTCTTCCACGATTTGATGGTCCAGATCGCGTCACAATTTCACGTATCAGAAACCCCCGATATGATTCACCTTCATTCTTCTGACTCCCAAAATACCGATATTTTGGAGGACCAAATCAATGGCTCATGCTCCTCTGGATCTGATAACCACTGCCAAATCGCAAACTCGGGCCTCATGAATTCTCACTATTCTCCCCTTTGACTTTTTCCTCCTGCGATTCAATGAAATGATGATATCTCGCCACACGTCCCTTTCGATGGATGATTCTGATGATGTTAGGATCCCGCAACTTGCGACCTCCAAGTCACAACTTCCTCCACATCCCCGACTTCTGAAATGCCAACATTTCAGAGCACCCAAATCCAACGATCAAGGAGGGTCTTGATAGATCCTTAGATCTACAGTCTAGGTTATTTTCTGTCATTGGATTTCGAAATACTTGACCGTGCTAACACGTGAATCTCCTGATGTGAGAACTTGCGAAGACTGAAGTAGTCGAGGTGTTAATGCCTACTCTTCTTCTTCAAATATAATAGTCATGACGAACCTTGGATCCTCCCAAACGAATCTTGTTCATTCATCTCCCAAACGAAAGGGTATTCCCTTTCGATACTTGAATCTCACTATCCTTCCTGAGCTTCATCATTTATGAAGGACTTAAGCGCCTTGCACTCTTTCTCCTAGACTTAACACTTAGAAGGTCCTTCTGCACACCTCTTGCGCTCCTTCATCAAGTCTAGAACCTAAGTGGTCTTCAGTCTCTGCTTACCTCGCAGAGAGCCTATGGATACATTTACTACCTCTCCTAAGCTTATTGGACTTTGTCCTCCTAGTGATTGTTGAGTTCAACCTCCGCCAAATCAGGAAGTACTCACGCGACTCTAGGACGGTGAAGAAGTTCTCTGGGAAGTGCTTCTGAGGGATTAAAATAATGCATAAGGAAATCGAGAAGATATGAAAGTTCTCAAGAAACGAATGCATACTTCTAACTTAATCATTCAGTACAAGGATCATTTTAGGCATATAAAATACAAGCATGCAATTCATTATTTCCAATTCAAAGCACAAGGCATAAAAAAACTTATCAAAACCATAAGGTGTGATGTGACTGCTGAGAGGGGTGCTCGTTTCCACCCAACCATAGGCGTAGTCACTCCCAATGGATTTATCACTGGCCACCCCCGAGCTTAGGCCATGATGATTTGACATTCAATCTCTCACTTCCATCTCAATGGAAGTTAGGGATGAAGATTACTCTCCTTCTCCTTATACAGGAATAGATGAGGACAAAGGTTACTCTCCTTCTCCTAACTCATACTCTATCCTCTGTGATCAGAACTCACTTTTCTCTTTCAATCCTTCCTCGGACCCGAGAGTTTTCGATCTCATCTCTGCATTCTTCGCAGGTCCCCTCTGCCCACACCATGCTTCCTTTCTTGCCTCCCTCAGCAAGATTGTGTGTGGGTCGAATCCCCAACCTCTGGTTAGGTACGGAATCCTTACATATGAGTGGTCTGCCCCATCCCCTAATTAACTCTTGAGGAGGTCTTCCCACCTACCAGCCTAACTGTAATTCATTTCGAGTTAGAGGGTTGTTCTGATCTTGAGAAATTAAAACCAACATAGTATTGGTTCGGTCGAGGTTAACACAACCATTCTGAGTCCCCTCCACCACGTTTTCATTAGTGATCATGGTCTTTCTTAGCACATTCCCTTCTCAGGAGTTATGCAACAATTTTCCATTATCCATTAAAATAACAAGATTTACATTCATTCACCTTTTATACAAAGGTCCATCAAATCAAAAATTCACACTTTGAGTTTTCCATCCTCACGGTGTTACAATTCCCCCCCCCCCTTAAAGGAATCATCATCCTCAATGTTCTATCTATCAAAATGATAGGTATGTATAGAAGTAAACAAAATTGGGTATGCTTGTCTCATGGCATCTTCCATTTCCCACGTAGCCTCATCTGGGCCAAAGTGTTTCCATACACCTTGACCTGTGCAATGGTTTGGTTCCTGAGTGAGGTTTCCTTCCTATCTAATATGCATTGGGGTTCTGGAAACAATTCTCCCTCTGGATCCACCTGGATCAATGACCAGTCAATTATATGATTAGCATCATGTACATATTTCTTCAATAATGAAACATGAAAAACATTATGTGCCTTTACAGTGGGAGGAAATTCTAGTCTATAAGCTAGCGATCCCACTCTATATAAGACTTCAAAGGGTCCACAATACCGAGGTGCCAACTTGGCATAGGCTTCCATTATCAGGGAACTCTTCCTGGGTCTAACTCTAAGATAGACATGGTCTTCGGTCTTGAAATCTCTTAGAGTTCTCTTTCTATCGACATAAATTTTATTTCTATCCTGAGCAATCTTCATATTTTGTCTTATCTGAACCACTTGTTGTTCCATTTCTTTCAGCATGCCGGGTCTAATTGTAATTATTTCCATGGATTTCTCTATCCGATTGGAATCTTTCACTGTCTACCATAGATGACTTCAAAAGGGCTCATCTTCAAGGATTCTTGATAATCGTTGTTGTAGGAAAACTCTACCAATGGTAGGTAGTCTTCCCACTTCTTAGGCTGATGCATTACATGCATCCTTAGCATGTCTTCTAGTATTTGGTTCAGTCTTTCTGTCTTTCCATTAGTTTGGGGGTGATAAGATGTGCTGAATAACAATTTTTTCTCCAAAATTGCCATTAGGGATTTCCAAAAACTTGAATTGAATTTGGTATCTCGGTCAGATACAATTTCCTTGGGCATGCCATGAAATTTGAATATCTCCTTCATGAAGATGTTGGCAATATCTGTTTCCTTGCAAGTTGACTTGACAGGGATAAAATGAGCAGACTTACTCAGTTTGTCCACCACGACCATGGTGGCATCATTTTTATTGGTTGACCTTGGTAGTCCAATGATGAAATCCATGGAGATGGTTTCCCATTTCCATTTTGGTATTGGTAGGGGATGTAACAATCTTGTTGGATGTCGGTGTTCCTAATTAACTTGTTGGCACTCTGGGCACTTATCTAGATAGTTAGCTATGTCTTTCTTCATTCCAAGCCAATAGAATTGTTTCCTAGTGGTTGTGATCATCTTTTGATATCCTGGGTGACCAGTATATGGTCTCTTATGTAGTTCATCCATGATGAACCTCTTCAATTCATCATCGTTTGGAATATACAATCTATTTATGTAAGTCATCAGCCCTTCCTTGATCATCTGGTAGCCTTCATACTTCAACCCTATAGGATATTGTCTTAGATATGAGGTCACGGTCTTGAAAAATTCATCTGTCTCTTGTGCATTTCTGACTCTTTCCCTGACATATGTTTCATAGGTTCTTATTAATGTCAGATGAATCGTTTTTATACTTTTGATAAGGGCATATGCCACTCTATTTTCCTTTCCTTTTATGTGTTTGATTTCAAAATCGAATTCACTTAGGAGAGCCATCCAACTAGCTTGCCTGACATTGAGTTTTGGTTGATCAAACAGGTGTCTCAATCCACAATGATATGTCATAAGCACAAATATTCTACCCAGGAGGTAGTGCCTCCACATTTTTAAATCATGTACCATGACAGTCAATTCTAGGTCATGGATCACATAATTGATCTCATGCTTATTTAATTTCCTCGATGTGTAGAAAATTCCATGTCCCTCTTGCATAAGGAATCCTTTGAGTCCTTCCTTGCAGTCATATGTACACACAAGGAAATCATCATCTGGGTCCGCAATATTTAGCACGGGGGAATGGGTCAGGAGGTATTCAAGTTCCTGAAATAGTTCTTCACATTTTGACGTCCAAATGAATTTAATCCCCTTTTTCTGAAGGGCGGTGATTGGACAACCAATCTTGGAAAACCCTTTTCTGTACCTTCTATAGTATCCTACTAAGCCCATGAAGGACCTAATATCGGATACATCTTTCGGGGTAGGCCATTCCATAATGGATTTGATCTTGTCGGGGTCTATTTCCACCCCTTCCTTAGATATGACATGGCCTAAGTAATGGACTTACTTCTTAAAGAAATCACACTTGTTAAACTTAGCATAGAGATGATGCTCTCTTAGTACTTGAAATACGAGTCTAAGATGTTCTTTGTGATCCTTTGTGTTCTTGGAGTAGATTAGGATATCAATAATGAAAACCAACACAAATTTGTCTAGGAATTTGCTGATTACATTATTCATCAAGCACATAAAAGTGGCGGGGGCATTGGTTAACCCAAATGACACCACCACGAATTCATAGTGACCATACCTTGTCCTAAAGGTTGTTTTGTGGATGTGTTCATCCTTAATCCATACTTGGTAGCCAAACCTTAGGTCGATCTTCGAAAATATGGATGCACCTCCCAATTGGTCGAACAAGTCATCAATTCTTCATAAGGGGTATTTGTTCTTTATGGTTTCCTTATTGAGTTGTCTATAATCTATGCACAGTCAGAGTGTGCCATCTTTCTTTTTCACAAATAGGACAGGCACTCCCTACGAAGATACACTGGGTCGGATGTAGCCTTTTTCCATCATCTCCTTTAACTATAGCTTGAGCTCAACCATCTCTGGTGTGCTCATTCTGTATGGCATTCTAAATGCGGGTACCGCTCTCGATGTAATTTCTATCGAGAATTCAATATCCCTTCTCGAAGGTAGACCTGGTACTTCTTATGGGAATACGTCCTTGTATTCTTTTAATATGGGGTGGTCCTCTAAGTTTTGTTTTTCATCCTCAACATATTCCAACACCTATATTGCATATAAGGAACACCCTTTTCTGCAATACTTCTTCATTTAAAGGGCTGATATTTGTCTCACTGAGACAGGCTTCTGAATCCCTTGGAGGGTCATATTTCTCCCTTCTTCATTTACACACTCTAAAGTTGTATGATAACAATCCATTTTAGTTTTATAAGCAACCAACCAATCCATACCAATCAACAAATCATAAGATCCCATAGGAAGTATGTTAAGGGTTGCTCGGGTGGGCAATACACCCATGATGAATTGGCATGTTGCTATGGCCTCTGCCACCTTTATTTTGGTCCCAGTGGCTAGTTGTACCAACCATGGTTTAACATGTCTAATTGGTTGCAGTTTACACTTATTGGTAGTCCGAGGGGCTACATAACTCAAATTAGAACCTGGGTCAATTAAAATACAAATTGGATGGTTGGTGATCATACCTCCCAAATCCACTACTGAAGCTTGGTGGTCGACTTGATTATTATCTAGGTTTGCATAGATTTGTGGCATGCTCCTAGCCACATCATTGATAATTGTAGCTTCTTGGATATTGTAGACCCCCTTACTGTTTTGTTGTCTGTGTGGGAAAGCCCTCAATCTATGATTTTCTCCACAACCCCATCATTTTAAGGATTCCTTCTTTAGATTATTGGTCTTTGTTGGGACTGTCTGAAAGGGTTTATTTCCACTTTCAAAGGGGAAATTTTTTTGATATACATTTCTAGCAGGAAGGTTCCCCCTAGAATATTTTCCATAGTTTTTAAATCTTGAGGAGATAAACCTTTTCTTCTGGAATCTCACACCGCTCTTCTTCTTCCAGTCCTTGTGAGGTCTTGTCTTGCTCTCAAACTGTTTCCATGACAAATCCTTCTCATGGAATCCTTTCACATTCCTAAGGTCTTCCAACCATATGGAATCCTTTCCATTCAGGTTGAAGATGGCTATTCGAGCCTTCAAGTTTTTAGAGTAGTCATGGACTCTGAAATACTTCTTTAAACCAAGCAACCAAGCTTCCGCCTCTTCTCCCTTTTTAATCTCTCCGTCGAAAGAGGGTGGTTTGAATTTCTTAAACTCTTCAGGACCACGGGTTTTTGGAATGCTTATGTTTCTTTCCTTTCCTCTGAGAGTGCGAGTTGGCCCTGCTACTAGAAGATCCTTCAGATTTGTCAGCTTCCTTTCCAGAGGAATCTCCCGATGAGTGTCCCCTAACTCTAGGTTGAAACTTATTTGTGGTACTTCTCCCAGTGTGGTCACTTATGGAGTCATGTTTTCGAGTCTCAAGTGGACTCTAAATTCTCTTCTTGTGTCATCGGTCCACATGAATGGTTGCGGGTTCGTGCTGCAGTTACCTCTGTATGTCGAATAAGCTCTGCTACAACACTACTTTACTTTCTATTTGTTTCTCTTACTCCTTTATCAATATCTCTTTGTCATCCTTGAAACTCTACAACTAGTCCCTGAGGCTCCTTATAGTTTCATCCATATCTGGAGGGATTTCCACCACCCTCCTTTCACTAGATTCTTCGTCTCTATTGTGGGATCCATCCCCCACTTCATGACACGTTACCATCCTTTAGTATTGGAGTTTTCCTGTGATTCATTGGCTACTTGAGTGTTTCCAAAAGAACTTATTGTTATCTAACAATCTATTATTTTATGAACAATACATGGCTCAATGTCTTGAACGCATACACATAGTAGAAAATTTCATTATTTTCTTTACTAACATTTTTAAATCATACTTTTTAAGAAAGAGGTAAGGTAGAGTATCGTTCTTTTAAAAATACTCTAAACAGATTTTTTAAGTGACTCATCCATGAGCCCAAGCAGGTCAAGTATTGTAACCATGCTTTGATACTAATTTGTAACACACCCATGACGAGAAATACAAATTTTCTCTTTTCTTACAGGACATAATCTCCACTCATGGTTCATAATTTGGAAGGTTAGGGAACCCGTTCGACTTCCTGGTCGAGGATATCCAATTCTGAAGCCAAACAATTCTCTGAGACCTTGATGGTCTTGTTCTCTAGTTAAACACATAACCTTTCGGTCTCTTGGTGCAGGTTTAAGGGCACCCGCAACCTTCCATTTCGCCCTGATGTGAAAACTCAGAGTGTCGAGTGTTAGCTCCTTTTTTTTTATAATCCCCTTCTCTTGATGTGACCTCGACGATGCCCACGTGATTGCAAGCATGACCACAAGAAGTTTGGGGTCAAACTTCTTTTGGGCCGGAAATGATCTCACCACCTCCATGTGTCATCTTGACGTAACCACGGTTTGAATTGTGGTCCGCCCTCAACATCTTAAACTCCTCGTAGCTCCTTTCCCCGCAATGCTATGAGATCTTCAATATCGTAAAATTGATGATAACGTCCAAATTCGATGATTCAAATCTGCACCCTTATTATCTACGAACCAGATTAGCTCCTTCTGAAACTCAGCGTGCGTGAACAAGCACCAGACACAAGTTTCTCTCATGCGGCCATGGGTTGTGACTGCCCGCCTACCCAAACGACATTTCGGTACTTCGCATGTCTGGTATTCTACATGTGAGTCACCTCGACAAACCCCAACCTCTGAAATCCCGACAGGGGCCTAGCACTTGCTAGATCCTCCTTCATATGACCACCGGTTGTGACCCGAGGCTCAAATTCAAGCGCTTATCGAGACTTCGTGTTTCGCAAAGTTGGAGGGTCACTCATCTCCCTTCTCTCGATACTCGAAATTTTGATATCTACTCACCACAGATCAACGATCCCAATTCTTCCACGATCTGATGGTATAGATCGCGTCCCAATTTCGCATATCGAAAACCCTCGATATGATTCACCTTCGTTCTCCCGACTACCAAAATATTGATATTTCGGAGCACCAAATCAATGGCTCGCACTCCTCTAGATATGATGACCACTGTCAAAGCATGAACTCGGGCCTCGCGATTTCTCACTATTATCCCCTTTGACTTTTTTCTCCTACGAGTCAGTGAAACACTGATCTCTCACCACACGTCCCTTTCGACAAACAATTTCGATGATGTCGGGATCCCACAACTTGCGACCTCCAAGTTATAACTTCCTCCACATCCTCGAATTCTGAAATGTCAACATTTTGGAGCACCCAAATCCAAAAGTCAATGAGGGTCCTGATAGATCCTTATATCTACGGTCCAAGTTATTTTGTGTCATCGGATTTCGGAAGACTTGACCATGCTAGCACACAAATCTCCCAATGTGCAAACTTGCGAAGACTGAAGTAGTCGAGGAGTTAATGCATGTTCTCCTTCTTCAAATCTAACGGTCATGACAGACCTTGGATCCTCCCATACGAATCTCATCCATTCATCTCCCAAACAAAAGGGTATTCCCTTTCGATACTTGAATCTTGCTATCCTTCCTGAGATTCATCAGTTATGAAGGACTTAAGAGCGTTGCGCTCTTTCTCCTGGAATTAACACTTAGAAGGGTCTTCTACATAGCTCTTGCGCTTCTTCATCAAGTCTAGAACCTAAGTGGTCCTCTATCTTTGCTTACCTTGCAGAGAGCCTATGCATACACGTACTACCTCTCCTGAGCTTATTAGACTATGTCCTCGCATTTAGACTCTGAACTCACATTTATTGCGGGGTTCAACCTCCACCAAATCAGTAAGTACTCACGCGACTCTAGGACAGTGACAAAGTTCTCTAGGAATTTCTTCCAAGGGATTAAACTAGCACATAAGGAGATCGAGAAGATATGAAAGTTCTCAAGGAATGAATGGATACATATAACTTAATCATTTAGTACATGGATCATTTTAGGCATATAAAATACAATCATGCAATTCATTATTTCCAATTCAAAGAACAAGGCATAAAAACACTTATTGAAACCATAAGGTGCGATGGGACTATTGAGAGGGGTCCTCGTTTCCACCCAACCATAGGCTCAATCACTCCCGATGGATTTATCACTGGCCACCCTCGAGCTTAGGCCACAATGCTTTGAGATTCAATCTCTCACTTCCAGCTCAACGGAAGTTAGGGATGAAGGTTACTCTCCTTCTCCTTATACAGGAATAGACGAGGACAAAGGTTACTCTCCTTCTCCTGACTTAGTCTCTATCCCCTGTGATCAGAACTCACTTTTCACTTTCAATCCTTCCTCAGACCCAAGATTTTCCACTCTCATCTCTGCATTCTTCAAAGGTCCCCTCTTCCCACACCATGCTTCCTTTCTTGCCACCCTCAGCAAGATTGTGTGTGGCTCGAATCCCTAGTCCATGGTCAGGTCTGGAAGCCTTATAGATGGGTGGTATGCCCCATCCCCTCATTAACTCTTGAGGTCTTCCCACCTACCAGCCTAACTGTAATTCATTTTGGGTCAGAGGGTTGTTATGATCTTGAGCAATTAAAACCAGCATAGTATTGGTTCGGTGGAGGTTAACACAACCATTTCGGGTCCACTCCACCACCTTTTCATTAGCAATCATGGTCTTTCTTAGCACATCCCCTTCTCAGTAGTTATGCAACATGTTTCCATTATCCATTAAAATAATAGGATTTACATTCATCAACCTTTTATACAAAGGTCCATCAAATAAAAAATTCACACTTTGATTTTTCCACAATTCTTGGCCAATAAAGTTATATTTATAGACTGGGGGAAAAAGGGTGTTATAGCTATGAGGGAGCAGCTTGTAGTGCGCAGACATTTGACAGACTGCAGGTTGCTAAAATTTATTGATTGTCCATTGATACGTTCGCAGAAGTTCTTACTCTAGTTTTTTATTCGCATGTGGAGCACTGATCTACAGTGCTTCGTGGTACGGGGAGAACAACTAATGTTCTATGCAGTAGAGGACATACACTTTTTGACAGGACTCCCATTCTGGTAGAGGGAATTGGCCATGGATTCCCATCTCTACTAGGGGAGCATAGGGTAGAGACCATTGAGACATGACATTGTTCTGGGTCAAACCCTATGTCGGGTTCGGTAGTACGGATTGAGGCCTTAGATTACTTGCTAACAGAGTGCATCATGTCTATGGTGGTGAGACTATATGGATCCTTGGGAAATCATCATATCACCAGTGGTCACCTAAGGGTATTTGAGGAGGTCTTGGATGGAGACTTGTTTGCGTGGGGTGTGTTAATGCACACCCAAATGGTGTCCCAACTGAACCGATGTCGGTGTGCCGATTCTGATTACTTTGCCTTCAGATCAGTTTTGGTGGCTTGGTTCTTGGAGAGGGTGTCTCTATTGTGCCCTCAAATTATGTTGGTGCCAGCGTCGTGGTGAGAGCCTCGATTGATGTGGTGGGTGCACGTTTTGGCTCGACATGGAGGAGGGGAGGGTGGCCATTATTTTACGACCATAGTTTCTCGAGTGTGGCAATAGATGCCACATGTGATTTTACAGTTTCCATACGCTGGTATGGACTACAGACAAAATTTTGACATGGTACTACCTCCTAGGGAGGATTGGGACCATAGAGGTATGTGTGTTATCTGTTTTTTTTTTCTTAGTAGATAACGTTGATCAGACATGTATATGGATGTTGACACTAGATCTGTGTTGTTTTGCAGATGTTGGACCCCGGGTTCAAGAGGCAAATGTTAGAAAAACAAAATAATTTAGCAATAAAATAAAACAAATGTGGAAATAAAACACAGAAGATATACAATACAATAGAGACATATATATATGTGGTTCACCCAGTGTGGGCTACATCCACCAAATAAATTTCCAGGTCCTTCCTTTATTATTATCCAACAAATGAAGGGATACAACCTACAACAAACCTATTGTAACTTCCTCTTCTTTCTCTTGTAGTCTCCTCTCTCATAATACAATATTTTCTATGATACATAGCTGCAATACATTTCCCTCATAAAAGAGGGTTTCCTTCTAGGGAAAAAAACCCTAACATAAATTCTACCGTTAGATCTACGACCTTATAATGAATGGTCCATATTTACAATGAAATTACAATCTACATTTACAAGGCAATTTTTCCTTCAGGGGCTTCACCCCTAGACCACGCAAGGGGGGTAACCCCCACCTACACTCCCCTGCGTGGATGAGTGTACCTTCTTCTGGGGTTTAAAGTCTTCATGGGGTATAAACAAGGCTGAAAACAAAGACCTCTGAATTAGGAAGATAATTAGGCTCCACAATCAACAATATCCCACTTGGAGACTGATTTCAACAACTCCACCGATGTTGTAGCTGCTGGAATATGAAACTTCTTGGACCTGGAAAATTTATCATCTTCACCTTCATGCTTGAAGACCAATTTAAATTGAGCAAGAACTCAGTTTCTCCCTCGTTACTCCCTTTGTTAACATGTCTGGAGGGTTTTGGCTAGTGTGTATCTTTTCCAACATCAAATGTCCATCTTCCAAGATGGATTGTATGAAATGGTACCTCAGATGTATATGCTTAGTCTTAGAATGGAAGGCTGATTTCTTTGCAAGATGAATGGCAGTATCATTGTCACAGTACAACCTGTTATTCTCCTGCCTCTTTCCCAATTCCTTCATAAACCTCTATAACCAAATCATTTATTTACTAGCCTTTGTAGCAACAACATACTCTGCTTTTGTTGTTGAAAGTGCAACAAAATTTTTTATTTTTGAAATCCAACTTATTGTTGTTCCACCTATAGTAAAAACATACCCTATGGTTCTCCTCCTGCTATCTTTATCACTTGCCATATTAGAATCAACATATCCCTATAGAAAAGTGTCTCAACCTCCAAACAATAATGCATGAGTAACAGTATCTCTCAAATACCTGAGAATCCATTTTACTACCTCCCAATGTTATTTACCTAGATTTTTCATATACCTGCTCACAAATCCCACTGTATGTGCAATATCTGGTCTTGTGCAAACCATCGCATGCATCAAGCTACCAATTGTTGATGAATAAGGGTCCCTGAACATGTATTCTATCTCCTCATGTGTCTTGGGACACATTTCCTTGGTTAATTTGAAATGGTTGGCCAAAGGTGTACTAACTGGTTTTGCATTATGCATTCTAAACCTCTCCAACACCTTCTCTATGTATTCACCCTGATACAATGTCAATTTGCAATTTTTCCTGTCTCTTGTTATTCTCATACCAAGGATTTTCTTTGCAGCACCCAAATCCTTCATCGCAAATGAATTAGCTAATTTCTTCTTGAGAACATTTATATCCTGCATATTAGACCCTGCAACAAGCATGTCATCTACATACAATAGTAAGATAATATAGCTTCCATTTTCTAGCTTTTTATGTTAAGAACCAAATATCAATATAGCATAGAAAAACCTCAGAAAAAATACTCAACGCCTTTAAAAATAGATAATTTCAGATAATAAGCCTCTTCAAGGGGGCAACCTTCTTTTACCCCACTTAAATGTTCAAGTACAAGATGATTCAAAATGAAAATGTCTCCTTGGTATATATAGGAGACTAGGAGGTATTTTTACAACTAATGGCCTAAAGCCAACATAAATAAAATAACATTACTAATATAATATGCCCCAATTAAGGGGTGATGAGCCAATATTAGGGCTTAACATGCCCCTCCCCTTGAGACAAGTGTTGTCTACAATGCTTGAGTAACTCTGGATGCTTCTGTATTAAATACTCATCTTCCCAAGTGGAATCTTCAGCCGGTAGTTTCCTCCATTTAATGAGATACTCTGAAATGGATCTATTCCTCAATGGACGAATTCTTGTGTTAATGATGGCTTCAGGCTCCAATATGATTTTTCCTTCCTCATCAAGTTCTAGCAATATAGTTTGAACTGGGATCTTGTCACCTATAACCTTCTTTAAGCATGAAACATGGAAAACTGGGTGTACTCGTGAAGATGCAGGCAACTCCAATTTGTATGCCATAGTACCAATCTTTTGCAACACCTTATAAGGGCCATACTACTTTGGTGATCATTTATTATCCTTCTTGGCTTGCTTGAGGGACATCTGTTTGTATGGTTGTAGTCTTAAAAACACCCAATCCCCTACTTCAAAACTTCTTTCACTATGATGTTGATCTGCTTGTTGTTTCATGGGATTCTGTGCCATGGCCAGGTTGTCCTTTAAGATTTGGATAACTTGTTGTTGATTCTCGATGTGATCTTCCACTGCTTGAACCTTAGATTTGTATTTTAGAGAAGAAGTGATGGAAGGAGGGTGGTATCCATAAAGTGCCATAAATGGTGTCATTTTTGTTGCAGTATGAAAGGAAGTGTTATACCACCATTCTACCAAGGGTAACCATTTGAACCATTGTGTTTGTTTATCAGAGGTAAAGCAATGAAGGTAGCCTTCCAGACATTTCTTCACTATCTCGATTTGTTCATCAGATTGAGGATGATAGGATGAGCTATGAGCCAATTGAGTACCCAAACAAGAAAATAATTCTTTCCAAAAAGTCCAGTGAAGATGGGATCTCTGTCACTTACAATAATCTTTGGGCTACCATGTAGCCTTTGAACTATCTCCATGAATGCGAGGACAATTGTACTAGCTTTGAAGGGATGAGAGAGTGAACAAAAGTGTGCGTACTTGGTTAGTCTATCAACGATCACCATGATGACACTCTTTCCTTCAGACTTTGGTAACCCTATGATGAAATCCATGGAAAACTCCTCCCAATGTTGACTTGGGATGGATAATGGTTGTAAAAGACCTGGGGTATTAATTGTTTCCACCTTATTTTTTTGGCAAACCAAACATTCTGCCACAAACCTTTGAACATTAGTTTTAAGGCCATCCCCAAAAAAATACTTCTTGACTCTATGGTAGGTTTTCAAAAATCTTGAGTACCCTCCTACTGGAGAGGTGTGCAATTCCAATAGTACCTTTTGTTTGAGTTGGGAGTTCTTACATAAATATAAGAGATCTTTGTACCATAGTGAATCATTTTTCCATGTAAATGTATCTGATGCACTGGATTCCTACTGCAACCTTTGAATGAGAGTCCACACTGTTTTGTCATTCTTTCATTCATCCCTTGCTTCTATTATCCAATCGGGTTGGATGATTGAGATATCGCAGAGAAAGGCCTCAACATCTTCATCCTTTCTTGAGAGTGCATCTGCCACAACATTTTACTTCCCCTTTTTATAGATGATTTCAAAATCATAACCCAATATCTTGGTTACCCATTTTTGTTGTTCTTCTGAAGATAGTCTTTGTTCCAAGAAGTATTTAAGACTATCATGATCTGTTTTGACCTTGAAGTTCCTACCTATTAGGTAAGGATGTCATTTCTTCAATGAATGTAGTATTTCCATCATTTCCTTCTCATAAATGGGTTTGTGTAAGTCCTTTCCCTTGAGTGGTCGACTTTCAAAAGCCAAGAGCCTTCCTTCTTGCATTAGGACAACACCAATTCCATTTCCCTAGGCATCACATTCCACAATAAAGGTTTTTGTGAAGTCTGGAGTGGTCAAGATAGGAGATTTACACATCACCTCTTTAAGTTGTTCAAAAGATTTAGTTGCCTCTGGAGTCCATGAAAATGCATCCTTCTTAGTTAGTTCCATTAAAGGTGTTGCTATTCTTCCATAGTTCAGAAAAAACTTGCGGTAGTAACATGTCAAACCCAAAAATACTCTAAGATTCTTTAATGTTTTGGGAATTGGCCAGTCCATAATGGCCTTAATCTTCTTAGGGTCTACCTTGACACCTTCATGAGATACAATATGACCCAAATACTCTACCTCCTTTACTCCAAAGAAACATTTGGATGGTTTGGAATATAGTTGTTTCTCCTTTAGTAGTTGTAGCACCTTGTCAACATGTCACACATGATCCTCCCAAGACTTGCTATATATTAGTATATCATAAAAAAATACTAACACAAATTTTCAAAGGAAGGGCCTGAAAATGGAATTCATCAACCCTTGGAATGTGGAAGGTACATTTGTAAGGCCGAAAGGCATGACCAAAAATTCATAATGGTCTTCATGATTTTGGAATGCTGTTTTTGGGATATCTTCTTCCTTCATTCTTATTTGATGATACCCTGAACAGAGATCCAATTTTGTGAAATAGATTGATCCATGTAGTTCATCTAACAATTCATCAATGACAGGAATGGGAAACTTATCTTTAATAATGATCTTGTTGAGCTCTCTATAATATAGACACATACGACATGATCTATATTTCTTGAATACCATTACCACTGGTGCAGAGTAAGAACTTTGGCTAGGTCTAATAATGCCAGCCTCTAACATTTATTCAACCATGCGCTCAATTTCACTCTTCTGGGCGTAAGGGTATCTGTAGAGCTTGATGTTAGGAGGAACACTCCTAGGAATTAGGTGAATTTCATGATCATGATTTCGAGTGGGTGGAATACCTTTGGGAATATCTTCAAATACTTTGGAATGCTTATCAATGATCCTTTGGAGATCTTGAGGATTAGATGGCTTAGATGTTTGAACATCTAGTGAGCATAGTTGTGCAATAACGCCATGATGCCCCTTTTTCAATAATTTTGTCATGTCGTTAGAGATTATCACCTTACCATGTTTCCCTGTGATACCTCTTAACTCAATTTCTTTTCCTTCCAATGAAATTTTCATCAAAAATTCTCGAAAATTAAAAGCCATTGCTCCTAATGATTGTAACCATTGGATTCCTAGTACAACATCTGCACCACCCATGGGTATATAAATCATTGGACTATTCATTACATATTCCCCCATAGTAAGATTGATTTTATTGCATTTTCCTGAGCAATTGATAGTTCCTCCATCTACAATCATTACTTGAAACTCTAACGCTGGATATAAAAAGCAATTGAGATCTTTGGCTAATTTATAGTGAATGAAATTATGAGTACTTCCAGAATCAATTAGAACTATTACATTTTTATTTTTGATGTATCCTTCGATATTGAGGGTTTGAGGAGTGATAATTCTAGCCAATGCATTACACGATATCGTGGGAGTCAACTCTTCAAACGAAATTTCTTCTACATTTTCATCTTGAGATGGTTATTGTTGTTGTTTTTCTTCCTCTTTACAATCTATGTAGAATAATTTCTTCTCACCACACTTATGTCCCTTACTGTACTTGATGTCACAATTAAAGCATAAACCTTTTGATTTTCTTTCCTCCAATTGTTGAGGTGTCAACCTTGTAGGTTGAGGTGTTTTAGAAGAAGGAGCATTGTTCTCTCTATAGATGTTAGGATTGGTCCTTATAGTAGCCATAGCCATACTTTTTACTTTCAACATTTCTTGCCACCTTAAATGCATTCTCCAATGATTTGGGTTCCCAAAGGCGAACCTCATGTTGAATGATATACTTTAAAGTTCCTATGAATACATCAATCAAGTGCTCATATGGAATATCGGTTACCTTTATATTCAATCTTTGGAAGTTCTCAATGTGCTCGGTAATTGAACCCTTTTTCTTTAGATTTATCAATTGGCTAAAGAAGGTATTGCTCCTTGTATCCTCATAGTGTGCTATCATTTCTTCCGTGAAAATTTTCCAAGTGACAAGTGATTTGCGAGAACGAAGCCATCGATACCATACAAATTGATTAGGTTCTAAATATAAAGAAGCAATTCGTACCTTTTGTGTATGTGGCACATTATGGAGATCAAAGAATTGCTCCATCTGAAGTATCCATGTGATTGGGTCCTTGCCATAAAACTTCCTCATATCCATCTTAGGAACGTGGTTGGTATTCAAACCAAAGTTGGAGTTTCTCCATTCTTTATTCACCTTTCTTGTTTCCTCATCATGAATTTCATGGGATGCATTTTCACTTTCAGGTGTCTTCTCTGTTACGAAATTTTTCAATACTTTCATGATCTCCCCTTTTAAACCATCCATCTTATTATCCAACTTAGATTCCACTGAATCCATCTTATTTTGTAGTTCATTTATGTCCCTTCATATTTATTCACCTTCATCAAGAGTCCAAGTAGGATTTTATGGAGGCTTATTTGGTGTAGAAGTTCCCTTTTTTGGTGGCATGTTGGCCAAGTATCACTTCTGAACCAATTCTGCTAGACAATATTTATTTTGTTGTATCTCTCAAGTTTAGACCCTTTTGGGTATGAAACTTTCTTTTATGTAGTTCTATGATATTTCTTCTCTATAGTGCCATAGGTCTGATCAAAATTGGATGTGCCAAGTGGAATTTATGGTAACTTCCCCACAACTTGTTGATTTTTTTCCTTTCCAGGAGATCTTACTTGAATAGCATGACCCACACAAAATGATTGATACAAAATTCTCAAACTTGCACTAGAAATACTACAGACTGTCCACAATCCAATGAAACCAGTCCCACTCAATTTGGATATTCTAGGAAGAAGTTATGATTTTTTTACCTGGAACACCTTCTTGAGACTAGTCAATAGGAGTAGTCAGATACCCTATCTTACACAAGGTGTATATACAAATTTCATATGACCCAGAAGCTGAAATTTTTACCACATATACTTTACTAATTTCTATAAATATCCTCTAGAGTTCAGGGTCTGAAACATTACAGGGAAGTTTTTATAGTGAAAATTCCACAATGAATCAGTTCAAGATGATTCTAGAACCCTATCTTGTATAGGCTATATCTCCAAAAGTATAAGTTATCGAGAGATGAATTTTGAACCCAATGTACCTTGATCCGTCTACTAAATATCCTCCAAGTCGTTCCTTCTGAAACGTTATAGAAAAAAATTTATAGCAAAAATTCCAAGGTGTCTCAGATGTAGCAGCGAAATCCCAAGACCTTGAGCTTCTATACCATATGTTAAGAACCAAATATTAATATAGCATAGAAAAACCTCAAAAAAAGTACTCAACGCCTTGAAAATGAAAATGTCTCATTGGTATATATAGGAGACTAGGAGGTATAATTACAACTAATGGCCTAAAGCCGACATAAATAAAATAACATTACTAATATAATATGCCCCAATTAAGGGGTAATGAGCCAATATTAGGGCTTAACATTTTAAAATAAACACAATGATCATAATGACATCTACTATAACCATGTTCTATCACAAACCTGTCAAAATTTAAATACCACTGCCTTTGAGTTTTATTTAGGCCATACAACCTCTTCTTCAACCTGCATACCAAATTCTCGTTCTCTTTGACCTCATATCATTGTGGTTGTTGCATATAAATCTCTTCCTCCAAATCCCCATGGAGAAAATTTGTTTTTACATCTAACTGTTAAAGATGCAAATATTCTACTTCCACGAGACTTAAAATAGTCCTAATGGAAGTCATTTTAACATGAGAAAATATTTCATCAAAATATATACCTTTATTTTGTGCAAACCCCTTTACGACAAGTCTAGCCTTGTACTGTTTTTTTCCTCCATATTATTCCTTCAACATATAAAACCATTTATTCTACAATGCTCTTTTTCCTACAGGAAATTGAACCAAATCCCAAGTATGGTTGTTTACCAAGGAATCCATTTCCTCTTTCATGTCTTTCTCCCACTTCTTTTTGGTGTCTACCTGCATTGCCTCTTCATAACATTCTGGTTCACTAGAATCAATCAACAATAAATAATACAATGAAGGAGAGTATCATTCAGGGGGTCTACTTAACCTGGTAGATATTCTAACAACACTTACAGGAGTTTGAGATACTTGCTTCTCCTATTGTTGTACATTTTGATTTATGGTTCCTTTGGAATTTATTTTTCAATGATCTCATCAAGCACTGTGTATTTTGGTTTTTCTTTTTCCTGTTTCTTTCCCTGCAACTGATCTTTGTACATGAACTTCTCATTGAATATGACATCTCTACTCCTAATGATTTTGTTATTTTCATAATCCCATAAACGATAACCAAAATTATTAACACCGTATCCAATAAAGGTACACTTATTGGATTTTTCCTCAAGCTTTGTTCTATTTTCTTTATCAATATGGACAAATGCTTCACAACCAAAAGTCTTCAAAAAAGAATAGTTTACTTTTTTACCTGCCTATGCCTCCTATGAAATTCTACCATCCAAAGATCTTGAAGGTCCTCTATTTATTAATTAAACAACAGTATCTACAGCATCATCCCATAACTATAAGGGCAAACCAACATACAATCACATATTCCTTGCACGCTCAATGATTGTCCTGTTCATCTTTTCTGACACACCATTTTCTTGTGGTGTTCTTGGAAATATATTCTCTCTACGAATCTCATGGTATGAATAGTAATCATCAAACTCCTTGTTGCAATATTCACCAAAGCTTTCCATTTCTTAAAAATATCAAAAACATCATACTTTTGTCAAATGCAATAAACCCAAGTTTTTCTAGTTGCATCATCAATAAAAGTAACATAATAACGAGAGCCACCAAGAGGTGATACCTGATTTGGTCCCCATACATTTGTATGCACAAGCTCTAACCTTTCACTCTTCTTTTCTTTTTTGACTCTGAGAAATTTGACTCTCTTCTGTTTTCCATAAACACAATGCTCACAGAAGTCCAAATCAATTTGTTTAAGACCTGACAACAAATTTATTTTGTGAAGTATTTGCATCCCCTTCTCACTCATGTGTCCAATCCTATGATGCCACAATGTTGTAGCCACTCCTGTAGAGGCTAAAGAGATAAAATAGTCAGTATTACCAGTACATAAATACAATGTACCTACCTTTTCTCGTTTTGCTATCACCTATGATCCTTTGGTGACCTTCCACACCTTATCTGTAAATATGGATATACAATCTTTACTTTCCAACTGTCATCTTGAAATTATATTTTTCCTTAGATTTGGAACATGTCTTACCTCTTTCAACAACCATTGGTTTCCATTACTTTGCTTTATTTTTACCTTTCCCATTCCAACAATTTTACATGGTGAAACATCACCTAAATGAACCTGTCCAAAATCACCTTGAACATAATATAGAAAAATTTTCCTATGGGTTGTGGCATGAAATGAAGCCCCTGAATATACCACTCAAGACTTAGAAATATTATCTACAGAAAGAATCAAATCATCTTATAACACATCACCTGTTACATTTGATTCCTAATTTTTCTCTTGTTGTTCATCTCTTTGTTTCTTTGGAGCTTTGCAGTCTTTCTTCATATGTCATTTCTTCCCACAATTTCAACACTCTATCTTTCCAAGTCTGGATTCGGATCATCCCTTCCTAGAATTCCCGCGGTTCCCTGATCCCTTTCCTCTATCCTTTTGTCTTCCCCTGTTCTCCATGTTCAACACATTACTTTATGTATCACCTGTGCTTTTCCATCGCATTTACTCATTGAGGATAACACCAACAACATCATCAAATTTTAAAGTATTTGAACTAGAAACATAGTTACTTACAGCCATGAACAAGTCATTCCATCTTTCTGGCAATGAGCACAACATTAGAAGAGCCATGACCTCATCATCAAAGTCCAATTTTATAGAACTTAGTTGATTAGTAACTATATTAAATTCATTTAAATGATATACAACAAATCCACCTTCTAACATCTTCATATTAAATAATCTCTTCAATAGAAATACCTTATTGGATGTCGAGGGTTTTTCATACAATTTAGCTAATGCGTCCATCAAATCCTTCGTTGTTGTTTCTTTCGAAATATTGAAATCCACCGACGCTTCTAGGCTTAGTCGTATCGTTCCTAGAGCATTTATGTCAAGAATCTCCCATTCTTTGTCCTTCATAGCCATCGACTTCTTTGTTATTCCACCCAATGGTAGGAATAAATCCTTCTGATATAAGTAATCTTATATCTTCATCTTCCATAAATGGTAGTTTTGGCCGTTAAATTTATCGACCCTAAACTTTCCATCTTCCTCCATTGCTCCCACTCGAACCAGGAACCCTCTTTTCCTGCGAGCTACCTTTCTCTCTGATACTAGTTGTTAGAAAAATGGAATCATAGAGCAATAAAATAAAACAAATGTGGAAATAAAATACAAAGATACACAATACAATAGAGACATAGATATACATGGTTCACCCAATGTGGGCTACGTCCACTAGAGAAATCTCCAGGTCCTTTTTTTATTATTATCCATCAAATGAAGGGATACAACCTACAACGAACCCGTTGTAACTTTCTCTTCTTTATCTCACAGTCTCCTCTCTCAGAATACAATATTCACTATGATACATAGTCGTAATACATTTCCCTCATAAAAGAGGGTTTCCTTCTAGGGAAAAAAACCCTAACATAAATTCTATCGTTAGATTTGCGACCTTATAATGAACAGTCCATATTTACAATGAAATTAAAATATACATTTGCAAGGCAATTTTTCCTTCAGGGGATTTTCCCCTTGCCCCCGGACCCCGTAGGGGGGGTAACCCCCCCCCTCCACTCCCCCACATGGATGAGTGTACATTATTCTGGGGTGTAAAGTCTTCATGGGGTATAAACACGGTTGAAAACAAAGACCTCTGAATCAGTAAGATAATCAGGCTCCACAACCAACATCGAAGGTCATCTAAGAACTGGCTCGACAGGAGCCCACAGAGGCGAGGGCTAGGCAGAGGCATTGGTAGGATGATGTTGATGCGGGACCATCGAAAGAGCCGCAGGGGGATGTTGCAATAGTTTTAGAGTAACCGCGTCGACAGTTTGAGCAAGTCCTACAGGGGGTTCCAGAGGGTGTATGGTCCAACATCTAGGATGAAGAGGTCTGGACTAGTGTGTAGGAGTACCGACAGAGTGGAGGGAATTGATCCTCAGGGAAACAGTGGCGGGGGAAGATATGATGGGTTGGATTCCCCCTAGAGATGGAGTCCCCCCAGCTGGTGGGGTACCTATGATTGACAAAGGACCTTGCGGGGGGGGAGGGGGAGCTCTAGGGGCACCATGAGTGCCAAGCTAAGATGTATGAGTGTGGGGGCTCAATTTTGTATAGGGTATTTGATACTTAGTTTTGTATTTATAGGGATGATGAGACTTATGAGCCTTCGAGCAGATGTATATATATTTTCTAAACCATTGATGACATTTATGATATATATGGTGGATATATTGGTGATCACTCTTGTCTTTTTGTTTTTTGTTTATGATTTGTGATGTCTATTGCTATCTTTTTACAAATGTATCATGCTATGTATATCATGTTTTTAATGTGATAAATGTCAATCTAATACTAGGTTAGCCATGTGATCTGATATTTTATTGAGGTTTCTTGGAATATGTGTAAATGTAATGGAATCAAAGTTGCGATATAGGAGTGTAACTTGCAGGTATTTGCGGAAGAGGCAAGGATCATGAACATGATACACGTTGTTGAGTTGTAGGACGACAAGTTGGGAATCTAATAGAACATTAAGGTGACGAATGTGGTGGTGGCAGGCCTCAGTGAGGATACCAATGACAATGTCATATTTGGCTTGGTTGTTGGTGGTTGGGCCTAAGCATATGCCACTGGAATCGAGTAGTATATGTGAGGGGGTATAGAGGGCCCAAGCGGCCGAAGCGAGATTCTAGGTCCAATGACTAGCACAATTAATGTTACCAATGTGGTAGGTTGATGGATGATGCATTTGTCAATAACATGGGTGATAGATCAAACATGAGGAGTGGTGGCAGTAAAGAAGACTAAAAAATATACAAGTGTGTACAACGTGAAACCTAAGGTAGGAGGTTATGCTTAGGCATAAAAATTCTTCAAGTACAACCTGTTGACGGGTTCCTTGAGAGGGAAGCCTTCTGAAGAGGCCAAGATGTAGGCACCTTTAGTGAGGAAATGTTGGATGATGAAGGGGTCATGCCATAATGACTAGAATTTCCCATGACCGAGAGTGTCATGGGCGATATCATAGGCTAACAAGAGATCACCTTCATTGAATGAGCGAAGGTTGACATAGCGATTGAAGGTGGATTTGGACCATTTTTTAGCTGCCTCGTTGTGTTGTAATGAAGATCGAAGGTATTCATCAAGTGATTCTAAGGTCAGCATGCACTACTGCATTGGAACAGTGTCAAGAAATAGCACTATGGCAATGCGTAATGTAGGGATTTCACACTCAATAGGGAAGGTGGCTTCAATTCCATGGACGAGGTGGAACAATGTAAAACTGGTGGTAGTTTTGACTACTGTGTGATAAGACCATAAAGTGGAAAACAACATATGATGCTAGTTGGTCTTATGTTTGTTGGCGGTGCATTGTACCATGGTTTTGAGGACTTTATTGATAGTCTCGACTTGTCCGCTGGAATGAGGGTAGTATGGGGAGGAAAACTCATGGGTGAAGCCTAATTTTGAGGAATGTTTTGCAAATATCTCATTCTCAAAATGTTTACCATGATTAGAAACTAAATGTTGTGGAACTCTAAACCAGGTATTGACATGGTTGAAGAAAAAACCCGTTGTTGTGTCAGCAGTGTTGTTAAATGTGGGCATGGCTTTGACCCATTTGGTGAAATAATCCACAACCACTATGATGTAGTTATGTCCATTAGTGGATGGAGGATTGCAAGTCATGAAATTGATACCAAAATTACAAAAGGGGTCGGCCGTGATGATTGGGTGTAGAAGAGCTAGTGGAGATCGTGCTTTGTTTGCATAAAGCTAGCATTGATTGCATGACTTGACAACGTGGATGCAATCATGAAACAAAGTAGGCCAGATGTATCCAACTCGAATGATATTGTTGGCGGTAGACATACCCGAGAGGTGACCACCGCAAGCGTCGTTGTGGCAATCATTTAAGACTATGTCGGATCCGTCAATGGTAAGACATCATTGAAATATGGTATCAACCCCATGTCGATAAAGAATGTCTGCAATGGGGAGGTATCGGGGGGCTTGATGGCGAATGTGTTGGTGGTCATATCTAGAAAGCTGAGACCTAAACTTTTATGTATGAAGATAGATGAGAAGGTCATCGTACCAGGGGTTGTCTGAGGAGATGAAGAAGAGTTGTTCATTGGGGAAATCCTCATTGATAGGGGAAAATTTGGAATCTAAGGGAAAAGTCGTAATTAGTTCGGCTAAGACCAGAGATTTCCTGATTTTGGGAGTAGATAACTCTAGATCATATTCCTAAAGGCTAATGATCCATTGGGAAAATCTATCATTGATATTTCGTCAAATGAGAAAGTACTGCATGGGGTTGGAATCTGCTACGACCTTGGTAGTTCAAAGCATAATGTAATGTCATTTTTTTTGGACTACGAGAAAAAATGTTGACGCGATATTTTCATCATGATTATATTTCAAGGGTGGTCCTAAAAGGTTTTTACTAATGTAGTAAATCAAATGTTCACGCCCATCATCCCCTAATTGAATGAGGACTCCTACGACTGAAATGGTCAAGGCTGACAAGTAGAGGATGTAATCACAATCATAATCTGGGGGACTAATCAAAGGGGCATTGGATAGGGCAGATTTTAAATCATCAAAATTTGTTTGAGCATGTTCGTCCCATCGAAATGGGATATCGTGGTGCAGTAAGCAGAGAAAACCATGTGTGTGAGTGGCATAATCTGGAACAAAGCGACGTAAAAATTTGGCTTTTCCTTGTAGGCTCTGCAATTGGCATCTTCGTATATGACCAAGCAAAAATATCCTGGTATTCCTGAAAGAGATATTTGTAAGCATTGATTTCTTCAATGGAGCATGCGACGTCGATGGTGATCTCTTCTATGATGCCTAGTTTAATGGAAATGCCAATTTTGACTGTGTGGGAGATGTTGGCCATGTTTCCTTCTTCAAAAGTATTGGGGGAAGGAATAGGGTTTTTGAACCAGTCAACATGCCCTGGAGGAATAAAATCCTTGGTTTCGATTGCACACAGGGAGGCTTGATCAGGAGGGTGAAATACCTCTTGTGAGAGAAAAAGTGCTCGATGATGGAGCGCATTCCATGGGAAATTGGGTTTAGTCATTTCCTCCAACATATCTTCGTCGCAATGATAAATGTGAGAATACAGAGGATCCTATGAGGTGGTAGGGGGAGCTGTCAATGGAGAAGTGTTATTGACCTCGGGGGATGAGGAAGTAGAAGGGGTATTGTGTACAAGGTGTGATGGCTCATTGGACATAAACCAAATGTCAAGACACTTTGCATGGTATCTCATTCACTCGAGGATTGACAAAGCAATATAATGAAAGTCAGTAATGCAGACGTCAATGGGGAGTGCCTGAGATGACTCAGGTCGAAATGTGTGGCGTACTATGGCTAGTGTTTGGTGGAATTGAGGTAGAGATGGGAAATGATGAGTGTAATGGCCATATTATGAACATATGGAAAAAGTGAAATTGGTTCGTAACCCTTTCTTACATGTGGTTGAGGACTTCATAGTAGCAGTGGATGTACTTGGGGGAGTGGCAAGCAATGGGGTTGCTTTAGGGATCTCAATAAGATTGTGTAACTCAAGAAGAGTAGGAAATATGTTAGTGGGGTGTCCTTTTCTTTCGCATAGTGTGCAAGGAGATTTATCTCGGGGAGGGAGTGGATATATGGGCTTGTTCTTCCTTTGTTTGCCACTGGTAGTGGTGGTGTTGTCGCTAGTTGTGGGTGGGGGTGGTGTGGTAGGAACCTGTACTGGGATATGAATTGGTAATCCCTCTGTCTAAGGAGGGAGAGATGGTGTAGGAACCATGGAGGGTCGATGGAGATACCTTAAATGGATGGAAATAACCATGTTAGGAAGGGTGAGGGCAGCAGTGACCTGAAATTCTTGGATGTTGGGTAATGGTAAGAAAAACGGGATTTCGGTAATGTCTTGGGGGACTCTTTCCCAAACCAGGATTTTCCCTTGGAGGGGGGGGGGATCCGAGACAAGTGGTGCAGTGGTGTTTTCAGGGAATTCCTGAGGTAGTAGTTCTCCAAATGGTGGTACTTCGCTGTGGGGAGGGGATTCAGTGAGAGGATTATTGTCTTCGATATCTGTTCCGTTAGACGAAACTACACACACTTGTGCTGAAATAGATGGGTTGAGGAGAAGTGGTGTTCCATGATAAGTTCCTAATAAGGATGGATCTTTTAATATTCCAGGGCCAATGTCGATCACTAGAAAAGAATACGAGTTAGCATGGACAAGAGGGAGGATGTTATCAATGTTGGTGAAATGATTAGGCTCGCAATGTGTAATTTGGTCGATGGTGATGAATTTTTCATTATGGGGGAACATCGTCATAAGAAACACAGAAGAGACTATCACCTTCATAGAATACATGTATCTATGTCCAAACAATATATTGTAATAAAGTGGGGCATCAATAACTTCAATGTCGATGAGGATGGTTTTTCCCCCAATTTCTATGGGGACACTTTGGAAGAGCCCTTTAGGGGATGATGGTCGACCGTCATAATCTATCAGGGTGATGGCAGATGGTACTAGCTCAGGTGAGCCGAGTTTATTCCATACTACCTTGGACATGATGCATGTGGATGCACCTCCATCGATGATGTACCGATGAACTATGATGTTTCAGATCTTAACTGGTATCTAAAAAGCTACCAGAGTAGGGAGGTGTGGTTCTCCGCTATCTAAATCAAAGGTGATGAGTCAATTATTGGTTGGTTCGACTTCCCCCAAGGCGGAAAGCAAGGATTTGTGTTTTGATGGACAGGTTTGGAGGACCTCCAACACAGAAGAATATCTTCTTCACTGGTATGGAGGATATTGCGATCGGCTGGATTTCTGGGTTGAGTGGGACCTGGGTTTTGATATTTCCCCATTTGCAGTGCGGCAGAGTTTATCTCTTGTTGGGTATTCATCCCACCTTGGTGTGGAATGGGGTTTTGAAAAATTGTCGGAGGTGGTGGTTGTAAATAATTTTGTGGGGGATTTTGGGGGGAAGGTCATGTCAGAGGGCATTGTGTGTTCATGGATTCTTTCATCTGTTTGTAATCGACAATTTGGGGGCAGTGGTGAGTATAATGTCCATACTCACCGCATAGAGTGCAAGGGAATTTAGTTTTGAGATTATTGTTCTTCCCTTGTCATGGTTGAATGTTATTGTTTCCCCCTTGGGGGTTTTGGTTTCCTTGATTCTGGTTTCCCCCAGTGGGACGGTTTTGTTGGGGGTTATTTCCTCCTGGTCCTGAGTTGTTATTGTTTCGACATTTTCCTTTCTTCTTGGAATTATTTCATTGATGAGTCAGGTTTTCCATATTCAACCGTTCAAAAGCATGAACCTGTTGAATGGGAGAGGGATGAAAAAAATTAATGTCGGCATGTGGTTTTCCGGGTGGAGGAGGAACCGACTGGGGAGGACCAGGAAATGGAAAATGCAATTTTTTTTGTGGGGATGATCCATATGGTGTATAGGAAGTTGAAGTACTTCCATCGTATTTGGGGTTATATACGGGAGTTGGGGGTGGACACGTACTTGATTGACATACCAGATGCATCTGGGGTACCAGTGGGGTCCCCCCCAATGACTAAGGGGGAACAACAAGATAAAACTATTGGTGAGTGGGGCGAGGGTAATAAGACGCCCCTCCATATGGTTGATGGTACTGATTTTCACCATAAGTGGGTGATGGGTGGCCGTAAGGGTTGAGATGTGTCAAAGATCCAATCAACCCATATTTCTAGTGAGAAACCCGAGGTTTTTCCTGGCCAAATGGTAGGGGTCTAGGTGCATCAGGTAATACTGTGTACAAGTAACCTGATTGGGCATACATGAGATCGAATTTCTAGGCCTTGTTGATGGATTCCCCTTCTGATTTAGGAAAATTGGATGCTACATCCTTGGAAATCATGGGGATCAGTGATTTACGAAACTAATCGAGACATTGTTCTTTGGTGGTTTCTTCCATACAAAAACTACGTCGTCGACACCATTCATGGATGTGGTTGGTGATATGGATAACATTGGTTTGTTTGAACTCAGAGAGAAGTTCTAATCCAGTGTCATGTCAAACTGGTAATTGGAAAAATGATAAAAAGGCCTTGGCCAATGATTCAAAGATCATATGGGACCTTGATTTTTCACCCACATACCATTTGGTTGATGAACTAGTGAGGGTTCTTTGAAATAACTTCAAGTAGATGGAATCATCCATGATTTTGTTTGAAGAGAAACATAAGTGGAAGGTCATAACAAGGTTGGCGGGGTCTTCCCCTGGTTTTCCTTTGAACTTCAGAATGTCTGAAGGTAACTTGGTATGCATATTGGGCCAAGTGGAATCATGTAAAATGGGGTCATTCGTGAGTTTGGTTAAATCAGGAATATTGAGGGATGCCAAGTATGGAAAATGGGGATTTGATGGAGGAATAGTTCCATCCATTGTGTGTGTAGGTAATGGACCTGTCCCTTGAGAGGGATTTGGTGGGTTTGTACTTCTCCCTTGAGAAGAAGTTTGTCCCCCGCCTCCTTGTGAAGGAGAACCAATAGATGGTTTGCCTTGGGTATTTGACCCAAGCAAAGTGGAACCAAGTAAGTTCGATCCCAAGATAGTAGCGCTCACTGGGGTGTGAGATGGTTGAGTCGGTGAGTTGGCAAGACTAGGGACTCCTCCTAGGATAGGAGGGAGATTTTGCAAGCATCTAAAACAACAGGGATTTTGTGGTTCCCCTATGGTTCTGACTAGCAAAGTGAGTGTGTGAAAATGGTGACAAGAGATAAATAAATGAACAAGTCTTTTAATATTTTTGACCTTCACAAAATAGTATAACTCACAATTTCATGTAATCAAATAAAGATCATACATAAATCAACTGTGAAATAAACAAGCATGTGGATAGGTAGATTTTTCCCGCGTGGGGAGAAAACAAAAATAAATGCTTGTATCCTAAAAGACTTATCATCCTTCCTCTCAATTTAGCATTGGGCCTTCCAATAACAATTGATAGTGGGGTCTCAATCCACCAGAAGAGGAACTAATGAAAGTTGAAGTAATCAGTTACAATGAAGGGTAGAGGGTGCATATCCCGAAAGAGTTGGAGATATTTCCAAATAACCACACAAAATATGATCAAGGTGTAATTGCAACCCACAACTTCCACCTGGGTAGATATCCTATGTTTGGCCATTAAGTACCTTGGTCAAAGTGCAACATTTAGATTTTCGGCATAAAAAATAGGTCACGGGCTAGATACCCTCATAAGAGTTGGGTGACTCAAGTTGGGATGCACAGAACAACTAGACCTTGGCCTTCGACCCTTCACAAATATCTCCCTGCCTTATGGTATAAGAACACTTGAATTGGAGGATTTGAAATATCCCTATTCTCAACTTCTATTTTTTCAAAATGTGAGAACCTGATAACAGGGGGTTATTTGGATGCCTACCCCTGAGATCCTACCTAGACTAAAAAAATTATTTAGGAACCTCCCGTGGAAGAAAAATTTAGTGCGTTCTTATAAAATGTTTAGATGGAGTGGGTTGATGGCTTGGATTCATGGACCAACCTCGTTTGAATTAAATTAGCGTGGACAATTTCCAAAGAAGTAGTCGGATCTTTCGGAGTTCCTTTGAAGTACTTTGTGGGTACTTAAAAAGAAAGCTTACTTTGACCTCCACTATTCTAATATAAATAATGTGTGTGATGAGTGGTTTTTTGTGCAAGAAAGTGAAAAGTGTGAAAAATAGTTTTAATAAGTTAAGTGTAAGATTGTAACATGTGGACTTCTTGTGGTCCTTACAACTATTCTTACCTAGCTTACCATGTTTCTTTGGTGCAACCTTGCATAATATTTAAATCCCTAGAGAACTATCAATGTGGACATATGGGCCCTTACTTGATCCTTTAAACTCCCTAGAATGTTGTATATACTAAGAAATATTTTGAAACTATCCTAGGATTGTAAATATGTGGGCATGTGTGGGCTCGTTATTTGATCTTTTAAACTTTCCTGGAGTGTTTTCTAGACTAAGAAATATTTTTGAAACTATCTTAAGATTGCAAAAATGTGGGCATGTATGGGCCCTTACAAAGCTCTTAAGATAATTTTCCAAAACTAAGAGGTAACCTAGGGGGGTTTTGTCCTCTCCTAATGATTTTTGAAGGGAGATGAAATTTCCTTTTAACCACATTTTCTTATTCTCGAGATCACACTTGGGTGCGGGGGAAGAGCATACTTGAGGGTTAGAAAACAAATCTAGTCCCAAATTAGTTGATTTATATTTGAAAAAACAATAACTTTAACTCAAAGTTTTAAATTCCAAATGAGCCATCCATGTGGCAACAAAGAAAAGAGAAGAATAGTGATTATTTTTACCCCTATGTGCTTATGTTAGATAACCTTCCTTATGAGAAAGGACTCTAAGTGAAGTGTGATTTCTTTACAAAGTGCAGGAAATTAAAATTTGAAGGCAAGGAGCCCTCAAACCACTCATAAAACCCTTACAATTTGCCAAAAAATGAACTTGTGCATGGGTTGTAGTTCTGATAGTCGATCTAAGGGTGCAGAATGCACAAAATGCGAGGGTATATGAAAGTTGTTACGTGCACATAGCGTTGAATACGTGTCTTTATTCTTCGAAAGTCACACACTTCCTGTCACGTGTCGGGAAAGAAATTTCCAAATGAAATTCTCTTTCTTTGGCTCTGAATTCTGACTTTGGAAGACTGGATTAGGCTAGTTTTGGTACTTGCATATCCAAACAATTATAAATAAGTGCTCTCAAGACTTAAATAGGGAGAAATTTGATTCACAATCCCTAGTATGGTCGCCAATATGTTGTGTTGATTTTGTCACATGGGTGAGAAAAAACACAACACTTACTTTCCTAGTTAAGTCAACTAAACAAGACAGAAGTTTGTGAGTTGATTAGATAACCAAATACACATGAAACAAAGAAATAAAAAGAAATAAATGTTAGAGAATCTTGCAAGAACTAGAACCATGAAAAAAGAAATGGCAATCATATATCTACCAATGGATCAATGTGTTGATAGGATAGAACCGTAGAGAAAGGAAAGGACTTATGAATCCAATCTTCCTCCTTGGGAGGGCTCTTAAGTTCCCTAATAGAGAGCTCTTCTCTTCATACAATGCCAAGTGACAATGGTGAAGAAATACAATTCCAATCCTTTCAAGAGGTGAGTGGAATGGCCCTTGCTATAGTTCTTGAATGATTCAAAGAGAAAATAAGATTATCCAAGAAGAATTGTTGTAGCATAAAAATACCTTGAAGTTCTTATTTTTCTAGCACACCCATGGAACATATTTATAGTGTCCATTCATGGAAAGATACAATTGGTTCATAGTGTGAACAAGGGGCCTTTTAGGGTACTTTCTAGCCCTTGACCAACCTACAAGATAGATTTCGTTCAGATTATGAGGGTCAAATCATGTTGGGGGTCGGACTGGAAGTGGTTTAGAGGCTGAAAAGATTTATAAATGCGTCGTTCATGAGAGGTGTGCGGATTTTCTCATAGACAATCATGCGTCTTGTGTATTATGTGCACAATGCACGATTAAGGTTGTGTTGGCCCGCGCATTCTGCACACAGTGCACACGCTTCCTTTGGTGAATTTGCGCACTTTGATTTTTGGACCAAGTATATAGTTTTATGCATTTTTTTATGGATTTTGGTGATGTAGGTGTACTAATTGTTGCTGGCATTGATGTCTTTCTTCAAATGTTGTTTGTAATGATGCAAACAATTTTTCAGTAATAACGCCTACTCTTTCATTATTTTCTCATTTCCTCTCTTTCTCTCCTCCCTTCTCCTTTCTCCCTTAGGGTTTCCTCTCTTAGGGTTTCATCCTTGTGGATTCTTGAGTTTAAGTTTCATGGAGGAACCTCCACAAGGAAGGTAATGCAATATCCCTTCTGTTATCTTCCTTCCTTCCTCTTTTTCCTCGATTTTTCTATTTGATTTGATAATTTTTATTTTGTTTTATATTTGCAAGTTTATGGTTTCATACATGGAGGCTAAGGTTTCATGGAAGAACCTCCATGACAAAGCTAATGAATTATCCCTTCCCTTCTCCTCCTTCCTTGCTTCCTCTTTTACTTTATTGATTTACTAATGTTTATCGTTCTTTTGTTGTTGCAAGTTTTGGATTTCATGCATGGAGGATAGGGTTTGATGGAGGAACTTCCATGAGGAAGCTAATGGCTTCTTCTTCCTTCCTCTTTTAATTTTATTTGATTTTATTGATTTGTTAATGTTTATTATTGTTTTTTTTTTTGCATGTTTAATGGAGAAAGAAGACAAGCCTTGTATGGGGTGACAGCTGGAGCAAGCGTGCCATCTGGCTTCGATTTAAGTCAGGGTTTAAATGCGGGAGGCCATCCACTTAATACCCACATTACGGATACAGGATAGACATAAACGCACTGCGATGGGAGGACTCCTCGAGCGAGCGAGCATTTACGAACTTGGCGAGCGCAATGCTAAAGGCGGTCATGGGGATTTGCGGTCAGATTATTGGTTTTCTCTTGCTTCACCCTTGGTTCTGCTCTGTGTTTGGAGACGCTGGTGTTGCTCAGAGCTCCTTGCGCCCTGGCACACCATCCTTTTGCGGAGAATTGTTGCTGGTGCATACGTTCTCAATTGGCTTCAGCCTGTGTGTATCTCTGGGAGAGCGCTCTGCAGCATGCCAAGGAAACGGGGTGTGCAACAACGTGGCTCGGCTTGGTACGCCCGTAAGGAGCAGCGACAGCGCAGAGAGAAACTCGAACGCGCTCTGTTCATGGCCACTTCTATGTTGAGACAGAGGGCTCGAGCCGAGGAGAAGGCTCTGCTCTCCACCATCGCCGAGAAGGAAATTGGTCGTAGCAGTCTGGACACTGTCAATTTGGAGGATAGCACTGAGCAATTGTACCCGGCCTGCATTGTCGAGGAGGTCCTGACGTTGGAGGACCTGACGACAATGGAAGAGCCGAGCGACAGAGTGAGGTCTTGCAGTGGGGATGGAAATCACATTTTGAGGGTGGACGCCGATTTTCCTAGTTGCATTGTTGAGGAAGAGGTTCCTTGGCAGGACATGGAGACTACGGCTAATGTTGGAGGTGCGCAGGATGACGAGAAGCAAATGGAAGAAAGGAGCGGTGGGCAGGATGACGAGAAGCACAGAACGCCCGACGAAGGTGGTGACATGCATGGCTTTCTCCTCCGCAAGGAGCACCTGTCCTTGGTGTTTGAGCTCTGAGGCCACATGGCTGACCTGGAGCATCGTGCACTCATCATGGGACAACGCCTGGACGTGCTCCTCAATGCCTACTCAGGCGCTCCAGCTCGGCGCAAGTGTCCACTTTGTGCGCAGTCTTTCGCCATCCCGGCTGGCTCCACGTGGAAGACCAACGAAGATGACAGGTCACCAATCACCTAGGATTTTCATGTTTTATGGTTTTTAGCTTTATGTTACTGTTTTATATTCCTTTAGACTTTAGGCACCTGTCCTGGTTTCCTTCGGGCAGGACAGGTGCCAATAGATTATAGTTGTTTTTGCCATGTATCTATGCTGGTTTCCGGTTTCCAGCAGCATTTTGGACGACTTAGACTCTTGACCATGTACATTCTGATACAGATTTTTGATAATATATTATAGCAGGCTCCTCCCTTTTTAATTTAAAAAAAAAAAATGGAGAAAGAAGACAAAAATGAAATTTTGGGGGTTTTGTTTTATGTATAGATCTAGTTCATGGGTGTGGCCTAATGAAGTCCCTTGCATTCCTATAAGGAGATATAGGTTTAATCCTGGCACCCATATATCTCTTATTGCTCACTTTTTCATTATTGACTTGTTTGCATGCATAAGTTAGGTTAGTTTCAATTCATATTTGCATTTTTTATGGAATATTTCAATGGGAATGTAGCTCAAGTAGAGTTCTTTCCTTTTGGTAAGTGATGCAGGTTCAAATCACAACATTTTGTTACCATTTTCCATTTATGTTTTCATTTTTAACCATTTTCCATTTATGTTTCCATAAATTCTAATTTGCACTAGGTTAGTCTAGTTCTATTTCATATCTACACTTTTAATGGTAGATTTTTGTGGGAATATAGCTCAAGTAGAGCTCATGCCTTTTGGAAAATGATCTAGGTTCAAATCCAAGCATTCCTTTACCTTTTTTTTACTTTTTTTTTATTGTTTATTGTTTTTCCTTCTGTAAATTTTAATTTATAGACAGTTGGCACTAAAACCAATGCTAAAAAGGAATTTAAAGTATGTGATAAAAATGAAGCTAAAATTGGCATTAAAAAGAAAGATAAAGTCAATGAAAAAAAGGAAGTTGAGCCTGGCGTTGAAAAGGAATCTTAACTCAAAGTTAAAAAATAAAAAGCTAAACCCGGTGGTATTTTGAAATGGTGTTTTGCATCAACTTTAGCACTGGGCAGTCGTGCCAAATTTAAAAAACTAAATAAAAAAAATTGGTGCTAAAATAGGCACTAATGGCATGTTTTGTTATAGTGGATAAAAGGCTCATATATGATGGAAAACCTATTTTTAAACCTTATTTATGAGGAAGTGATGAGATCGAAGATTATTTTTAACTCCATTGATATTTATCCTATATACATGGGCCACTCTATGACGATGGGTGTCTATTTTGCTTGTTTTATGAGAAAAAAACTATTTCTTCACAATTTCTTCAACCTCCGATATACGAAAGTATTTTTTTATTTAGAATTTCACTTTACAATAAAATCAAAACTTGTGAAGAATTTTGTTAGCTTTCTACTGACTGTTTTTCAAATTATTTTTATTGAGATTTAATATGTCAATTTCGCAATTGTTTCACAATATGTTCCTTAAAAATGAAAGGAATGATAATGAGTTATGTTTTTCCCCAACAAATTATCTATTATTAAACTTTTGTTTTTGACAAACGAAATATACTACAACAGTCTACAGGAAGAAAGCTAACAAATAAAATTACAATATGTACAATACCTGGTTGCATAAACCCATGTTTTCCCCCACCTTTTATCTATCTTAAGTTTTACTTAAAATTAAAATCTAAAATTTTCCTTTTGAAGAGAACAGTTTAAGAATTCTGAATATAAATTTTTCTAAATTTTCCACTGTGTATTTTTAGAGATATGGATATTTCATTTCACTGAATCATAATGTCACTTGAAAATATTATGCAATGATTTTTTTATAAAATTAAATACAATTAGATAAAAATAATGAAAAAAAAAACAAATTATATCCATAGAAAGTAGATTTAACTTTTCAAATGATGGTATCAATTTTGAAACTAAATTTTGAGTATTTGCAAGAGTTTGCAACCTCCAAAGTTCAAGTAAGATGGAGAGAATTCTCAGGTTTCTATAAACAGTCTCATTCACAGGTTTTCCACTGAAATAATCTTTCGGCCGAAAAGTATTTTTTTCGGCCGAAAGATATTTTTCTAACAGAATCCATAGAAAATAGATGGATTCCTCGTTTTTCGTCCGAACATTATTGTTTCGGCCAAAAGGTGAGTGAGAGAATTTCATCGGTCAGAAAAATGAAGCGACACATCATTTCATTTCAATTCATGCTAAATATCATAAATATGCTTTCGGTCAAACCAATTTAACACAATTCACTCGCTCGTTTCATGGTTTTTCATATGTGGAGCCCTTGACAAAAAATTTGAATCAATTTTTTCGTTGTTTTGAACAAGGTGGTTGATGTTTTGAATGTAAACACAAATTTATATATTGAAGCCGTTGTTGAACATTTTTTCAAAGTGAAGGCTTTGTTGAACATTTTTTCAAGGTGAAAGCTTTGTTGAACATAAAATTCTTGATATTATTTTATAGTAATTTTTGTGACATTGAAGTTTTTCTGAGACTATTGTGAAATGTTGATTTTTTAAAAAACTTCTACAAATAATTATACTCATGGAAAACAAAAGTTTGCACAAGAGAAAATTTGATCGCACTTGAGACGAAAGTCACCATAACGAACAAAGGAAAGAGCATTATTGGAGAAAGAAACAAGAACGTGAAAATATTGAAGAAAGAAACGATGATGATATAAATGGAGATTTTCAACAAGAAGAAGTCCAAACAGGTATGCATGTACATATTGTCTATATTAAAAGTATGGAATTCATTTATTTAAATTATTGTTTAAAATATAATTGATTATAATTTGGATTTGATGTTTTTCAAAAAACATAAATAGATTTTCCTCATAACGTCGATGAAGTCGTTGAAACCGAAATTGAAGAAGAAGTTTAGATAATATAAGATGAACACATGTATATAGTTTAGTGAATTTATGTTTGGTTTTGTTTTTTAATATAAACTTTAAATTGAAATATGCAAAAGAATCTATCAACATTGATGATCAAATATTAGAAAATGTTGATATTGACAAATTGGGAAGAAAACAATTAATCATTATATAAGATATCATGTTACGAATATGTATAATACTTTTTTCAAAGATGAATCAGTAACAGTGCAAACTCAACTTTCACTATTTCTAATAAATTAAAGAAGTTAAAAAAAACTACATCATTATTGGGTATTCAAAAATCGACAAAAGATACAAAGGTGAAACATAATGTCTTTGAAAATATAAATAGTGTATTAAAAGCTTTTGGAAAATCTCGAAAAAAAGATGTCAGTGTTTCATGTAGAGTGATACAAACAACATTTGTTTTATCTAGAAATATAAAAGATCGTTTGACACAACACATGAAAAAAGTGATGGGAACCTCAAGAAAAACATTGTACAAACATAGAAAATTTTGATTGCAAATAGATGCAAATTATGAACTTGGTTATTTGGCAGTTATTTCTAGACAACCCTACAAAGATAGACTTGTAGAAAATGTTAAGGAATTGGCTTGTAATTGTTGATTGACGGAATCTCTTGTTTCACCACATATAAGAGATGTGTTGTGACAAAGAATAGCACGGAAAAAATATGAAGAACATCCAAAACATTTATTTCCAATGACACAAATAGAATTGTTCAATAAGTTCAAAGAAGAGCACAAAGAAGTTAAAATTTTCATCAATACATTTGTGCAACAAAGAGCATGGCTTGTTAGACCCATAATTGTTCGTGACGCTTGTTGTTGTCATTATCATGTGGAATTTGAGTTATATTACGACACTTTTCTTGATTTTGGTAAAACTTTATGGATAAGTTCACCTCCTCCTTCCACATTACGTGCTTTAATCTCTGAAATTCTATGTGAAAGAGAATGTGATGAATTATTTTACCAAAAAAAATGTGGTGGAAAGAAATGTGATCGTTGTGGAAATATAATTTTGTTTCATTCAAAGTATCTTATTGATATGAATGGTCAATCATTTTCTAATATAACAATCAATTGGAAGAGATATGAATATATCAACATCACAACTCCACATTCTTCAAATGTTATTTCCAAAAGGATTGATTTGAAATTAGATAAAATATGTGTGATAGATTTTTTGAAGAAGTTTGAGGAAGAAATTTATAAATACACCAAGAATTCACATAGAGCTCGATGGAAAGACCTACAATTCAAACAATCTTGTGAAGTGTTTCCACCAGAGACAATTTTGTCTATAGTTGATTTTGCAAAGAATTACACATTCGCTACACAAAAAGAAATATAGAGTGAATATTATCACTATGATCAAATCACTATATTTGTCCACGTTCTATATAGACATGCTCAATGGAGTATTGATAACATAGAAAGAACCAATGACAATCAACATGTTATTAAAGAATATCACTTTTATATAAGTGATGATCGAGCACATGATACACATTATGTACAGCATTGTTTTGATAAATTTTATGATTCATTGAAAGAATGTGGGATTGGATTCAATTGACATTGGATATGGTTAGATGGATGTGCGGGCAATTCAAATCTTCACAATCATTCTATTGGTTGTATCGTCTTCATAATAAATCAAACATTACACATTGTTGGAATTTTTTTGAGATTAGTCATGGAAAAGGAGAGCACGGTGGTGCAGGGGTATGTTAAAATGAGCACTTCGAAGGTATCATATGAACCCTCATGCCAATAGATTTGAATCCGTTGATCAAGTTGTTGAATGGTGCAAATTTTTGCCAAGCCATAAAAATAATCCACCAAGGGATGTGCACAAGTGTGTATATATACATGTTTCACATGTACACGGGATATTTTTATTCACGTGTTCAAATTTATATGATCTTCAATCATTTTCTTGATAGATTTCAAGTTAACAAGTTCTTGTCTTATGCAGGTTTTTTTGGTATGTTGGAATCTAAGATGTAAATAGATAAATTCCATATGAATCTGGCACAATACATGGGACATGAAAAGTGCATTCAGTTAAAACAAAAAAGTATCAAAATGTGTTTGCATTTAATAAAAGAAATGAATCTTGTTTTTGTTCAGTTTGCATAGAGGACATGTAATCCTTAGAGATTTGCGAAACCAAATATGTGGAATATGTTAAAGCTTGGAGACATATTGAACTTAATATAAAAGGGAAAATGCCACTTGCAAGCTCAGAGGAGATGGAATCAAATGAAACTATAGTGTCAGTTGATGGTGATAGAGTTTCTGATTTTGTTAGAGAAGGTCATTTTTATGTTTAAATATTTAAACTTGTAGATGCACTTGTAAGTTGGATATATAAAATTTATATATATAGTATATTCAAGTTTAATGGCACGTGTATGTGTGTTAATATAACACGAACTACTTGTTGGAACATATTGAATTATTTGCAAGAGATGTTTTTGTCGTGGTTGCATCTATAGACAACACTGAAAACGTGAAATATTATTTGATGCGATGCACAAAACAAAAGATGAGGTTATTAGAAGATTTTGATGATAACGTTTTATATATGAAATTGGATCCATCATATTGAAAGGATATTTTTTTCAAGAAACCCATCAAACCGATAGTCATGTTCACTTTGAAGACTATCAGTCAAATGTCATAAGTTGTGAATATAGTCATTTGGTATGTGCAGTGTGCATAAAGTTAATAGAAGTTCAATCAAGAAAAAGAAAAGTTAGAAAATAGAAAATGTCCAAAGCCGATCATGAAAGAGTAATTGAAGATGACATACCATTACGATTTCTTTAAACAAGTAACAAACATTCCATAATTTTATATTTTGCATTGAAAGTACATGTATTTATGAATATCTAGGATTCTAGAATCATTTGGTTTAGTTCACTTTCATGGTCCATTCAAATAAGGAACTATATTTTTGATGAATTATAAAGTTTACCGAGCCTTATTTACAATTTGAGGGAAGAACCTGTAGATTGTATAGGGAACCTAAAATGACATATACTTGTGATTGTACTAATCCTACAAATTATCCATCATATGCGCAAATCCTTTTATGCATCACCAATACTACATAAAGGATTTGTGTTCATTATTTCCAATAATTGAAATTCTTTTTCATATGAAGAAGATAACTTCATATCAGATCTAGGACCCATTTCCATGTCATTATAAGGGACTATTGATGGCTTATAAAAACTTTCACCAAATGTAGTACCTTTCATAAAATCACCCCCCTCTCTATTAATATCTCTAGGAATAATATTATTCTATAGATAAAAAATAACACCATCTACTAAGGCTTGGTTTGTTGCATTTAGATTTTCATCTTTTTAATTGAATTTGAAGTATATTGAGAATTCGAGGTAGTGTATGATTAACATCCACTTAAGAGGAAATTTCATTAGATTCAATTGACTGGTGAGATCCTCTACCTATGAGGATGAGGATCCAAACCATGATAGTGGAGACATAATAATTGAACCTTTCTAGTTTGAAAGTGATATATGAGACCTAGGAGAGGATTTGGATCCCAAGTTGTGAAATATATATGGCACATAAAAGTCTCAATTTCAATTTTTGTTTTTGAATTTAATTCTAAAAGTGTCAATTTTATTGCTTCATTCCATACCTCTTTTTCATATGGACATTTTACAATTAAATGGTTTACTAATTATCCATCATTTTTACACATTACACACCATGTTGGCCCATAACATTTTTGTTTTTTACCATTATCCTAATTAAAAAATTTAAAGACATCCTAAAAAGTGTCAATTTTAATTATGAAATTATGAATTTTGATTCCAAAGTGTTGATATATTAGATTGCTACAATGTGCATTTATATTTCATTATCTTGAAGCAAATCTTGAACAAAATTGAAATTATGAGCTACTTGACAAATGTGTATTGATATATTAAATTGCTACAATGTGCATTTGGATTTCAATATCTTGAAGCAAATCTTGAACAAAGTTGAAATTATGAGCTACATGACAAATGTGTATGATAAACCTAACAAGTTACTTCTATTCTACACATTAAAAATAGTTTTCATTAAGTTTGATTGAAAAAACTTAACTTAAAAAGAATGTGATTTTGTGACCTGATAACAAAGTTGAGAGTTTACTCAATGTAGACCTTGTATTGTGGATGGTGCATTGTTATCCCTGCAAATTTTTGGATAGAAAGCTATTATGTGATATTGAACAACAATCATAGGTGTCATATTAATGGCACTAGTGAATACTTCCAATGTGAAGATGATTGATAATCCATCAACCCTTTTCAGTACATAAGCAATTTATGTCAATACAAATTTTAATGAAAATCGCTTACTTATATTAAAGTATATTTTAATTTTACATTAACAAAGGTTAGATGTTGTTGTTATTATTATTACGAAAACTACTATTTATTTCACATTTTCTTGAATGACTATATTGAAAATTCGAAAAGAAACCAAGAATGAACATAACTAATTTAGTGTTGGACTGTCATTTCATTTTGAATTTTCAATTTTGAACATGGATTTTACTAAGTTTTGGATGGATAGGAGTCTACACCCTGTCAAAATAAGAGAGAGGCCTATATTGATGAGATGATCAATATGATTGAATTTACAAAAGCATTGTTAAAGTCAATTGATTATCATTTAAATGGAATGGAATAAAATCCATATCACCCAATGAAAACTTGGAAAGTGTCAATGCTCACAACTATTGAATATTTACATATACAACCCTTCAACCCTATAAACCCTATGATGACACTATGAACCCTTCAACCTATAAAAATATCTACAAATAAAAGAGAAACTATAATGATGATATGTTTGAGTATTCAGCCATATTTGCAAATCAAACAAAATTGAAATTATAAGCTACTTGACTATACAATGATGTTTATAAATGAAATGAAATAAAACATTTTTAATTTCAGCACACTATCATAGAACATAAATTGTCCTTTCACCATC